>CM075508.1:30957500-31417500 GCA_037950675.1 Hypophthalmichthys molitrix
GATCTGAGACGCGGGTTTAGGAGCCGCGCTGGGCGTGTGACTCAATCCGTTCTCAACCGGGGCGGGTTTGGGTTCGCTTTTAACCTCTGAGGGGTTTTCAACACCCGGATCCGCCTGAAGAACAAGAAACTTCTGCTAGAAACATCACCAAAAACCATAAATACCATTCTCTGTCAGTTTAACAGCAACAGACCATTTTGCAAAATGAAAAACCTCATTAGAAAAATGATTTTATTCATTCAGTAAACGAATGGGAATGTGATTAGAGTTTAGACAGAGTAATTATTGCAGTAATCCCATTATAAATCACTAACTGATGGTCATGTAAATTACATCTGAGAAATTCGATTTAATATGTGACATTAGTACTGGTGTGCCCCTTTTAAAGGGATTTTTCTTGCATACATTTTTAAGGCTCATTTCTTATATATATATATATATATATATATATATATAAAATTAAACATGGCCTAGGAAAATCGACATCTTCACGCTTTGTGCAGACATAATTTTTGGTCAGGCTCTTATACAAAGAAATTATGAACACGTGCACAAACAAGAGAGAACCAACAAGATATTAATAAATGTTGTAGTCAATGTATGCTTTTTCCAGTCAGAGTTTTGTTTTCTATGCTTTTTTTTCCTGTGGCTGTAGTTTTCTGTGTTGCAAGTGTTTTAGTGTTTGAGCTTCCTTCATATTTAACCCTTGTGTGTCCTTATGGACATTTCTGTCTTTTTCAGTTTTGTTTTATTGATCATTTTGCCTGTGTTAATGCCAACTGCATAAATTTTGGCACAGGTGTGTATTTTTATTGGAATTTTTCTATTTCACCCTCATTTCCTTTAAAAAAAAAATCTATTTTGCACTAGTAACACAAAATAGTTCCTCTCAGGACCTTAAGGACAAAAATGTCCCCATTGAAACTGCAATTTTTAATCCCAGGGTCATTTAACTATAAAATGAAGCAGTCTTTGTTAATAGGCTTTCATTCTATTGGCAAGACTTCAAAATGAAAAGTTTCATTATTATTTTGTTTTTCCCAGATGGTGCCATTTTCTCAGGTTTGGCCTATAAAACAAATACTCGCTTTATTCATGTTTTCTGCTTCTGCTTATTATTGAGCCAACTGGATAAATGATACAGCTATACTTCTGTGGATGTGTTGGTATGGATGTCAGAGTGTGGTTTGCATGTGTGTAATAAAAAAAAAATTGTGTGTGTGTGTGTGTAACATTTGAGAGAGAAAAACTACTGCAAATCACAAATCCAAGCACTGTGTGTACCAGTGGAGTTTTGCTGGCATCTAATGGGGAAAATTCAGTACTGCACCCAAACAAAATCTTACTGTAAGCTCATTTTTCGAGATATCATCCTCAAACTTGGAACACAACTTGTTTAGATTTATGGCTTTGATTTTATAGCAGTTTTAGAGTTCAACATGTTTCATAAAATATATATTTTATATAAAATAATGTTTGTAAATAATTTTCATAAACATATACCTCTATATCTTTTTTCTTATTTCACTTTTTAAACTTTTGTAGTTTAACAATAATCTGCCAAGGGTCTTTTTTAAAATGGTCCAAACTTAAAGGGATAGTTCACCCAAAAATGAAATTTCTGTCATTTATTACTCACCCTCATGTCGTTCCACACCTGTAAGACCTTCGTTCATCTTTGGAACACAAATTAAGATATTTTTGATGAAATCCGATGGCTCAGTGAGGCCTGCATTGACAGCAAGATAATTTACACTTTCAAATGCCCAGAAAGCTACTAAAGACATATTTAAAACAGTTCATGTGACTACAGTGGTTCAACCTTAACGTTTTGTGCGCCAAAAGAACAAAATAATGACTTTTCAACAATATCTAGTGATGGGCGATTTCAAAACACTGCTTCATGAAGCTTTACGAATCTTTTGTTTCGAATCAGTAGTTCGGAGCGTGTATCAAACGATCGCAAACAGCCAAAGTCACATGATTTCAGTAAACGAGGCTTCACCAGAAGTGTTTCAATGCTTCACGTGACTTTGGCAGTTTGATACAAGCTCTGAACCACTGATTTGAAACAAAAGATTTGTAAAGCTTCATTACTAGATATTGTTGAATAAAGTCGTTATTTTGTTTTCTTTTGGCACACAAAAAGTATTCTTGTCGCTTCATAACATTAAGATTAAACCACTGTAGTCACATGAACTGTTTTAAATATGTCTTTAGTAGCTTTCTGGGCATTGAAAATGTTAATTATCTTGCTGTCAATGCAGGCCTCACTGAGCCATCGGATTTCATCAAAAATATCTTAATTTGTGTTCTGAAGATGAACGAAGGTCTTACGGGTGTGGAACGACATGAGGGTGAGTAAATAATGACATTATTAATTTTGGGTGAACTAACCCTTTAAGTCGGTGCTCCCAAACTTCAAAATTTTATGACAGTTTTTTGACACTGACATTTTTTTTAAATGATGTACAAGGGTTAAAATATGTCATCCTCATATTTTGATGGTTTATTCAAAATTTGTAGGGTGATTAAAAACAAATATCCCCTCCAGATGTCACTTTTGGCCATTACAGTTTAAATAACATAAATATAGTTTTTTAATATATTTTTAACTTCACTTGAGAGTGAAAAAGACCCCAAAATTACCATCTTCAACTTTCAGGTCTGAAGATTTGGAGTGAGACAGAAGCAGAATGTGAGCCTGTACCTCTTTGGTGTCTTTCTCCTCTTCTCCTTCCTCTAAAGTGAGAGCTGCCAGCTGTTTGGATCTCTGCTCCATTAGGTTGACGTATCTGATAGGGTTGGACAGTGCTTCAATGACATCTGTTCAGCACAGAAACACACCGTCAGTCACGTCAAACACAACAAACTCACAAATCTCTGCATCATGCATCTGTTTTAGACACCATGGGCTAAAGTCATTTTAGTTAGTTAACAGCTATAATGTTTTCACAATATTTTGCAACTTCAAAACCTTATAAATATATATAAAGATTTGATATATGACATAATGTTTTGTCCCTTTTAAATGCCTTCTTCTTGCAGTGACATTTTGCTCATTTCTGAAATTTCATTACAGGTAGAAACTCTTAATTAAGAGTCATTTTTGAGAACATTTTCTCCTTGGCATTTTATGGGTCATTTCATCTTTTAAAAAGCCCTTCATTTACATAAACGGAGTGTTAGATTTAACATTTTCTAAAGAAAAGTCTCTGATAATTAGTTAACATAAAATAAAAGTTGTGACATCTTCTGTGGGGTCTATCACTTTTTATATATTATGCATATTTAACAAGTGATGCCACAGTTTAGCTTTAAACAGGTGAGGTCACTTGTGACTTTAATAAGACAAAGTTTCCATTTAGATTAAACAAACTCTTAAGATGGTCTCATCATTATTTGCGTCTGACAGGAAAACAGACGAGTCAAAACGAACGTGTGAAACGCTGCTGAGAAGGTCAGTGCTGCTGTGTCTCTGTGGTGTAACACTTTTTAACTGAAGCACAACACTAACAGAAGCATTCTGGGAACTGGAGATGTGAATCTGTCCCATAATCCCCCATCTCATAGTTTCAGAATGCAAATGAGGACCACAAGCGTTTGTAAAAAAAAAAACTACGCTGGGATGAAGATCGAAAAGCTCCTTACAAAAAGCGTAAAGCTGTACAGTGAAGGTGAAACTATGGTACTCTGATATATGGGCCATTCTACAGAATTGGTGCAAACTGCTGTCCCACAACCAAATATTATATATAAAATATTTAAAATATCAGTAAGCTTAATATATATATATATATATATATATATATATATATATATATATATATATATATATATATATATAAATATATATAATGATAATTTATTGGGTACTTTCAATTATGAGGTGGCTGTCTTATGAAAATTGTATTTAAATAATTTTTGCAATTTTTTCCATTGTTGCTTTTAAAAATATCTTTTTGATAGTTCAAAAAAAAATGTATTTTATATTTTCTTTGTAAATCATGGAACTTTATGTAAAAAAAAAAAAAAAAAAAAAAAAAAAACATGTGTCCCGCATTTTCATGTCACTACCGAAACATGTGTTTTAGTCAATTGGCTGAGACTGATTTTAATACACTTCTACATTTTTGATCAGGAAATATTCCTGTGTCCCTCCCTCTCATAGCCTCTCTTTCATAGTAGATAGATCCATCATTTTGAGTTAAATGTGTTCAAAATCTGAAAATCTGTGTGTAACTTTAAGTACTGTCACTACCAAACATCCTTTTTCTGCAATTAAGCAAACTTTTTTGGGTGTTATTCCATAAAATTTGTTCAGAGCTGTGCTAGCTAACCGTGTGCTGATTAGCATCTTTGAGCTAGGCTCAAAAATATCTAAAATTGTCACTACCGAAACAGTCACGACCGAAATGTGGTGAAGTTTCATTTGTGATATCATTGTTTTTTTGAGCGTTATTCGATAAAATTTAGTGTTTGTGTGTACAACTGTTCAGAACTGTGCTAGCTAACCATGTGTTGATTAGTATCTTTGAGCTAGGCTCAAAAGTATCTAAAATTGTCACTACCGAAACAGTCACGACCGAAACATGGTGAAGTTTCAGTTGTGATATCATTGTTTTTTTGAGCGTTATTCGATAAAATTTAGTGTTTGTGTGTGTACAACTGTTCAGAACTGTGCTAGCTAACCATGTGTTGATTAGTATCTTTGAGCGGCTCAAAAGTATCTAAAATTGTCACTACCGAAACAGTCACGACCGAAACATGGTGAAGTTTCAGTTGTGATATCATTGTTTTTTTGAGCGTTATTCGATAAAATTTAGTGTTTGTGTGTGTACAACTGTTCAGAACTGTGCTAGCTAACCATGTGTTGATTAGTATCTTTGAGCTAGGCTCAAAAGTATCTAAAATTGTCACTACCGAAACAGTCACGACCGAAACATGGTGAAGTTTCAGTTGTGATATCATTGTTTTTTTGAGCGTTATTCGATAAAATTTAGTGTTTGTGTGTGTACAACTGTTCAGAACTGTGTTAGCTAACCATGTGTTGATTAGTATCTTTGAGCTAGGCTCAAAAGTATCTAAAATTGTCACTACCGAAACAGTCATGACTGAAACAACATCATTGTTTTTTGGGGGTTATTCAATAAAATTTAGTGTTTGTGTGTGTACAACTGTTCATAACTGTGCTAGCTAACCATGTGCTGATTAGCATCTTTGAGCGGCTCAAAAGTATCTAAAATTGTCACTACCGAAACTTCACCACATGTTTCGGTCTTGACTGTTTCGGTAGTGACATCATTGTTTGGTAGTGACAAAAGGGAACACATAATCGTTTATTTGGGGGAAATAAACAAAAATTTAATACAGTCATGCAAATCATTAGTATGTTTTATTATGCAAATCATTCATATTTTAATATGTTTTAATAGTGTTTTAGTATGTGAGTTAAATTCTGTAATGATGTGGTCACTACCAACATGGATGTTTTATCAAAAATAAAGTATATTGAATCATCAGCTAAGATGTTATTATAGTGTTTGGACCAATGTATATTCAAACTAATGAATCCTTCACTTTGAAATCAGTATGATAAACTTTATGCCTTTTACAAAGAAAGATTGGATTCAAAATACAACAAATCTCATAAATTACACTTGAAATATTGTTAAAATTGTAATTGTTATTGATTTACATATGAGCACATTTTAATAAAATAACAAAAAATATATTTACAAGGTAGATGTAAACAATGTTAATAAGTCAATGTAACTCTTCTCATTAAATTATATATTATTGTGTTTCGGTAGTGACAAATTTGGGGAGAGGAAAAATATTACAAAACGTTCTGAACATACAATATGAGAATTAACTGCATAATTACTAGAAATGTGTATCTTGGATATTATACAATTTGCATACATACAAAATTTGTGGGAAAAGACTATTTTTTTTCCAAGATGTTTCCAACTCTGACTTTGAATCAATTCTGTATAATGGCCCATATACGATATTCAAATCATAATTCACAAAGAATATTTGTCACATATGTTGTAAATAATGCATAGAAGTCCATTTTCCATTTTCTTTATTCAAAGTATAATTTCTCGATTATGATCCAGCTTGTGAGACTCACTCATATTTACCATGTTATTCATAATGGCATTCAAGGTTATTTCAAAGGACACCACAGTAATACTATGGTACTTTTAGCGCTTTCTGTGAGCAGCAGATCCTAAAACAGCCAGATGTTTCAGATAATAGAAATGAACTTCTTACCAGCGAATGTATCCGGTACGTAGTCTTTCACCTCAATATACACGAATATAGCAGGAAGAATTAGAGCTTGATTCTTTTCATTTCTCAAACCGATGTAACGATAACCTGTGAGAATATGAGAAAATGATGCTTTACTACAACAAACAAATCTGCCTTTCCATGCTGTGGCCTTAAAAGTAAATAAATTACTGGCAATATATTAAAATATTCTAAATAAATAATTAAAGTAAATTTGTCTTTTAAGCCCCCCCCCCTAAAAAAATCACAATGAAATCACATATGAAATCATATTAGGCTCTTAGGGATGCGGGGTTTAGAGAGACTGAATCTTTGATCGAACCGTTTCAGACACTGTGAGAAAAGAGCTGATGCTGCACTGGATATTATGAGAAAATTAAAGTGTTTTTAACCTTGGATGAATGTAAAACTATTGTAGGAGACCATTAAAACAGAATTATACGGGCACTTTAATATACATGATTCTAACCCGGACGAATGGCTGAGACGGGAATGATCCGATGACCGATGAACTTCCCGCCCTCTTCAAACACGGCTATCCTCAGGGAAGCGAGGGTGGGCAACACAACCTGACCAATAAACACCACAGTTATTTATTTCATGCACTCCAACCATCTGATGATAATAATAACAGGACTCTAAAAACACCCCGTACTTTTTTAAAGACGATGGGCTCCTCGTCCCACACAGGGTTGATGGCGTTGCTTTGGGACGTCTTTGTCTTGAAAGCTTTTCGTCTCGTGTCAACTGGAAGTCCAAACATGTCAATCTCCACATAAACGCCCACCTTCTTGTCAGTCAGAAACTGTCCTGATATGATCTAATGGAAGAGACAATGAGATTAAAATGACACATAACCAGTGCTCAGGAAACTCGTTTCAAAAGCTCCACTGATAATATTTAACATATTCAGGATTTAAAGTTGTTCAACTACAGCTAGCTACAACAACTTTACTTACAAAAAGTCTGCAACAATTTTATTAGTTAGAGTCTCTACTAGTGTTGTCACGATACTGGAATTTCCAACTTCGATATGATAACTTGAAAAATATCGATATTTGATACCATGGCGAAAACCGCCATACATACCGCCATTCAGATAATTTGTTATTATCTCATAATTTTTTTTGATAATTTGGGTACTTTTGTTGTAAGAGCTTACACACAGAACATACATCATACAGTCATAACAGTAATATAATAAGAACAAATAATCAAAATGCAACCGATAGCACAAATAAATACAATAGAATTCAGAGACAAATTAAATAAACATGGATTTATGTTTTTCAGGTGGGTCTAACAGTAGTATTCAAGTAAGAAATACTACAGAAATTAAAGTAATCAAATATAAAATAACACTTCATTGTTATAGTCTTCATTGTAAAAATTAAATACAGATTAATTAAAGTTACAAAATTTATTCAGTCAAAAACAGAGAGCGATTTCCTCTCAGTCTTTTCTTGTTTGATGAACACGACAGACAGCAGCAGGTTTATTAGGCTGCTGTCACTTTAAGAGATTATGCCCGGATCCAATATACTGTTACACAACATTCATTATCTCTCAACTCTTTACGTTCCAAAACTGACTGTATTTACCCGAATACTCACCAAGACGGGCACTTTGACATAATTTTATATGCATTTGACCGTTTAAGCGCAATAAGCCACGAAAAAGAAGTCAATTTGGTTCTCGCTAGCTGTCTGAGAGGCGGTTTTATGTGCGCGCCACTAATATAGATCAGTGCTGCGCGCGCTTTTAATGTGAGCGCGAAACCTGCGGGAATGAGTAAAATTATGCGCCATACAAGCAGTGGAGTGAATGAGATGAGTGAGTGACAGGAGTATTGGAAGCGTTTCAGACATTTCAGTAACGATACTTATCGAAATATCAATATTTTTGACAACACTAGTCTCTACTATTTTATTACTGTCATGAGAATTAAGCACAGTTTATATTTTTACATTATTTTAATATGTTTAATATGTTGTTGGGAACAATATCTTTTAAATATATATATATTTTTTTTTTTGAAGGAGTAATTTTTCTTGAACAAAAACAACTTTGGCAATCAAAACGCAACATATATAACACTAAATACATCAAATAAAAAAAAACATGCAGAAATGCGTCAAATTATAGATCGCAATAGTGCACTGCAAATGAGTTTCCTGCTGCTAACGGTTTTGGCAACAGTCTCGTGTTCCAGTTAAAAGTCTAGTACAAGTCTAACCTTTACTGATAAGGTATTGGCTACGATCCCATCCACTGTGCTTTCTGTGAAGGGGTCGAAATGCTTGTCCGGTCGCCTCATGAACTCTGGTTTGAGCCTGTAGCCACTTTTCCCGTTGTACTCGTACATGCCGAGGTTCAGCTGCATGGACAGATCTGACAGAGCAAACAAATATGAAGTGAAATTACAGCTGACATTTCATATCAAAGTCATGTTTTAATAAGTCTTTCCTGAAGCATTTTGATTCATCTGCTCACCGATGGTCTGAAAGTTGAGTGCTACAAGCTGACAGCCGGCGTTCCAGAACACCTGCGGCATGTAGTTGGAGGAATCCACCCGGGTTCCTTTGGGATAGATTCTGCTCAGCTGAAATTTGTTGTATCTACATGTACACTGTTAAGGGACTGACATAGTGAACTGATAGATCAAGAAATCATTCACCTCCAGCACAACTACATACACCACAAAACATGTCTGTGTAAAATAATTAAAACATATAAAATATTAAAGAAATTATATTTGTTGTAAAATCTTTTTGGCTTTTTTGCTATAATGTGACATTATTTTATTATGGGCATGAGAATATATATATATATATATATATATATATATATATATATATATATATATATTAGTCAAAAGTTAATAGAAACATTACTATTTTTAATGTTTTTGAAAGAAGTCTCTTCTGCTCATCAAGGATGCATTTATTTGATCAAAAATACAGAAAAAAAAAAGAAATATTGTGAAATATTTTTACAATTTAAAATAATGGTTTTCTATTTTAATATACTTTAAAATATAATTTATTTCTGTGATCAAAGCTGAATTTTCAGCATCATTACTCCAGTCTAGAAATCATTCTAATATGATGATTTGATACTCAGTTATTATCAATGTTGAAAACAGTTGTGCTGCTTAATGTTTTTTTATAACCTGTGATACTTTTTTCAGGATTCTTTGATGAATAAAAAGTAAAAAAATAAAGAACAGCATTTATTTAAAATTGAAATCTTTTGTAACAATATACACTATACTGTTCAAAATGGTCAATTTTTTTCCCTTCTTTTTTTGAAAGAAATTAATACTTTTATTCAGCAAGGATGTGTTAAATTGATCAAAAGTGATAGTAAAAACAAAAGATTTCTGCTCTTTTTTTTTTACTTTTTATTCATCAATGAATCCTGAAAAAATAGTGTCCACATTTTTGGCCTGTGTATATGAATATAAGATATTATATTATATTATTTTGATCTCACACTAAGAAAATTGTGTAGGTATTCGAGGAAATGCCTTGAACTGGATTAAGTCTTATTTCCAAAACAGAAGTTTCTGTGTTCAGATGGGAGGATGTATGTCGACTTTATCTGTTGGTATTCCACAAGGATCTATTTTATCTTTTTTTCACTTTATATGCTAAGATCATGAGTAAATACGGTGTGCATCAAGTAAAAAATTTAGGTATAGTTTGCGATTGAGACTAATCTCTAAAATTAAGCCTTTTGTTTCACGGAAGGAACTGGAAAAGGTTATTCATGCTTTATTTTCTCAAGATTAGACTATGGTAATGCACTGTACTATGGTGTTCAACACCAAAGCTTAGACAGATTACAGCTGGTCCAAAATGCGGCCGCAATACTTCTGACAGGCACTCGAAAAAATGAGCATATTACTCCTGTATTAAGAGAACTACATTGGCTGCCGGTTTCCTATAGGATTGATTTTAAGATACTATTATTTGTTTTTAAAGCCTTATATAGTACTGCTCCAACATATTTAGCTGATCTGATCCAGGTGAAGAAACCAAAGAGAGCGTTACGCTCTGAGTCATTAAATCTCTTAGTGGTCCTGCGGACGTACCGGATAATGAGAGGAAACCGCTCCTTTGCAGCCGCTGCTCCTAGGCTGTGGAATGGTTTACCTCATTATATCCGGCAGTGCTTCACTCTTAGAGAGCTTAAACGGCATTTAAAATCACATTTTTTTACTGTGGCATTTGATCATTCATGAGTGTTGTGTTAGAGGGTTTTTATTAATGCCTTATTGAATTTGAGGTTGATTTTGAGTAATGAGAATTTGAGGTGAAAATGTACTTGATTGTCATTAAAAGGCCCTAAAAATAGGCTTCGTTTTGTTTAATACAAATTTCTTATTTATTTTTATTTGTAAATGTGGTGAAATGTGACCCAAACTTGTATTGGCAGGTTTTCTGAGATGCAAAAACATGAAAACAATATCCTTTCAGAAGACTTGAAACTTGCATATGGACTAGAGTTCTGAAATGTTCCTGCCAGATTTGATTATTTGGGTCATAAGTTATGGCATGAATAATAGATGCACTTGTCCTGGTTTCCTGTCATGTGTCTGATGGGATATGTAGGTTGTGTGTGAAGTCACTACAGATGAGCAGCAGAACAAAACAAACTCATCCTGGAGTTCTTCAGGTAAAGGATGCTCTACAAACTCCACCGGTGTCTTGGTGAGCTGCTCCAGGGCTTTGGTCTCCACAAACGATGACATCTGATAACTGCGCTTGGTTTCTGAAAGCAGACAAATCGAGTTTTAACGAGATCTTCAAATCGGTGCACACATTATCGCATGTGGTCATACTCACTCTTGGAAACCTCAAAGGAGTGGAACTTGGTCGGCTGGATGTAATTGACCAGCGTGGACATTTCCTCTGTGGCAAAGGCTTCAGATCCTGCTGTACCCTGAAAAAACACAAAACCACCTCATTAGATGGATGAACAGCTTTTTATGAAGGTTAAGATCCTCATTTGACAATCTGTTGAGAAAAATCATATTTTTTTAAGAGTTTCAAGCCCTGTTTTTTTTTTTACTATATTGGTGGACAAGTACCTGGAACTGGCACAATAGAGTTAAAACATTTTATTTACAGAGAAATCAGCTTCTGTCGATAACCTCAAAATTACCAGTTAATCAGTTTCTGATTAATCCTAGTGTTGATAATGTCAACTAGAACTAAAACTATAATTTTCGATAATTTAAATAAAGCTGAAAGAAATTTTTTGAAAAAAAAAAAATACCTGGAAATGTTGCCTTGGCAACTAACTGAAATAAATAAATAAATACATTTAAATTTAAGTACTAAAATTGCTAAAACTGAAACTGAAATAAAAATAAAGCCATACAGAAATATAAAAAACAAACAAACAAACAAACAAAAAAATAGAAATTAGAATCATTGCCTTGGCAAATATATTGAAATAAGTTTAAGTACTAAAATGACTAAAATACTAAAGAAATTTTTTTTATAAAATTAATAAATACATTAAAGCTATATAGAAATATTTTAAAATAAACCAACAAAAATAAAAATGGAAAATGTTGCCTTGTCAACTAACTGAAATAAATGAATTAATAAATAAATTAAATCTATATAGAAATATATTAAAAGAAACCAACAAAAACAGAAATTGGAAATGCTGCCTTGTCAACTAACTGAAATAAGTTTAGGTTGAAGTCCTACAATTACTAAAACTAAAACTGAAATAAAAATAAATTTAAGCTAAATAGAAATATAAAAAAATGACAAAAGCACATAACAAAATTACTAAAACTTCAACTAAAATGAAAACTGAAAATATAAAAACAAAAGCAAATATAGCTGTAAGTAGCAATTAAGGGGAAAAGCACAAAGGCAGCACAATAAGTCATGCCAGCATGGCTGGGAGCATCACAATGACTGCAACAATTAAAGGAATATTAAGATGATTTTAGGCAAAATGACTGAAAAATCATAAACACTCACTAGTAAAGATTTAATGGTTTATCACTTTCGACCAATAGGTGGCGCTGTGACCAAATTGATGTGGTGTTGTCAAGAGTGAGGTGACAGTGACACATGCAAAGTTTGGTGTCAGTATGCCAAAGCAGGTGTTTTGGCATCATGCCTCAAATTTGTTGCTGTGGTATACAAATACGATTTTGTCTATCAAAAAAAAACCCATAACTTTTTGTCGGCACAGTCTGAAGATGATACGATTTTGGTGAAAATCGGACAAATGGTCTAGGAGGAGTTCAAAATAGTAGGTTTTGAAAGAAAATCAAAATGGCGGACAGGAAGTTTGGCCAAATATGGCAAAATTGGTTTCTATGTTCTCGGCATGACCCAAGGTTCATTCATTACAATTAGCTAATTTAATCAAAAGTTATTAGCATTTCATTATAACTTTTGACCACAAGGTGGCACTGCCCCAAACTTTTTAAATACCTTGGGGGAATGGTGGCAAAGACTCATATCGAGTTTCATAACGATACGCCAATGCGTTCGTAAAATAGCATTTTACGACAAAATTCAAAATGGTTGACATCCAATGGCCGGTATGGGAAAATTGGATATCAGTCGACTCGGAATGCCACCCTGAATCTAACAAAACCACATTTATTATTTTTGGACAAACCGTTCAGAAACTATAAGCAAAATAGTCATTTTTCATATATCTCCAGACCAGTAGGTGGCACTGTGCCGAAACGCAGCATATAACCTAAACAGGTCATGCTTGTGACAACATGGATTAAGTTTGATCTGAATACGATAAAGTGTTGAGGAGATACAGCCTTACGTCAATTTTCACAAGCATTACATAAAATTTGTGCACATTTTTTGAAAACGGTTTGACAAATCGACTTGATTTCCATAGATTTTTGTCGCCATGGTCTGAAGATGATCTGGTTCAATTTCCATGAAAAATGGAGCAACGGCCTAGGAGGAGTTCGAAAATTCAAAATAGTGGAAACATTTTAATGATGGAAAATGACGTGCATTCGTTCAAAAGTTATTAGCATAAACGTGAGTGCAAATTTGGACAGCAGGTGGCGCTAGAAGGAATGAGTTAGAGACTGCAAATTTGCTATGGTGACAGTTCAGACTGTCCTCTATCTGCGTGCCAAATTTCATGACTTTCCTGCAAGCGGTTCTATGGGCTGCCATAGACTACACGAGTGGAAGAAGAATGGCAACGATTACAATAGGTGCCTACACACCTTTGTGCTTGACCCCTAATTATAGCATTAATAAATACTATCATTGTAAACAAATAACAAATATTTATAGATACACATCTATCAATAAAAACACAAACTCATACTGACCTCGTCTGACTTCTTACAGTCGTCATCGTCATCATCTTCATCCTCGTCATCCTCAGCCTCCACCTCTGCAGGCGCTAAATGACAAAAATAAACTTATACGTCAATCAAATCCCAAACACGAGAAGCAAACAGTGATTTGCAAACACATGCGCAGCTTAACCAGACGTCCGGAGAGTCAGTTTTGTCACACGTCTCCATCCACTCAATATATGCAGAGCTGGTGTGAGATAAGATAGAGCTCAGAGACAGGAAGTCCTGTTAATCCCATGATAAAGAGAGCAGATGTGTGTGGCTTTAAGATGCTAAGACATAATCAATGAGTCTGAACACGCGAGACCTTCACCACCTGCTGCTTTAAAGGGAGAGTTCATGCTCAAAGGAAAATTCAGTCATCATTTACTTAACTTCATGTTATTGCAAACATGAACTATTTCACACAGCAGACAGTTTAAAGTGACAACATCACTGTCTCCAAAAACACCATGTGTTTCAATGAAAGAGATTCCTACAGGTTTGTAACAACACTGTCATTTCACAACACCTGTCAAATGTTTGGAATAATTAATATTTGGTAAAAGTCTCTTCTGCTGCATTTATTTGAACATTTATTTGTAAAATGTAATTTATTCATGTGAACAAAGCTGCATATATTGACTGATTTGCTGCTCAAGAAACATTTCTGATTATCATCAATGTTGAAAACAGTTGCACTGCTTCATGTTTTTGTGGAAACTGTGACACACTACCATTCACTACAAATTTAAATTTTTTTAAGTAATATTTAAAAAAAACAAAACAGATATTAATACTTTTATTCAATAAGGACGCATTAAATTGCTCAAAAGTGACAGTAAAGACATTTATCATGTTAAAAACATTCTATTTCAAAGAAATGCTGTTCTTTTGAACTTTCAATAATGAATCCTGAAAAAAAATGTATCACAATTTCCACCAAAATTTAAGGATTCCAAGAAATAAAGTCAGAATTGTGAGAAATAGTCAGAAATGCACGTTATAAATTCACAACTGCGAGTTATAATCACAATTGCGTTATAAACTCAATTGCGAGAAATAAAGTCAGAATTGTGAGATATAAAGTCAGAATTGCAAGAAATAGTCAGAATTGCGAGAAATAAAGCCAGAATTCTGAGTTATAAACCCAGAATTGCGAGAAATAAAGTCAGAATTGTGAGAAAGTCAGAATTGTGAGTTATAAAAAGTCAGAATTGCGAGAAATAAAGTCAGAATTGTGAGATATAAAGTCAGAATTGCAAGAAATAAAGTCAGAATTGTGAGATATAAAGTCAGAATTGCGAGAAATAAAGTCAGAATTGCGAGAAATAAAGTCAGAATTGCGAGAAATAAAGTCAGAATTGCGAGAAATAAAGTCAGAATTGCGAGATATAAAGTCAGAATTGCGAGATATAAAGTCAGAATTGCGAGTTATAAAGTCAGAATTACGAGATATAAAGTCAGAATTGCGAGTTATAAAGTCAGAATTGCAAGTTATAAAGTCAGAATTGCGAGTTATAAAGACAGAATTGCATGATATAAAGTCAGAACTGCGAATTATAAAGTCAGAATTGCGAATTATAAAGTCAGAACTGCGAATTATAAAGTCAGAATTGCGAATTATAAAGTCAGAATTGCGAATTATAAAGTCAGAATTGCGAATTATAAAGTCAGAATTGCGTGATATAAAGTCAGAATTGCGAATTATAAAGTCAGAATTGCGAGATATAAAATCAGAACTGCGAATTATAAAGTCAGAATTGCGAATTATAAAGTCAGAATTGCGTGATATAAAGTCAGAACTGCGAATTATAAAGTCAGAACTGCGAATTATAAAGTCAGAATTGCGAATTATAAAGTCAGAATTGCATGTTATAAACACAATTGCAAGATATAAACTCGCAATTCTGACTTTTTTTCTCGCAATTCTGAGATATAAACTTGCAATGGCGAGTTATAATGTCCAATTCTGAGGAAAAAAAGACAGACTTTATAACTTGCAATTGCGAGTTTATATGATTTTTTTATGAGAAAAATTGTGAGATAAAAAGTCGCAATTATATCTTTTTTATTTTTATTCAGTGGTTATTTTAAATTGTAATAGTATTTCACAATATTACTGTTTTTATTGTAATTTTGATCAAATAAATGCATGCTTGGTGAGCAGAAGAGAATTCTTTCAAAAAATATTTAAAAAATCGTAATGCTACCAATCTTTTGACCGGTAGTGTATTCCTCTACAAATGAGTCTTTAAGCTGTATTTGGTTCTGAAATCATGTGCATCATTTATTTCCTGATAATGCAGCCATGAATCACTTCAGTCAGCATGATTTCAGACATGAGTTCAGGTCTCTGTGGTGCTGCAGGTGGAGGTCTCGAGGAATCCACACCCTGCTGAGGAACCAGCTGTTCAACATCTGCTTTCCACCTGAATGCTGTCTGGATTCAACCTTTAAAAACCTCTGGCATCCATCACAGGCTCCCGACGCCTCCGTCAGACATAAACGCACACGTCTCCGACCTGCAGAGGGTCTGTCGGCACACCGGCGCTCGAAAATGTCAGACGCTTGACTCTCCACATGCGGCTTTACACAGAGACCAGCTCACGGCTCCGGGAACAGCGGCGCTAATCGAGCTGCTGACAAGTTTATGACGTTTGTTACGGTGCTTTCTTTCTTTCAACTAAAGATCGAGCCTTGAAAGGGGACATATCAAGGGTTTTCATTTCGCCTAAGAGAAGTTTCAAATAAGAGGGATGAATACACTACATCGACCAGAGACCAATTTTCAAATAACACACGTCAGAAATCATATACTTGGATCAAGTTATAATTATGGTGTCTATAATTTAAACTCCAAGGCATTTATGTTGAACATCTATCAAACCATTAAACAGTGAATATACCAAACAAACCAAGCTCAGAACCTTACACATTTTATATTATATTATAGTATTATAATTTTTAAACTAATTAAAAATTAATATAAATAAAAAATGTAAAAATAATATAATAATAATTAAAATACAATATAATAATATTAAAATATTACTTTTTTAACAATTTACTAATTTAACTACTTTTTATATTGTATATTTACAATTTAGCACTGTATACAAATTCAATATAAATACTAAAATAATAATAGTATGGTATTTATTATATATAATAATATAAAATTATATTTTATTAATTTACAAATGTAATATAAAGAACATCTTATAATATATATATATAAAATTTATAATAAAATAAATTTATATTAACAATTAACTAATTATAAAATATATTTTATTAATTTATATATATATAATAATTTACTAGTCTAATTTTTATATTATATATTTACAATTTAGAAATGTATACAAATTTAATATGAATATAAAATAAAATGAATTATAATATAGTAATACAGCATATATAATACATAATAATATCAAATTATACATTATTAACCATTTACAAATTGAATTTTAATTTTTTATATTGCATATTTACAATTTAGAAATGTATACAAATTTAATATAAATGCTAAAATAATAATAGTATATTATATATAATAACATAGAATTATATTTTATTATTAATTTACACATTTAATTTGAATATTTTACATTGAATATTTACAATAATAATAAACTATAATACTACTAATAATAAACTAAAAATAATACTAATAAACTGTTTTAAAATCAAACACTGTCAGTCATGTACATGAACATTTCAGTTATTGGCTCAGTCCCGCCCATTTGAGATCTCGTCCAATCATCATACACTGTCCAGTCAACATCAATTCTTGCTTCATTGAGTATCAGTAATACAGGTACTGACTTTTATGGACACAATCAGTCACACAGATTTCAAGGGAAAAAGTCCTTTAATACCTGCAGGTCCAGCGCTGGGTGACGAAGGCTCAAACACGCTGGACGAGTCACTGTTGGTGTTGGACACCTGCTCGGACAGCTTCTTCTTCGTGCTCCCGTCAGATGGTTTTGGGTGAGATTTCTTGTTCTTGATGAGGATCTTTCCCATGAGCTCTTGAGGGCTTGGCAGAGGAACTCCAGACTCGAGCTGAAACGCCACAACAGAATCTTGAGAACGGAATGGACTCGACCACAAAAAGAGCGCAAACGGATGTGGGAGTGATAAACTTACAGGGTATTTCTCAAGTGGCTCGGTCAAAAGTGCGTCCCCGAATATCGATCTGCAATATTCTGCCATTTTGGCTTGCTGTTTGGGGCTGCGATTCAATATAAACACCATTAGAGCTGTCATAAAACAGCCATCACAACACATTAACAAAATTAGTTTCTTGGAACGTTTGCATGCATCTCTCACTACATGTCCTTCTGTGACTGGAATGAAATTCCCAGACTGCACACACGTGTCATCTTTGATTTCATGCAGAAAATAAAGTGAACACTCAAGCCGCCACATCTCACAAGAAAACAATGATGACTGAAAACAAATTATGCATTTCAGAGACGGTTATAATCGCTCTACTCCTTGTTGCCATAGTTGCAGTCGGCCCCTGAGGAGCCGCGGCGCTACGGGACGGAGAGCATCAGCGTGTGCGGCTTCACTTACGAGTCCACATGATTCTCAAAGGACAGGATGACAGGGAAAGGAGACGTTTTGAAAGCGCACTCCGCTATAGCTTCGATCACTTCCTGGAAAACAAGAACAGAATTTAAACGTGAAATATTTAGATATGTCAATGTGCGATAGCTCTATTTACATTGATTGTTTTTAATGTTTTATTGCAGTTATAACAGCGAATGCACTGCTGACTTTTTATTATTGTACTTTCTGTTTCACTTGTTGCTGAATACAATGTATTTTAAAAACTATACATATTTTATATATATATATTCACATGTAAGTATTTCTACAATGGGATCGGCCACCAAAAACATTTGTGTTTTGCATTCACACCACTAAATATCACTGTAAAGTCCAAGACCAAGAGGTATCAGCAGACCCAAATTGTAATTTAATGTTATATTTATATATTTATAATTTAAAAATGTATACAAATTTATTTTTAGTTTGTTATATTATATAATTACAATTTAGAAATGTAAACACATTTATATTTCATTTACAATTTACAAATTAAATTTTAATTTATAATATTTTTATACATTTTGTGGAATTCTACAGGATACATTTAAATATGGTAATAAATAAAATGTACTAAACTCTTAGCTATAAACTTTATATAAATAAATACAAAATATAAATATATAAGCATAATAAATATAAAAATAAATATAATTATATATAAAAAATAATAAAATGTTATATATAAACATTTATATAATGAAATATATAACTGTTATATATTTATAAAATATTTATATAATTATATATATATATATATATATATATATATATATACACACACATAGAATGAAAAATAACTATATATATATATAAAATTAAATATCAAACAAAACAAACAATAAATTAAGAATTATTAAAATTAATTTGCATATATATATAGAGAGAGAGAGAGAGAATAAAATATAAAGCTAAACAAATAATGAATTAATAATAATTAATATTAATTAGCTTTAATAAAGTTCGAATTAAACAAGCACTCACAGTTTTATTTTATAAATGTATACAATTTAATTTTAATTTGTTGTATATTGTATAATTACAATTTAGAAATGTACACACATTTATATTTCATTTACAATTTACAAATTAAATTTTGATTCATAAAATGTTATTATATATTGTGGAATTCTGCAGAATACATTGAAATACATTTAAAATGGTACATAAATAAAACTCTTAGCACACAAAACTATATATGTATATATATATAAATTATAATAAAATTATAAAATGTGTGTGTGTGTGTATATATATATATATATATATATATATATATATATATATATATATATATATGTTTTTTGTTTAATTACTGTATATAAAATATTTATATAATTATTTATATATAAAATAAATGTAGAATAAAAGAAAGAATAAAATCTAAAACAATATATATATATATTAAAATGAAATATAATCTAAAAATAATGAATTAATAATTATTAATAATAATTAGCTTTAATAAAGGTAAAATTAAACAAGCACTCACAGGCCTGCTCACTTCAGCACACAGATTTTGCATTGCCTGTGTATCAGTCAGTGAAACATGACTCAGCGCACCTAACCAATTATTGTTTTTTTTTTTTTGTATAATCCAAGTTAAGCACTACTTAACTGCAGGCACTGATGAAAAGCTGTGTGATAACTCAAAACTGAACCAGGCTCTCATGTGAGTGTGGTGGTGGGCTGCGGGTCACCTTGAAGGAGATTTCTGAGGTCATGGTGAAGCCGTGTGTGATGACGGGTTCCTCCTCCGCTGTACGCCCCTTCCAGCAGTCCAGCTCCACACAGCGGCAGCCAGAGAGCAGCGTCTGCCGATACATCTCCACCGAGGAGTTACCCGCAAGCTGACCCGCTGTCGACACACACACACACACACACGCACACACACACACACACACAAAAACCCCTTAGCAAATGCTGTGAAGAACGCTGACTTCATGCAGAAACTAATATGCACTCAAGCAACTACTTTGCTTGACTCATATGGACTGCATTATGATACTTTCATGGTGTTTTTTGTCCTTTTTTGAACTTGACAGAATTCTCCTCATGCATTTAATGAAAAAAAACAACAACAACAGTATATTGTTGTTCAGCTTGGAACAACAGAAAGGTAATAAAAGAAGACAGGTTTCATTTTGGGGAGAATTTTAATTTTAATTTTAATTATATTATATTATATTATATTATATTATATTATATTATATTATATTAATTATATTATATTATATTATATTATATTATATTAATCTATTCATTCTCCAAACTGCATATCATCTGTAGGGTTGCTCGAACTAAATATTATATTTTGTTATGTTTTTATGTTATGTTATGTTGTTATATGGTAGGCTTAAATATGGTAATAAATAAAATGTACTATACAGTATATATTATTACTATTAGTACTATATTTTCCCATATACATTTACATTTAAATGTATAATATTGTATTGTATATTTACAATTTACTAATTTATACAAATTTAAATGTATTATATTTTATTTACAATTAACAAATGCTAACAACAAGAGATCTACGGCTTGCATATTTTCAAATTCAACTGCATTATGATACTTTCATGGTGTTTTTGTCCTTGTTTAAACTATATAAAAAATGAAGACAGAAGTTTGATTTTTGGGTGCGCTGTTCCTTTAAGAACACAGTTGAGTATGTACTTCAGCAGCTCTGCACTACCTGCTCCGGCTGTGTTTTAGATTGATACATTAGCAGAATATTCACTATAATTGCATTTATAATTTATTTCTTGGTTTTTGAGGCCTATAGCTGAGCATGCGGTGTGTTCTCAGATCTCTTCTGATAATTGGCTCTTACGTAATGTAATGCACTTTACCGTAAGAAGGTTTAAATGTAAATGTACTAATTCATGTAAAACATTGCCAAATGTGGAATTATTATTGTAGAGCTTATAAAGCACTGCTTTGAAATGATTCTTCTTCTCTGGACTTTTATGCAAACCGATTATCATCATTACTCATACTATGTTTAGATCAGTCGGTCTGAGGTGTGCAGTCTATTATGAGATTTTGCAACTTTATTCTGTATTGTTTATCTATTTGCATATTGCACCAGGCGATATGTCTGTTGTGGTACCTGTGAGGTAGGTGTTGTGGGAGGAGTTGATGAAGTAATGAGAGAGAGGGAAGGTCATGTCTTCACTCTGGTCCAGTTTTTCTGCAGGAATGACACTGTTCTCTTGACTGATCAGATACCTGGAGAAGCCCTCGACTGAGATCTGCCCTGTTACACAATAACACAATACATCAGAAAAATTTCCAAAGGTCAGCATTCTCCCCTAAAAGTGATCAGGCAGACCAAACCGTAAGTCATAGAGACTTGAAACTTTGAGGGTTGGTAGTGCTCACACCGTCTTCAACATCGCCAAGGCTCACCCTGATCGGCCTGACAGGGGCGCTACAGCGGTCAAAAGTACGAAATGGCTCGCAACTCCGAAATTATCGGGTATTTTGGATTTTTTGAAAAACCTACTTTTGCGAACTAGTCCTAGGTTTTTGGCCTGATCGGAACCAAACCAGTGCAGCAAGATTCTCCGAAGTCTGATTGTCAATAATTATCAAAAAAAGTTGAAATTTCGATTCACGGTCCCTAAATGTTCGAAGTGGGTGGAGCCACTTTTACTAAAATGGCTATAACTCGTGAACGGAATGAGATATTTTAACCAAATTTGGCACACCTATGTAGGGGCTCATTCTGTGGTCGTGTGAACAAGGACGTGGCGACTGGCCACTTGGTGGCGCTATAACTGGAAAAAACATGAAAATGGCTATAACTACTTCACCGTTGGTCTGATTGACTTGAAAATTGGCATGCAGTGTCTTCGTCCGAGGTGACATGATTGTTTTTGACGGAAGCCAATCAAAACGAAACTCGCTGGACCTGTTTGACTCACAGCCATAGAGGCCTGTGAGAAATTCGAAAGAAATCCGTCAACAGGGGGCACCTTCGCATTTTTCACGTGCGTAAAGGATTGTATATCAAACGATTTTTCACACACGCCCATGACATTCATACCACATGGTAGAACTCCCCATTCTGAGCAACTTTGCCTCGAGGACCGCCACTGTCCATCGAAACTTTGTCAAGTATTGGAGATTTTTTTTTAAAAAAAAAACAACTTTGGCGAACTAGTCCTAGGTTTTTGGCTCAACCTCGACAACTGTTACAAAACTTTAAAAACCATATATTTCCTATGTTAAATTTCCTGTATTTGCTGTAAATGGTCATTTCCATCTATGATCGAGATGTTTACATGTTTGCTAAATAAAACATAATACCTTTTTACGCATGTGCTTAAAGGCCTTAAAGCTCTTGAACCCCGATAATTGCTGCTCGCAGCTATATTTTGAAACAGAATTCTTTTGGAACACTTTCTTTCTGTCAATTTTAAACAGTTTAATAAGAACGTGCTCTTGAATGGTAGTGTAGTTTTCACAGCAGCATCATTATGGCATCAAAAAGTGATGCAATCAAGATCGCATTGTGTTCTATTCACCTACATCTGCATTCAACAGAGGATATTTCACCTCAGAAAATTATCACTCTCTTTTGCACCTAAAGTAACAACTTGTCTCATCGAGTAAATTAGCACTGCGACTGCAAACAGACTTCAAATTAAACTCAAGCTGGAAGATCAGTGTTCCCTAAACAGCACTCGCGGTTGAAGGGAAGACACTGGGGGACGAGTGTCCCCTGCGACTAATTCTCACCAGCAGTTTACATTAATTAAACTCATTCTTTGCAGAGCTCCAAAGGTAATTAACCGTGGCCCTCTTTACGGCTGCAAGGCAGCGCTCAGGCTCAACGATCACCGCTGTCTGTGTCACTCCAAAGCAAACAGCCCTTGATTTGCACACCGAAATAACACAAACCACCTCGCTGTCTCGAGAGGGGAGTCAAATGGTTTTTAAAGACTACAATTACTGCACACTGCTGAAATTCAGCAATTGTCTTGTCGAGTTAAATGGAGAACGAAAGAACAGGAACGAGATAAGAATGTAGATTGTATCTGTTGTCACAGTCTTGCATCCTAAGGTGGTTTTCTAGTTTCAACCGGCCACCAAGATGTTCAGACTGGTCTAGTTTAAAGATTTTAGAGGGTTTTTACACTGGTTTGGTCAGGCTGGAAGACCAGGAGCCATTATGTTAAGACTTAAAGGGGTCATGAATTGAGAAATCAACTTTTCCTTGAGCTTTTCATATATAAGATGTCATAGAATATCCTGTAAGTTTCAGAACTGTAAACTTCCTTGTTGGTCCAATAAAAGCTTTTATTGACACCAGGCCTAGCAAACGACTCATACTGGAAAGTGCCTATAGATAGGTGAAACTCCGCCTCCGCAGAATAAATCAACGCCTACTTCATCATTGCAGCGTTAGCCCCGCCCACTGGTGTGTTAGTGAAATGAGGAGGAGAGAAGAGCGATACAGGACTAAAATAACATCACCTTTCAAAGGATCCTAATGCTAGAAATATGCATATTTATTTTCAACAATGTGAATGTCTGTGAATGAGCTTTATTTATTTGTATTCGGTACATTTCACTGTGGATTCTTTGGTAAATCAATCAAATTTCGGTGCAGGCTTTTACGACATGGACTCAACAGTAATGCAACAACATGTCAGTGACTGTGTTCATTCTAATGCCTGATCTGATATTAATGATTCATGTACAGTCAGATGTTCTTTGTCTATGTGTCAGTAAATCAAACCAGTAAATAAACGGTCAACTTCAATAATCTGTTATTTAAATGGTGATTAAATGATTAATAGAAAGCGATCAACGAACGCTCCCTTTACAATCGCTGGATCTGTCAATCAAACAGTGCAAGTTTTTCAGTGACTGAGTTCTGGACTCGTGCCAAAACTCCCGTTTTATTCAACAAATCTCTTAGTTACATCGCGTTTGCATAGTTAGTTACGATGAAAGCATTCGTTAGTGTGCAGAAATTGAGTTGCAATGACGAGATCACTGCTTTGATGCGCTCAACAACATGTATGTGATCGAGTACAATGTTCAATCACTGCAACCCTTCATGCCACGATCTAAATATAATGCCATAGATCTAAATGTAATCAATACTAAATGTAATCAATACAATAAAAACGTGCTAAAACGCGGTTCATGAGCCATTTAATATGGAAGTAAAATAATGCCAAATGTATTTGAAACAAAAAAGCTTGTTGAATTGCACTACTTGAAATAAATACGCATTGCATTAACCGTACTTGCATTTTAATATGTTTTAAAACCACAGAGATTTGATCATTAAATTAAGCATTTAAATATCATCTTACTAAGACATACTATTGGCAGATATAAAGTGACGACTGATATTTATATGCATTTTATGTCAGTATTCTGTTATACTAAAATGATCATCGATTTACAAGCATCAGAATTTCATCTTACTTTTTTGTCCATATAAATATCAGCATCTGCATCAAATTGCATATTTTTGCTCCTTATTCTCACTATATCATACTATATGAGCCATAAAAGCTTGATGCATCAAATATGACACTCAACAAAAAACGCTTTTTATACAACTTTTTTTTTGTTTAAAGTTTCAATGAACCGTTTCATTTCAAAACATTAGATTTGTCTGACTTATTTCATATGTATACAGTAGATGATTAAACTAGCTAAGACCAGCAAACCATCTTTAAGTTTTTTTTTTTTGTTTTTTTTTAACAGCCATTTCAAATTTAAAAATAAGCACCATGTGTCCAGGGTTTATTGACAATCGGACAATGAATGCTGCTCGGACACAATGTAATCCTGCCACCGCAGACCATTCCCGCATTTACAACCCAATCTACAATCAATACTATGCAAATATGTGTGCCTCGCGTGGGCGTTCGACTGTCCACCGCCTGTCTTTGAGATTGGACTGAGAAAATAGAGTCGGTAATCTGTGTGACAGCGGTGTGTCATGCTAGAACCGCGAGCTAAAGAGCCCGATGATCATCCTCATCTATCGCCATCACTGGCCCCTCTGGACTCAATGTGCCTAATCAATCACCTGTCACAGGCTAACGGCCTCCCGCACATTATCATCCACTGACCTGATCTCCAGTTTGCCCATGGAGCCTTGTGCTCTGAGAGATATAAATAAACTGGCTCGACTGCGGCGTCGGACTGCATCTCAGGAGTTATCGTTGCTATGGTAATGAAAGGTGGAGAATGTTATGGAGGTTTTGTTTCTTTTCGATAGAATAAAAATAAGAAAACACAATGGCTCTGTTCCAAAAACAAGTGCACTTCCATGCTGTCTACCTCCTACATGGGCAGCTGCCTTCTAAGGCAACATCCCAAGTGACATTGATACTTATAAATTACATAAAATAATACATACTGCACAATAAAGTTTGGTAATTGTACACTCTAAAAAAAATGCTGGGTTAAAAACAACCCAAGTTGGGTTAAATATGGACAAACCCAGCTGTTGGGTTAAATGTTTTGAAAAAAAAAAAAAAAAAAAATACTATATTGCTTGCTTAAAATGAAGCCAAAATAGGTTGGAAATTAAAAAAATCAGACACATAATTACTAGAGGTAACAATAATTTTATTAATAAGCATTTTAATAAATGTTTGTTATTTATTAAACATATTAATAAATGTTTGGAATTAATTAGTATATCAGAATTAGTATAATAATTAGTATATTAATATATTAATTATATACATAATATACTAAAACTAATAATATACTCAATTACTATATTAAAAGAGAATTTACATAAGCAGTTTCCTTCAAAGGCAATAAAAATGAGAGGTTTTAAATGTGTACGCATAAAAATATATATACTACACAAAAATGTTGGGTAAAACAATACATTTTTAATTGGATAAAACTATTTATATCTATACTTTTCAGTTTAGAATGAATTTGTATATTAGTATCGGTAGGTTAATTAGTATAATAATATACTAATTTAATAATAAAATGTACTTATATTAATATAAATAAATATAATATGCTTAATTAGTATATTAAACTAGTATATTAATTAGTAAACTAATTATTAGTATTACCAAATGACCTACAAAATCTGTATTTTAGCTAATGGATTAAGGCGAACATCACAATCTAATTAATATTCATGAGCCTGTGTGGTGATTCGCTTACAGAAAGCAAACCTCCTGAGGAGGGAAAAGAGAAAGGAGAATATCTGATAAAAAATATACAGTTTGGTTGTTGCAACAATGTTTCAGGCCTAATTACTAAATTTTCATGACTCAAATATGAACAATGTTTCTGTAAAGTTTAATATTTAGGCTTTCGAACAGTATCTGATATAAGCGTATAAAACTGATGGAACGGGATAGTTCCTACACCCCTGGTTAAACCCCGAGGAATTTGCTGTTTGAACCAATAGAGAACATTGAAAGACAGGAATCCATCCCTGTTTTAATGTGGCTGTCAATCAACAGGTCGGGTGGAAAAACTAATGAGGGATTAGATTTCATATTAGTATGATGACAGGAACAGACGGCGTTCTATTAAAAAGGCCTCATTAAAAACCTCATGGGAACACAGGGCCAAAACCACCCACATAATTATCAGTGACAATCAATTACATTCATTCGAGCTGTCCATCAGCGATCGATAAATAAACACCTCCAAACTGAGCTAATTCTCGTCTGTGGAATCTGTCCTTCTCAGACCGCCGGGGATGATGGGATACAGATAAACCATGATTCTGCCAAGACAACAATAGTCTGTGCTGGTGGATTAAAACATTTACTGACAGGAAAATTCACTCAAAAATGAGAACTGTCACTGAACAGAGCCACATTTAATTTAAGAGCTGTATAGTGAAGGGGAAGATTTTCAGTGAATAATGACTACATTTGATTCTTTTTCCTCACACAAAGCATCATATGACTTCAGAAGATTTGGAATATAGTGAAATGAGTCATATGAACTTCTCTTATGGTGTTCTTTTAGTTAATATTAAACGCGCTCTCTAGAAACGGCCCTGTACTGTTTCTCCTATTTTCTTGTTGCTGGAGTATCTGAGTGTAAAGGCTATGCCCACTTCTGGAATAAGGGGTGGAGTGCAGCAGCTCATTTGCATTTAAAGGGGTGGTTGATTATGATTTCACTTTTTTAACTTTAGTTAGTGTGTAATGTTGCTGTCTGAGCATAAACAACATCTGCAAAGTTATGATGCTCAAAATTCAATGCAAAGGGAGATATTTTTCAACACAGCAACTAGATAAATTTATCTACTAACCATTCAGAAATGTCCAGTTGCATATTCTAAAAGTTGTAACTTCTTCCTGAGTCTCTCCATCAGTGTCGACTCCGGTTTGAACAATGTAAGGCTGAACACCGTTACTGACAATCCTCATTTTGGCTGCGTGAGATTCTCCAGCTTTGTTGTTGTCGAGCAACCAAAGCGCGAGCTGTTAAAGCTCCGCCCTCTTCTGGAAAGGGGGCCGGAGCAGCAGCTCATTTGCATTTAAAGGGACACACAAAAATGGTTTGTTTTTGCTCATACCCAAATAGGGGCAAATTTGAGAAGCTATAATAAATGATCTGTGGGGTATTTTGAGCTGAAACTTCACAGACACATTATGGGGACACTAATATTACATCTTGTAAAGGGAGCATAATAGGTCCCCTTTAATATTAAATGAGTTCTCTGGAAACGGCCCGTACTGTATCTCCTGTTTTGTTGTTGCTGGAGTGTCCAAGGCATGGGCTGTAAAGGCTCTGCCCACTTCTGGAATAAGGGGCGGGGCGCAGCAGCTCATTTGCATTTAAAGATACATACATGAAAACAGATGGTTTTTGTTTCCAGCCAAAAAAGGGCATTTTGTGCATGGTATAATAAAAAATCTGTGGGGTATTTTGAGCTGAAACTTCAAATTTCAAGCTTCTATACTTTGAATGAAACTTCTTGAAACTACATACAAGCATTGCAAACTTAATTGGAGCTCTTTATATATAATCACATTTTAAATAAAAATTTCAATTTTTATCAGAATAAAAATCACAATTACTGTGAATGCTGTATGGAAAAAAACTTCATCAAGGTTATTAGTGTTTGGAATGATGTGATGGTTTTGATTTTCAGGCATTTGTCTCAAACAGACCTTTTTGAATCATTCCTGGGTTGGGCTCAAATTTCTCCATGAGGCTCTGGGTTTGTTCAGGCTTCAGCGGCGGGTACAAGATCTCGTTCAGACGAGGGTCCCGCTGTTTGTTGTTTATGAATTCCGTCATCTGATCCAGGGTGAGAAAGTTTCTGCCCTTCGCGCCACTGGAGAGAGACGGTGAGAGAAAAGAGCGTATGGTTTACAGTGATAATCATAACAGAAAGATGAGCAGCAACATATCAGCATGCAAATTACACAATGACTTTCAGGAGGGTTGTTTTTGTTTTTAATGTCTCGGTTATGATCAATGCCAATTATCTTTCAATCATGATTTTTAAAATTGTAACGCCCCCAAATTCAGCCTAATTACAACACTGTGTGTACAACACTCATATGCGCTCATCTCATACATATTATTCCAACATGACCTGAAGACATCATTAGCTATATGTAATAAATAAATAAATAAATAAAACATAACGATAAAAATATCTATATATAAAAATAAATAAAAACAAAAACAGATAAATAAAAACAATGTATAAAAAATAATGTACAAATAAATATATAAAACAGATAAAAAAAAAATACATGCATAAAATAGATAAAATACATAAGCAGATAAAAATTAAAGATAAAAACAGATCAATTAAATAAATAAATACGTAAAAACAAAAAAAACAGGTAAATAAAAACAATGTATAAATAAATAAATAAATAAATAAATCTGAATAATAAATAAATAAATAAAAACAGATAAAATATTAAAAAATACATAAATAGATTAAATAAATAAATGATAAAAACAGAAAAAAATAAATCAATCAATAAAAACAAATGCATAAACAAATAAATATACATACAAATAAATTAGAAAAAAATATAAATAAAAAAATAAATAAAAACAGATAAACCAATAAATAAAAAAAAATATATTTTTTATTTTATTGAAGGCATCATTAGCAATATCTTCAGCTGAAACAGCTTCATAAAGACTTACAGTTCAGCAAATATTTGGTTAATCTCAGATCGTGGGCAGAGATGGTTGATAAACGATTTGTAAACGTCAGGAGTCAAATCCTCCAAAGGGATGGAGTCATTCTGCAGGGACGAAGAGAAACAGACAATCAAATAATGAAATACATATTCATATATCTATTACACAAGATCCAGACAGTCCAGACAGAGTCGAAACAGCTAATCACCAAAAACAGGGGAGCCAAACCTGCTTCTAATAACACGTGGTCTCATATTAATAAAAATAAGCTGGCCTCAAAATTAATTCGTTCATTCCATCCTGTAAGAACCATCTAGTTAACCTGACACCGAATCAATTGGTTTGTTACGACAAACCCAATAACGCACAAAGCCGTCAGAGAGCAAACATCAGTCAATGTCATCCACATGCTGTTAGACATTCATCTCCCGCAGTAAACATTCAAAACATTCAGTCTGGAAGGCCGCGCCAGTGCCCAAGGCTGATTAATGCTTTGTTGGTCAAAATATAAAGCAGCAAACAAAAAAGAAAAACACACGAAAGGATGCGAGTGAGTCAGAGGAGGAGGGCAGCGGGAATAACACCATGATGATTTCTCATTAGCTACACACTTTTTTCCCGCCCGAGTCTCCCGAGGCCTTTTAACATTATGGATTTTGAAAATCTCCCCATGTCTGCCGCTCAACCTTTAGATCTGCCGTAAAATGGTAAGGCAAACAAATAGACTCCCCTTGTTGCTGCGACTGAAAACATACGATGCCATTTGTCAGGCGTTTAGAAAGGCAAAGTGCTTCAATCTGAAAGCACAGGTTTTTGATAAATCCCTCAAATTCACATCCTCCAGAAATGCGCAGTCTTCCTGTCTGCCAGCGGGTTTCTGGAGCGATTAGCCGAACATATGCTCACCCGGCCGGACGGAAGATTACAGCTCTCCAGTGCCGTTTCCACGCGCTTCCGGTCAGTCGAGAAAATGCGGAATATGCTGCAGAAAAAGAGGGAAACATTAGGATCTGTTCATGTTCTGGTTTATCAGGTGAAAACGGTTGGTGACTCACTTTTTCACAGGGATGCGACCCTCTTGATTGGTCTGCAGCTTGAGTCTTGTGAAGCTGGTGATAAACAAAACAATTTCATACCAAAGTTACATCAGTCATTCTCGGGGAACGATGCCTTTTTTTGGCCTTGTGTCTCCATAACTTACTACCAATGAACTGAACACTGAACTTCGCAGTAGAACAACTGAAAGTCCATATATCTGGGACTATATTGATACATATATTGTTGCACTTTTGTTGGTTTGATTTCGTCTATTGTTCTCTTCATTTGTAAGTCGTTTTGGATAAAAGCGTCTGCTAAATGATTGACTGTAAATGTAATGTAAAGAATGTCCAGGATGTCAGAAAAATTAAAGATCCCGATCATCACTTGTACATTTTTGGATGGATGGATGGATGGATTGACTGATTGATTGATGGATGGATGGATGGATGGACTGACTGACTGACTGACTGATGGATGGATGGATGGATGGATGGATGGATGGATGGATGGATGGACTGACTGATTGATGGATGGATGGATGGACTGACTGACTGATGGATGGAGAGATGTTGGATGGATGGATGGATGGATGGATGGACTGACTGATTGATGGATGGATGGATGGATGGATGGATGGACGGACTGATTGATGGATGGATGGATGGATGGACTGACTGACTGATGGATGGACAGATGTTGGATGGATGGATGGATGGATGGATGGACTGACTGACTGACTGATTGATGGATGGATGGATGGACAGATGGATGGATGGATTGACTGATTGACTGATGGACGGATGGACAGATGGATGATGGATGGATGGATGGATGGATGGACAGATGGATTGACTGACTGACTAACTGATTGACTGACTGACGGATGGATTGACTGATTGATGGATGGATGGATGGATGGACAGATGGATGTTTGATGGATGGATGGATGAATGGATGGATTGACTGACTGACTGACTGATTGATGGATGGATGGATGGATGGATGGATAGATGGATGGACAGATGGATGGATGGATTGACTGATGGACAGACGGACAGATGGATGATGGATGGACGGATGGACGGATGGATTGACTGACTGACTGATTGACTGACTGACGGATGGATTGATGGATGGATGGATGGACAGATGGATGATTGATGGATGGATGGATTGACTGATTGATGGATGGATGGATGGACAGATGGATGGACGGATGGACTGACTGATTGATGGATGGATGGATGAATGAATGGACAGATGGATGGATGGACGGATGGATTGACTGATTGATGGATGATGGATGGATGGACAGATGGATCGATGGATGGATTGACTGATGGATGGACAGATGGATGTTTGATGGATGGATGGATGGATTGACTGACTGACTGACGGATGGATTGATGGATGGTGGATGGATGGATGGATGGACAGATGGATGATTGATGGATGGATTGACTGATTGATGGATGGACGGACGGATGATTGTTGGATGGATGGATGATGGACAGATGGATGGATGGACTGACTGACTGACGGATGGATTGACAGATGTATGGATGGATGGATGGATGATTGATGGATGGATGGATGGATGGATGGATGGACAGATGGATGGATGGACGGATGGACGGATGGATTGACTGATTGATGGATGATGGATGGATGGACAGATGGATGGATGGATTGACTGATGGATGGATGGACTGACTGACTGACTGATGGATGGACAGATGGTTGGATGGATGGATGGATGGATGAACGGATGGACAGATTGATGTTTGATGGATGGATAGATGGATGGATGGACAGATGGATGACTGATGGATGGATGGATGGATGAAAGGGGGGAGGGAGAGATGTATGGATGGATGGATGATTGATGGATGGATGGATGGATGGATGGACAGATGGATGGATGGACGGATGGACGGATGGATGGATGGACAGATGGATGGATGGATTGACTGATGGATGGATGGATGGATGGACAGATGGATGGATGGATGAAAGGGGGGAGGGAGAGATGTATGGATGGATGGATGATTGATGGATGGATGAACATATGGACGGATGGATGGATGAAAGGGGGGAGGGAGAGATGTATGTATGTATGGATGGATGGACAGATGGATGGACGGACAAAAAATGATTAGATAAACAAACAAAAAGATCAATACATTTATTACGATAGATACTTTGTTTTTTTATTAACAATAGTTAATGTATTAATTAACATGAATTACCATGTTAGTTAATACATTAATACATTATCCACTGTGTTCATGTTAGTTCACAGTGCATGAACTAATGTTAACAAATACAACTTTAGATTTTAATAATGTATTAGTAAATGTTGAAATTAACATTAACTAAGATTATTAAATGCTGTAGAAGTGCAGTTCATTATTAGTTCATGTTAACTAAAATAGTTAACTAATAAAACCTTATTGTAAAGTGTTAAAATTTTTCTTCTACTGAAATTAACACTCAATTGTTTTCTTCTTAAAAAATAATAATGGGCCTGTTCAACATTAGTCATTGTTTTTATTCTGGTACTGTTTCCTGAAAACAGTCGCTTTTCCAACATCGGATCTGATCGAATTTGATTTATTTATAACTGAAATATTTGGACATTTATCACTTAATTTAACATATAATTACATTAAAGATGATTGTAAATACATGCAGAGTAATAGGCTAATCGCTTATCTGTATGATATGCTAGTACACAAGCCAACTAATACAGACATAAACGGTCATAACGTAGTTGAAACAGCATTTATCATAACATGACTTTGTAGGAATTATAATCAGGCACTAAAGAGAGCACCTATTAAAAGCAAATTGAACCAGTGGGGTCCTAAAGGAGACCTGATTTGTCACAGAATAGAATGGTTAAGCAAAGAGAACAGTTTGGAAAAACTGGCAAATGATTAATAGCTAATGATAAAATTAATTAATTATGGGGTTAAAAAAAAGATATTTAGCTGTGAACGGCGTCCTGACGCAAGCAGGTGAACGTACACCATGACAGATCATCTGCAGTTACTCACGCTTTCTCCAGACAGGATTCTCTGCCCATGTTCTGAGCGAGTAGGTTGGACGCCAGACTAAACAGCTCATCTGCCCACTCCTTTATGAATGACAAAGCAGAAACAAAAAAGGCATTTTCATTAAAAACAATTCAGGTCAAGTATCCTGACTAAAATATGCTGCTCAAATATCTCACTGACAGAAATACACGCTCTACTTATTTAATAAAATGTTATGATGCCGATGAAAACACCTTGGCGACTTCTTCTTGGAAGGCCATGAAGTTCAGATACTGGATATTGACCATGTCGGGTCCCGTAACCACCGTCAGCATCCGGTTCTCTATCCGTCCCACCAGATTCCCCACATCCAGGAGCTCCCGGAGCTTTGCTTCCTGAGGGAAAACAATAATGAAGCCTCGCTGCCATAAAACATCTGAAATAAGCCAGTAAGCCTCTTTACGGCTGCTTAGCCGTTGTGATCTCGCCCACAACCGTTTCCCACGAGCGCTTTTATCTGTACGATAAAAACTCCATCTGAGCCGCTGAACACCTGCAGATGATGGAGAAACACATTCAACACATCCGCTGGTGTTACTTCAGAACACAAACACTTTATCATTGAAAAGAAACCAAAAAATGATAAATGGATGCAGTTTGGATGTGATGATTTCAGGCGATGACTTGACGCCACCTAAATTACGAACATATATTGTAAAATTTTCTTTATATTGTAATCATTATGAGCACAAGTTGTAATTCCTGCCTAGAGGCCCGTTCACACAGAGGATGATAACTATAACGATAAATATATTGATCTAAATATAGAAGAGTCCACACCCCAAATATAATGATAACAGTTATGATATGATATCGATGGAATCACATTCAGAATTATTTTTTTTCAGCTGATGAACCATAAAAGCACTGACAACCAATCAGAATCTATTCTGCTATAAAGAGCTCGTGCATTTAAAGTGGCAGACGACAAAACTGCAGCGCGCGATATCGTCCACTACCTTATCTTTATAGTGATCGTTCCTGGTGTGAACGGGTCTTAAAGGGATATTTCACCCAAGAATGAAAATTATCCCATGATTTACTCACCTTCAAGCCATCTTAGGTGTATATGAGTTTCTTCTTTCAGACCAGCACAATCAGAGTTATATTAAAAAATATTTGGGCTCTTCCAAGTGTATAAAGGGAGTGAATGGGGCTATTTTCCTAACAAAAACGCATCACTTCAGAAGGCCTTTATTAACCCCCTGGAGCCGTATGGATTACTTTTATGATGGCTGGATGCACTTTTTTGGGCTTCAAAATTTCACTCCCATTATAAAGCTTGGTAGAGCCAGGATATTTTCTAATATAACTAGATTATAGATTGTGTTCGTCTGAAAGAAGATAGTCATATACACCTAGGATGGCTTGAGGGTGAGTAAATCATGGGGTAATTTTCATTTTTAGGTGAACTATCCCTTTAAAAACGTCCATTGTGTCTGAATACATTACCACATAACATTATCATCCACCTTATTTTTCGACGCATAAGTAAGGTGTTTTCTGTGAATGTGCGAGACTGCCGATTTATTAGCCGCTGTAGGGAAATAACGAGAAGAATATCAAAGTGCAGTAAACTGTAAACCAGTGTGTTTATAATTAAGACAATACATAATTAAGAAATACCAGTTTGCGATATCAAGCAGCGCAACGAGCTGTTTTGTACTGCTAGAAATAACTGGAAGCGAATGACAGACACATTAAATTTACAAACGGCCGCGCTGCTATTACCTGAAAAATAAGGTGGATATTATAGCTGCTATTTGGACATTATCTTGACACACTCATCTCTGGCTGATAACAGAATACTATGAAAGCTTATTTCTGCTAGGGAATAAACATAATTGTGACTTTTTAATCTCACAATTCAGACTTTTTTTCCCCTCGCAATTCTGCTTTTATATCTCACAAATCTTGTAATTGCTATAATAAAAGTTATAAACTTCATATCTCACAAATTTGTTTTTTTTTGTTTTCGCCACAAATAAAAAAAAAAAGTAATTGTGACTATCTCACTATTCTGAAATTTTTCTCGAATTCTGAGTTTACATCTCGCAATTTTGACTTTTTTCTCTGAATTCTGACATCTTGCAAGGTAATTTTGACTTTTTAGTGACTTTTTTTCTCTTTCTGAGAATCTTGAGGAAAAAAAGACAAATTTGCGAGTTATAAACTCAAAATGTTGAGGTTTTTCTTGCAATTATGAGTTTATATCACAAATCTGACTTTTCTCTGAATTGTGTGGAAAAAAGTCGAAATTGCAAGTTATAAACTCAAAATTGCAAAGTATAAATTTATACTTTTTATAACTCAAAATTGTTCAGAGAAGAGTTTGTATCTTATAATAACTTTTTCAACAGACATTTGAGATAAAAAGTCTGCTTTGTGAGAATAACGGCAGAATTGTGCGACAAAAAGTTGCAATTACCTTTTTTAGTTTTTTATTCCATGGCGAAAACAAAAGTCCATAGAATACTTCCTAAACTGAAACACTGAAACAAGCATTTTCTGTAAAGCTGCAGTGAAACAATATGTATTGAGGAAAGTGCTATGCAAATAAACTTAAAGTGAATTAACATGAAATGCATATGCTGAAAATTATTGGAGGAATTATTTCATATAAATCTGAAATGTAAAATAAAACAAAATCTGCCTGTTTGCATTGATTGCAGATCAGATGCTCTGTTCCTGTCTAAGTGGGCGTTTGTTGGCAAGAATAACCTGCAATGTGGACCCGATTTTATGCCAAAAAAAGCTTTTGCGCCTGTAGCTATGATGCCTAAGAGTGTTGCTCAGGTAGGGAGCCTCTCTAGTTTTGGAGCAGATCTTTCGTCTGACGTGACGCCCAACAAGTGTTTCTCTCCGCAGCACATGCAGCTGTGCAACAGGTGTGTTTTGGCCTCTCAGCTGTCAGCGGGTAATTACAACCCAACGCAACGACTCTCCAATCAAGCTCTGATGTGCGAGTGCGATCCCTGCCACAGCAGAACCAATGCTTGAACAAATATAATCAAGCGTAAAAAACCCTCTCACTGCCAAACATGCTCGAGGACGAGGATGAGAGCCGCTGCGAGACGCTGGCGACACCGGCAGCAAAATCCCAAAGAGCACATGAGCACATCACCGAGAACAAATGGAAAAAGACACCCAATGGTTTTCCATCAAGAAAAATCAAATGTTTTATCAATTTCAGCTGTGACTCACAAAAAACAATATACCTAGAACAACACCCCAGAGGAAAACGACGCCATTAAAGAGTCTAAATCCATCAGTGCTCACAGGAGGCTTCGGTAATTTCAAAGATGGTTCAATGAGTAATATTACATTTTGAATTGTCTTCTTGCCACTTGAGGGAGCGAATGATTGAAAGGCACCACCAATGTCTCGCTCCAAACTAGCATTTAGATGCATTGCTAAATGATGCTCGTAAATATTTTATTCAGTAACATTCAGTTGAGAAGATGTGCAAACAATGAACAGACTGTCACACCCAACATAGAGTGTATCAAAGAATCATTTAAATACAGTTGCTGAAATAACCTACACTCTAAAAAGTGCTGGGTTAAAAATAACCCAAGTTGGGTTGAAAATGGACAAACCCAGCGGTTGGGTTAAATGATTAACATGCTGGGCAGTTTTATTTAACTCAACTATTGTTTAAAAGTTACTATATTGCTGGCTTAAAATGAACCAAAAATATTTTGGAAATTAAAAATCAGACACTAGAGGCAAAAATAATAATCAAAAGGTGAACATTTATTAATAGGCAATTTAATAAATGTTTATTGTTTAATTATTATTCATTAAACTTATTAATAAATGTTCAATTATTAACATATTAATAAATGTTGATTTACAACAGAATTTGGGTTAGTTTTAATCAAGCAATACAGTCATTTTTGAACAATAGTTGAGTTAAATAAAACTACCCAGCAGGTTTGGCAAACATTTAACCCAACCGCTGGGTTAAAACAACCCAATTGCAGAGTTAAAACAACCCAATCGCTGGGTTAAAACAACCAAATTGCTTGTATTGATTGTAAAATAAAGTGCACTGATGATTCACAATTCACAATTAGTTATATGAAATCACATTAGGAAAGTTTTAACTTTTTGCATTGACTAAATCACAGCATAACTTAAATGTCCTTTTTGCCCTTGTAAATAATGTGATCTTGATTATTCAAATCTTAGAGCTTAAAATATCATGATTCAGCTAAACGGCTGCTCTGAGGGAGAAGCCAATGATACTAGATTAAAAACATTATTTAACATATATTTCTGTAAACATGTTCCAATGCTGAACATCCAGAATATGCCTGTATGTTTCTGTTAGTGGTGTAAGCAAACTTATCAAATACATCACTTTCACCTGCTGGACTATAAAACAGGTGAAAGAAATCCCACAGATACACAACGAAGGACCTGAGCCATATCTAGAACGGAAAATCAATTCAAGAGAACAACCTAGCAACTATCTCAGCATCCACAGAGCAACACCCTGCATGGGCTGCACAGAAAAAAAAAACCTCTAATTGCAATCTATCTGATACAAACTGCGAATGCATTTTTTGCAAAAAAAAAAAAAAAAAAAAAAAGTTTGCTCTGTTTGTTTGTAGCCCTCTAAATAATGCTGGGTTAAAAAAAATACTATATTGCTTGCTTAAAATGAACCCAAAATATGTTAGAATAACATTTATTAATAAGTTGATTTTTAAAATATTTTGGGTTCATTTTAAGCCAGCCATATAGTAATTTTTAAACACTAGTTGAGTTAAATAAAACTACCCAGCAGATTGGGCAATCATTTAACCCAGCCACTGGGTTAAAACAACCCAATCACTGGATTTGTCAATTTTCAACCCAACTTGGGTTGTTTTTAACCCAGCATTTTTGTGAGGGATGTACAATTTGGCAAGACCTTTGTGATTATATATCAATATGGCTAATAATAATAATAATTAATAATATTAAATAAAAATGTCACTGTAAAATAAAAAGTCAAGTATTTAAGAAAATTAATATAATTATTTTATTTACATCACAACTGTAAAATTGCAATACTAAAATTTATGGTTGTCTTAATTTCTTCATTTTCAACTGTTCCCGCAGCCATGTGATCGCCCCCTGGTGGCTGGATGAAGTATAGGTCATAAACCCCGCCCTCTCCATAAAAACCAATGGGATGTGAGAGAAACTAAAAAAAAAAAAAAAGAAAGTTCTTATCATGCTGGCATATGATCAAGTGTTCGTTTTTTCCAATAAGCTCGGTTTTAGTTAGTTATTCGACTAAATTCGATGCTATAAAAGTGAGGTGTTACATCACAACTGACGGCTGAGCCTGACTCTGGCTCCGAATGATGTCATCGTCAACGACCGTTTCTAGGATATTTTGGCTTCATTTTTCGACAATAGAAGGAATTGGAAACATCCATCTTTTTTACAGTCCATATCTTGCTTTTTTTTCCCATACAGGATCTTCCCGTAACCCTCATGACTCATGATTGCGCTCTGGCCCCGGGGCCCCTGCAGACAGACTACTGTTACACTTTTATTTAAAGCGGTTTCCTCCGACAGCATGACAGACGACACAGGTTCATTAGTGAAAGACGCTGTGTGTACTGCAGACACGGGCTCTGAATAGCATATGAATAATACATGCAGTTATTGAATATTAAATGGACTCTTTAAAAGGGGAGTTCTGTATGAACTGGACAGATGTGTGAGAGATTGGCACTAAAAAAAGATCAAGTCTGTAAATAGCCTACTTGCTGCATGATTATTTCCATTGCATTTTATTTTTCTGTATTCTTTTACATTTCGCATGTATTATTTCGAACATTTTCAGGATGGTTTAGTGTGCAAAATCTCACCGCCATGCATTTCAACACGTCAAACTCATGAACAGAGTCATTATTATCTCTGCGAACTCTCTCACGTGGGCATGTTTCATGCAAATCTCCGCTTTATATTCTCTGCAGGATGCCTGGGCGAAAAGAAAGGTCCTGTTGAGAGGAAAATAAATTGGATTTAGATTTCTCTGCACACCTGCATATATTACAGCACTCCAGCATCCTGACAGATACAGACATGCAGACGGCCTTTTGTAATGAGAGACCTCTACATTTTCTATTTGTCTGATGGAATTCAGCGCTGCCTGTAATAAAACAATACATCGTTGATCAGCACAGTGAAAAATCAAGAGCAAGTTAATTGCTTTCTGCAGCACAATCACAAAACGACTGACAATCTCAACCCTTGATCATTTAAACGTGCTCTTTAAAAGAATAAGATGAACGCTAGATGAAAATGAGTTGTGCTTGGCCCTGATAAGCTCATTATCATGATGTTACGGTTGCTAAGGAGTTCTGGATTGTTGCTAAGGTGTTGGGTGGTTGTTAGGTGGTTACTTAATACCAGCCAAATCCAGAAGAGCGTATTAAGGTCTGTTCAGCACAAGTCTGTGGGATTTCTCTTTTTCTCATCTTATTGTCTGCCCATTTGGTGCTGCACGATTAATCACAATAAAACTGAAATTGAGATATGGATTAGTATGATTACCAAATCACAAAGGCTGGGATATCATAAATGAATATATGCGCTGTGTGTTTCCGAGCGAAGCACGGCATTGTGTTCTTTTATACGTGTGCAGCTCATGATCCTATGGAAGCTTGTTTCCGCCACATTTTTCTCAGAATTGTGTGATATTAAGTCGCAATTGCGAGTTATAAAGTCTGCAATTGCAATTGCAATTTATATAGTCAGAACTGCAGAATATAAACTAACAATTGCAAGTTACCTGCTCTCGCAGACATCACACGTTATCCATGCCGAATGACAACACTATCAACGCCGAAATGAATCTGCTGCAGTCAGGTGGTACATGTAAGAGCTCTGTAAGGTGTTTGCATTGATTATTATCGTAATTTACGTGCTTTGAGACATGAGGTAATTTGACGGATCAAAACACAGGCAGAAACAAGCGATAAAAACATTGCTTATACATTGTAGTCTTTAAAAAAAGACTACAATGTTCAAAATGTTGTTTATAGGAAAGAGTTAACACTGTTATTTTCCTGTTTATTAACGTGAAGCTGCTTTGAACAATCAGTATTGCGTACATAAATAAATGTGACTTGATATTGACTTTAATATCAATAAATATGCAGATTTACAAATAGCCCGCCTTGTTTGCAGAGGCAATTTACACTAACTCCGCCCACAAACGTCTGGTTGGATGAGATCAAATTTCGGACGACGTTGGCTTGTTAACAGCAACAACAGCATAGCGGTAAGGTGCATGGTAGACAGTTTTGTATAAATAAAGTATCTAACGTGTTTTAAATAATATATCTGTTAGTGGTAGGTGTAAGGGGGACTTTATTGTCCCAATTAGGCGGCATCCATTTAATCATTTTAATAAAAACAAGTTATTATTGCATACTACTGTTTAATGTACAACAACACTGAGGTGCAAATAGTAGCCTATCTGCTACTATTTATAAGTATAAATAGCATTTAACTACTATTTACACTTATTGCAAAGAAAATACTTCTATTTTTACATAGTGTCAATAGAATCTATTGCACTTAGTGTAAATAGCAGCTATCGCTAAGAAAATATGTTTTTTACAACAACAACAAAAAATGCATTTTAAATCACAATTATTATCAGGAAAATCACAATTCATTTATACGTGAGCAGCACATGATCCTGACTCTTTAGTGTCTCCGAGCAGTTCCGCGGCGCACGATAAAAGCAATCTTTTCCATGTTAATCGGAGTTTTTGTCCTATAGCCGTGACGGCGACGTGATGATTTCTGCGACGTCGCGGCTGGAGCAACAACACAAAGTATGATAATGATAATCTCAGATAATGTTTATGTGCTTTATTTAATGTTAAACACGTCTAATGTGAGTTTGAATTTCATTTTGTGTGTCTTTTATAGTCGCACTGAAAGCAACAATGGACAATTCACCTCAAGAACATTCAAACTGTCAACTCACTCTGAACAGAGAAGTGTAGATTGTTTCAGTAACTCAGTATGTATTTTTAATAATGTTAAAATGGTGTAATATTCATGAATTTGATTATGTACGTAATCCATTTTGTTGCAAGACTTGCAGAGAGACTCCGCCCACACGCTCTTCTGATTGGCTGTGATTTTTGATTGACTATCGCATCTCACAGTCATATCGAGTCTGGTGTGGACGGACAAATTGTTTGTTGCTGGAATCTTATCACATCACGTCTGGTTAGGACACGGTGTATAGTAATAACAGTTAGTAGTAATAATAGTTTATTCATTAATTAGATTTTTTTCCCTCAAATTCTGCCAATCAGAAACTCTAAGGTTAGTGTGTTTGTTCAAATCACTGAATAGTAACACTGCTGCTTTCCCTAGCAAGCACCATTAACAATAGATCTCTCTCAGTACAAGACGATCCAGACACACGCACAGTCCACCTACACCTGTGCTAATCAAGGACGCCCCTGTAGTCTTTCTCTCCCTTTGGGCCTGGAAAGAATGCTCCGCAATGCATATTCATGATTATGATGGCGGAGCTGTTAAGGAGGAGGTTTTAAATCAGATGAGTCAGCGTCGATGGGCCCGCAGGCGAGCTGTTTCCTGCTCTCCGCTCCAAAGCCCTTGTCATTGTTGTCACCTTGTCCTCCGCGAGGCTCCTCGCCATGTTGGATGCCCTTTCTCGCAACCTCATTAGCTCCGGTGCCTTTGGCTTTGGTCACATACAGGGAGCCTTTCCACAAGAGTTTCTATGGCAACATGCATCAAGACCTCGTTGCCTTTGGGAGCCGGATTTAACCAAACCATGTCGTATCAAAGTAAAGGGCCACGGTGCATCTGCTCTGACCACAATCATTAGCTTTGAGCTCACTGGATCTCTTTCAACCACCAAAGACGAGTGAATGACCTGCCGGACAATGCGATTCACCGTGACGTTGAGTCAAGCCTTTTCATGTCACTAATAAGCAATTAAAGCAAGCGTGATGTATCAGATCATGGGTTCAGATGTGTTATTCTGTGAACCTACAAAAGTTGCAGTAAAATGAGTAAGAAATAATCAGGTGTCATATTAAACCAGCAGGTAAATATTGTATTGCAGAAAACATTTATTTACTGATTTAACATTTTGACACCTCATAATTACACAAGCGAACAACCTCCTGAAAACTGAGATTAGACCACATACTGCAGCAGTGTTTTGCATTCTGAAGAAAATGTCATTTAAAGTCGCATTCATTCTATTTATGTACATTAACATCACATCAAATTTTTTTTGCATGCCGTTTCATAATCATTTCAAAGCAGGATCACTGAAAGTCATACTATGTCAGTGTGACTATAAATAAACCATTTATAAATACAAACATGAATAAAAAAAAAATACATATTTATAAATAATTTAAATAATTTAAATAATAATAATAAATAAACATTACTGAGACTTAAATAATAATTAAATAAATAACATTCAAATAGATAAATCCATAAAAAATAATGAGTGAGATTTTTAAATAAATAAAATAAAATGAAATATCAATACATCTTTGTTCTAGGTTAAAAAATAAAATGTGCCTACAATGTTGTGGCACGAATCATATATTCAGATGTCTAAATTTGTTCAGTCCAATGAAGTCGTACGATTATGAATTAATTGAGAATCACAATTTTTCCCACGATTCTGAACTAAACAAAATAACTAAACAAAATGTAAATTTACTAGAGATTCTGAAAAAATGTAGCTGCAGTCTATTTAAAATGTTTAATTAATCTGAATCAATTATTTAAATACTTCACTTGTTTCATTACTGGATGAATCAGCGTTTTTGAATGAATCTCTTGAATGAATGATTCATTGACTCACATTTTTAACTGTCACTTGTCGCCACCTACTGGTGTAGTGATGTAACTGATACAACTGTTATTTGAAGCACCAAGTTACTTTTTAAAGGTGATTTGCTCTATTTTGATCACTTCCGCAGACATCAGTGTTTATATCTGAACTATAAACTTTTATCCCAGTTCTTCTGTGATAATATGAATATTTGTGACACAGAAATAACAAAACTGTGTGGCTGAAAAGAGTTTGTAAAGCAGATTCATACATATACTGTATATGATAACTGTTTCAGTTATTCTGTATATCAGTGTCAGTGTTTCTGAACTCTCTGAAAAGCCTCCATTGTAGTCTTGAGTTTTCTTCCGGGAACAAACACGTCACAATAATCCTCATTTAAATAATTCATATGCAGAATAAAGGGGCGGGGCCTGGTTGAGTTAATTAGTAGTGTGTTGAAACTGGCGGTTATGGTAAGGGGCGGGACATTTCCTAAACACGCTCAAAGCGCTTGACCAATCACAACACTGCTCCAGCTGACCAATCAGAGCACACTGTGCTTTTCAGAAGGAGGGGCTTCATAGAGACAGGAACTAAACAGAGCGTTACTGACAGACTGGGAAGAGAGGAGCTGAACAATGGAGAATATGAGGAAAATAATCAACATTCAAGCATGAAAACCTGTTCTAGTAGAAATGAAATCAAGACTTTGTAAAAAGGCATATAATATGGCCTCTTTAAGAACTGAAAGATTCTTTGGGGAACCAAAAATGTTTCTTCTATCTCATCACTGAGAAAACCTCATTTTGGAAGCTTCATTTTTAAGAGTGTAAGAATGAGCAACAGTGAAGCTTTTCTTAGAAAAGCACTAATTACGGCGCATTATCATCCGAGTTTCATATGAGAGCATGTATTGTAAAGTAAACCTGAGAGTGGGTGGAAGTCGTGGACCTCTAAATCTGTGTTCAGAGTAAACGCGCGCACAGCCGCTGCAGCAGAAGTGTGTCGGCAGATGGGCGGACTGATTTCATGGCGCCGTGTTGCGGTGCTGATCCTCCTCCAGGCACTTTTTTGGGGTTGAGAGAAAGTGGGCAGGAATCAAAGGCTATCCTCTTCGTTTTGGCTGAAGTCCCACTGGTTCTTCTGTCTGCTTCATGCTTGAACGGTTCATTACCCAAAGCAAAAAGGGGTGGTAGCTTTATTTGAACTAAAAATATATGCTGTTGCATGGAAAAGAGCAAAATGCACCAGCTGATGTAGACAGCACAGTCCAACACACCTAAGAAACAAGCGCAGAACACAGTTGAGCACAAGCTCACAGTCCCCCCTTACGAAAAACGTATGCTAGATAAAATGATCTTAAGTAATGTTAAAGTATATTTTTTAAGTATACTTTATGTATTAAGTATACTAGTATCAATGTACTAGTAGTGAACTTGTAAGTGTACTATTTTAATATCGCTTGGGACTAAATTGTCCCAACAGAAGTATACGTTTAAGTGTAACAGTAGTAAACTTTAAGTACACAACTAGTTTACAGCTTCGTTTCTCATTTATACTGCATTTGTACTACAAGTGAACTTATAAGTATACTAGTAGTTTACTATTTAATACTAGTAGTACATTTTTAGTATATGAAAGTACACTTTGAAATATAGTCTCAGTGAACTACTAGTTTAGTGCAAGTATATTTGTAAGTTTTTGCACTTTAAGTATACTACTATGTTCCTATTTAGGTATTATATTTTATACTTGAAATACCTTTAACTGTACTTTAAATCTTTCCATTTTAAGAACATTTCATTCTAGCTTCATGAATCCTTTTTGATCAACACTTAAATGTGGGTAAGTTTCATTAAAAAAACAAAAAACAAAGAAAATTGCAATTTTGTCAAAGACTATGATGGGATTATGATGGGATTCAGAACGATGATCAAACACAGGTGGAGTAAATCGAGTCCATAAACACCCTCAAAGCTTCACAGTCGTCATTCAGTACCGTTAGGCAGTTTTGATTTATATGCTGTTTATTGTTTGATGATCGCTTTATTTTACATTTGCGTGAGTTTTCTATCGCTTGTTTCAGCTTCTTCTTCTTCTCCTGCATTTTGATCCGGAGATTCTGTAGTCTTTCAGAAGATGCGTAACAGCGCCCCCTACCGTATATAGCCTGAAAATTCAGTCAATAGCGATAAAAAAGTAGATTTGAAGTAAATTGTTATGTACACTACCAGTGGAATAGCCTACACAAAAATTCAGACACTCAGAATTAGGAATATATCTGTTTTCTTTATAAATCAATATTTTCAAACAAAGTTCTTTTATACTATACTTTTATAAATATAATTTTAAGTACATCAAAAGACTGAGTCCAAGTATAGGCCAAATATACTTAAACTTTTCTGTCAGTATAAGTCAAGTATACTTAAGTGCAATTTTAATTATGTTTATTTTAAGAAGTATATAAAAAGTAGACTGAAAGTATACTTTCTTATTTTTAGTTTAAAAGAAGTATGCTAATAGCACACTTGAATAAACTTCTTTTTCGTAAAGGCCGTTTGGGAAGGAAGCAACAGACACACGGTCTTTGACTAACCATGGATGTGTTCATGGATTTAGAACAAATTTAGGATCAAATTCGGAATCAACTCAAATCAAGTACATAAAAACAATTCCTAGAAACCTTATGTGTTAAGGCAAAATATTTTATATATGTAAAACATGTTATATATATATTTCATATTTATATTAAGTATTATATAGTATGTATAAGTATAGACATATGACTTATGATGACTGAATTTCTAATAATAATAATAATAAATATAATATTAATTAAAATGTATTATAATATACTATAATATTATTAATATTATATTATTTTTTAAATTATTATTAGAAATTCAATAATCCTAAGTCATAAGTCTATACTTATAAATACTATATAATACTTAATATATATATGAAATATATATTTATATATATTTTTTTAATTTTAAATATATATATATATATATATATATATATGTGTGTGTGTGTTTTATTTTTATATTTATAATAAGTGTTTATAAGTATTATACAGTATTTATAAGTATAGACTTATGACTTAGGATTATTGAAGGGGTGCAAAAATGATTAAATTTGCCCTTTAATATTTGGAGATAGATAATGTGGACAAACTACAAAGCACTTCAGAGACTCATATGGCAGAATGGGAACAGCTTTTCCACAAAGCATACGGTCATTAACAACAGCAGTGCCATTAGCAAAGCTCTGGTTGCTTGTCAACAGATGGAGGGATGTAAACAACCCACTACTTATTGAGATGATCTGATTGGTTTTAATGTGCATCATATACATTTATGACATAAACGTCTCGTTATCTTCTCCACTTTTCAATGGAGTAATTAACAGCACGTTATTGTTTTTGCTGTGTGCTTTAACGAGAAGCCCAGAACACTAAACAGTAAAGATGTGGAGAACAAGGGAAACACGATCAGTTCTGTATTCATCTGCTGTCGGCTTCACAAGCGCACAACAACTCAATACGATCCTTCTTCTTTTCAATTAACAACACATCTTTAATGACTTGCATAAAAAACAATTCCAAACAAAAGCAGCAGGATATTTTTCATGGTCTCAGCGCACTAGTGATTAAAATCTCATTCAAATTCCTTTCTTAGTAAAGCAGCAAAGTTAAACAGCTTGCAATTAGGAGGTACCTGCTACTTTAGAACGAACAAAACCCAAAAGATTAGATTAGAAGAGTTAGTGAGCTAACATAAACTTATATATATATATATATATATATAAACATATATATACACACACACACATATATACAGGTATATATATATACACACACATCGATCAGGCATAACATTATGACCACCTTCCTAATATTGTGTTGGTCCTCTTTTTGCTGCCAAAACAGCCCTGACCCGTCGAGGCATGGACTCCACTAGACCCCTGAAGGTGTGCTGTGGTATCTGCACCAAGATGTTAGCAGCAGATCCTTTCAGTCCTGTAAGTTGTGAGGTGGAGCCTCCATGGATCGGACTTGTTTGTTCAGCACATTCCACAGATGCTCGATTTGATTGAGATCTGGGGAATTTGGAGGCCAAGTCAACACCTCAAACTCGTTGTTGTGTTCCTCAAACCATTCCTGAACCATTTTTGCTTTGTGGCAGGAGCATTATCCTGCTGAAAGAGGCCACAGCACCAGGGAATACTGTTTCCATAAAAGGGTGTACATGGTCTGCAACAATGCTTAGGTAGGTGGTACGTGTCAAAGTAACATCCACATGGATGGCAGGACCACCATGTCCACTGTTGGCTCTTTCGGCGGTGGACAGGGGTCAGCATGGGCACCCTGACTGGTCTGCAGCTATGCAGCTCCATACGCAACAAACTGAGATGAACTGTGTATTCTGACACCTTTCTATCAGAACCAGCATTAACTTCTTGAGCAATTTGAGCTACAGTAGCTCGTCCACTATGGTTTCGGAAAACATCCACTATTTCAGACCCCTACAATTGGCTGTCCCCTCAAATAGTGCCCTATTTAAGGGCATAAGGGGCAATTTTGGACACAGCCTTGGTGTGTATATAGCCCTTATTTTCAGTTGTTGTTTGTCAGATCTCGTCTATGGTAAAGTGGTTGTTCTATTTCCCGCATTTGAATTCTCGTATTCCTGAAGAAGTGTAAAACAAACGGTTAAAGCAGAGTTTAGTTTTCAATAGCACTTCTCCAGCATGCATTATGTCTTATTGGGTGCTGAGTGGCTCAATCGATCAATTGAGCATCGCTCCTTCAGACAGCATCTCACTCTCTCAGAATGATACAGCGTCTCATCTTCAGTCTGTGTAAATGGATTCGACCTCTACATCCAAGGGTGGATGGACGGTTTGTTGTGGCTCGTGGATGCCTTCATAAAAACGCGCCGCTACAAGATTTATTCAGCTGGCTTTGACACCAGCACACTGCGTTTCCCAGAATCACTCTCAGTCATGACACTCGAGTCACACCGCACTCGCTCGCAGAAGATGCTTTATATCGTGGTGCAGAAAGAGAGAGAGGTAATCACGGCCACTTTCACCACCTCAGTACAAGCAGATGTAGAGAAATTAACAAATAATAACCCATATACACTACTGGTCAAAAGTTTGGAATAAGTTAGGATTTTTACAGTTGTATTGTGAAAATTTAAAATAAACGCTGAATTTTTTAGCATCATTACTCCAGTCTTCAGTGTCACATGATCCTTTCTTTGCTGCTCAAGAAACATTTCTGATTATTATCAATGTTTTGGTGATTCATATTTTTGTGGAAACCACTATTCAGAAGTTTGGGCTAAAAAAAGAATGAAAAAATAACTGAATAGTTTTATTCAGCAAGGATGCATTCAATTGGTAAAGTAAAGACGTTTATAATGTTACAAAAGATTTCTATTTGAAATAAATGAACTTTCTATCCATCAAAGAATCCTGAAAAAAATGTATTGTGGTTCCCACAAAAATACTAAGCACTGTTTTAAACTGATAATAATAAGAACTATTATTAATAATTGAGGACCAATAATAATTGAGAGGCAAATCATCATATTAGAATGATTTCTGAAGGATCATGTGACACTGAAGACTGGAGTAATGATGCTGAAAATTCAGCTTTGATCACAGGAATAAATTACTTTATAAAATATATTCAAACAGAAAACAGTAATTTTAAATTGTAATAATAATGGTAACACATTATTTTAGGATCTTTTAACTTTGCTTATTAGCATGCATATTACTAGAATATTGGCTATTTATTAGTAATTATTAGGCACATATTAATGCCTTATTCTGCATGACCATATTCTACATTCTTAACCCTACCCAATACCTAAACTTAACAACTACCTTACTAACTATTAATAAGCAGTAAATTTGGAGTTTATTAAGGGAAAAGTCATAGTTAATAGTTTATATGTGTTCCCTATACTAAATTGTTACCAATAATATTTCACAATTTTACTGTTTTTATTGTATTTGTGAACAAATTGTGAGCAGAAGAGACTTCTTTCAAAAAAAAAAAAAGTAATTATTCCTAATTTTTGACTGGTAGTGTAGACTGATAATCAAACAAACCAATACTTTTTACAGATATTTTAATTTTTCTACTTAAATTGTGTGTTGAACAGGAAACAAAGTAAATCTGTCATGAAAAAATAAATGTTAATGTTTATTATATATATATATATATATATATATATATATATATATATATATATATATATACATATATATGTATATATATATATGTATATATATATATATATATATATATATATATATATATATATATATATATATATATATATACATATATACACTACCAGTCAAAAGTTTGGACATGGTAAGATTTTTAATGTTTTAAAAAGAAGTTTCGTCTGCTCACCAAGCCTGCATTTATTTCATTAAAAATACAGTAAAAACAGTGATATTGTAAAATATTATTACAATTTAAAATAACTGTGTTCTATTTGAAAATATTTTAAAATGTAATTTATTCCTGTGATCAAAGCTGAATTTTCAGCATCATTACTCCAGTCTTCAGTGTCACATGATCCTTCAGAAATCATTCTAATATGATGATCTGCTGCTCAAGAAACATTTATTGTGTACAATTGTACAAAATATTTGTGTAAAATATTTCTTTTTCAGGATTCTTTGATGAATAGAAAGTTCAAAAGAACAGCATTTATCTGAAATACAAAGCTTTTGTAACATTATACACTACCGTTCAAAAGTTTGGGTCAGTAAGAATTTTTATTTTTATTTTTTTTAAAAAAAGAAATGAAAGAAATTAATACTTTTATTCAGCAAGGATGCATTAAATCGATCAAAAGTGACAGTAAAGACATTTATAATGTTACAAAAGATTATATTTCAAATAAATGCTGTTCTTTTGAACTTTCTATTCATCAAAGAATCCTGAAAAAGAAATATTGTACACAAATATTTTGTAAAATTGTACACAATAAATGTTTTTTGAGCATCAAATCTTCATATTAGAATGATTTCTGAAGGATCATGTGACACTGAAGACTGGAGTAATGATGCTGAAAATTCAGCTTTGCCAACACAAGAATAAATTACATTTTAAAATATATTCAAACAGAAAACAGTTATTTTAAATTGTAATAATATTTCACAATATTACTGTGTTTACTGTATTTTTAATTAAATAAATGCAGCCTTGGTGAGAATACGAAACCTCTTTTTAAAGCATTAAAAATCTTACGGTGTCCAAACTTTTGACTGGTAGTATATATATATATATATATATATATATTATATATATATATATATATATATATATATATAGAAAGAAAGCACAATTGGACCACATAACGGATGCCTACACCACCTACACCAGAGCGTTTATCTGCAAGCGTTAAAATATAAATTTTTGGTTGCATGATCAACCACTTTCACAAACACTTGCATTTGTGCGTTTCGTTTGGCACCAGTGTCTTCTCTCGTTTCAGACACAAATAACGTCCATGAGCGTCAGGAAAGAGTTCACCTGGGAGACCCGCGGCCCACAGGCTCCATATTTAGATCGGAGCGGTCCAGATACAGCGTGGGTGCAGATGTCTGTCTGCCTGTGGCCATTCCACACCAGATTGCACAGACCATTACCCTCATAGAGAGATGCTTATCACCCACAAGAGCTATTAACCTATATAAGGCCTGGGAAACAGAGCAGGCTGCCGTAGTAATAGCTAAACCTCCTTTACAAGGACATACTTATAAACGGATGCAAGCGAATGAAGGGGAATGAAGAGAAAGTTGCTGGTGTTTCTAGTCCTGCATCTCTAACAGTGACGCCCATCTTTTCTAGCATTCCACAAGTATTTTTCTCATTTATTTACTCCACAGGCATCTCAAAAATGTCTTCAATGAGTTATAAGCCAAAGCAACCAGTGCCAAAATTTATCAAAACATTCAAATATTTAATTCTTGACTGCATTTCTTTTCTTGTTGAACAACACCGCTCATCCCTTGAAGCACTGTGAATGATGTATAAATAATATAAAGTTCATTGCAACATTATCAAATTACATATAAATATCCACCTTATTTTGCACTGAGGATTTAGTCTATTTTCTGTGAATGTGCGAGACTTACAATTCATTAGCCTTTATTAACTAGAAGAATAACAAAGTGCTTTGCACTATTTGCGCTTCAAACCAGGCAATACATTAAAATAATAAGAAATACCAGTTTGCAATATCAAGCAGATTACAAGCTGTTTTGTACAGCTATAAATGACTAAAGTGTCGCACATTCATGTTACAAATGGCCGCTCCCCTTCTGTTTAAAGTTGGCATAAACAGGAAGTTGTGACCATTTTTTTCTTCCCTGTTGTGACGTATATCTGAGTGAAATGGCTTCTCAAACAAGAAAAAATGTAGGGGCGGGGCTTGATTTTGTCCATTGGGAATTGATTGGATTCACTGTAAACCCTAACGCTCAAAATAATTAGTTGGTTTGAGTAGGACAAACTTCAATTAAACAAATGAGTTCAGTCAAATTAACTAGAGTATAAATTTAGTATTATGAGTATTTCTTTTTCTTTCAAGTTCACAGAACTGATATATTTTAAGTAAACTGAACTGAGTTTTATAAACTTACTTATTTTAATTTAGAAAAACTTCAGTTTAACTGAAACTGGGCTGGGATTTCTCATTTCTCTTAAAAATTTTGAGGCAACTGATTTTTTCTGAAATTTTTTGAGTTTTGCCAACTTATTCGGGTTTACAAGGTGGTTGTGGTTTGCTATTGGTCAATCTCTCACAGATTGCCCCACCCTCACGCCAGTAAATATGTCAACAGAGATGTCCATACAAAAAAAAAAAAAAAAAAAACAATAAATTATTTAATGTTGACTTTAAAATAAGGAAGATAAGTGGTTTGACTTGAATTAATGTCACTGCTTCATGGATGTGGGTGAACTTTCCAGTTTAAAATATGTTGGAAATATCATTGCTATTGTTTAGCATGTTGTTTGGTTGTTTAATTATACCAGGATGCATTGAATATAGTCTTACCTTTGGCGTTTTGGTGCATTTCCCTGTTCTTGCATCTTTGATGTAGGTAATGTCCAATAGGTCTGTTTCCTGAAAGAGGGAGGGGCAGATTTTATGTCACAGCTCACAAAGCACAATTTCATGCTGTTGGACTGAATCAATATTATGTTAAATATCACAAAAGCCATTCAGATGTCACACAAGGTAACAGCACGGGAAATGTTGACAGAGAAAACACTGACGGAAAATCAAGAATTAATAATTAAGCAGACTTATAACATGTGACTAATCCAGATCAAAGAAATAATCAAATGACTCTCTTAAAAATACATTCTTAAGGAAATGATGCCGGGCCAGAGCGCCGCATTATTTGCGTCTGCAGTGTGTAATGGACACGCTGATAGATATGCTTTCTGACAGCTGCAGCAGAAACGAAAGCTGACGGCATTCGGCTGGCACGACTGAGCTACAACTGAGCTGGAACAAAACAAAGAGGCATTTGCTCTTTATACTCGTTTATGCAACACAGCAATGATTGGAGTATAAAAATAGAACATCATCATTCGTATGATGGTAAAACCTGATGTCCTCATATGCTTCAGGAACGATTTGTAACGCATGGGCATGTAACAGTGCCCTGTAGTGACACCCTACTCCAAAAACAAAAAGCATGCATATTGTGATCTCATAATAATCGAGGTATGCTTTTTCCAAATATGAATATCACAAACATCGCGATTGTGATATTGCTTTTATTCAACGTTTCAATTAGAGATGCACAATGTATCGGCCACCATATCGGTATCGGCTGATATAAGTTCATTTTTAATGTTATCGTTATATATTAAAGTCAATAAATAATGGATTATTTCCTTCAGCTGAGACACTTCAGAAGCGCACTGTTCACCATGATGGTTTTGAATTGCTTGAAATATGATTGAAATCACTTCAAAAAGGAAAATACAGTTAAAGTTCAACATGTGCAGCAAGTCTGTCATATATAATCTACATAAAATTATAATGAGAACATTATAATTGTGTGCTTGGGGCATGGGTTTTAATGGTGAGACTTTTGTCTTTGTAATCAAGCTCTAAAAAATTATATAAAAATTTGGATTTAGATTTATCTGCCAATATATCGGTTATCGGCTTTCAAATATAAAGATTTATCGGTATCCGGCAAAATTTTCATATTCAGATTCTGAGCACATAAAGCCGCCTCTCAGTACTAATTTGAGTTCTTTTTCACTGCTTTTTGCGCCTAAACCGTCAAATACACATAAAATAATGTCAAAATGCTGGTCTTGGCGAGTATTCACGTAAAACACAGTCAGTTTTGTTTTAAGTGAACGAAGAGTTGAGAAAGAAAACGCATGTGTAACAGAATAATAGATGCACGTGTCAGATCTTAAAGTGACAGCAGCCTAATAAACCAAAATTATGAGATATTAAAAATACAGGCTTTCCTGTAGCTCAGTGGTTAGAGCATGGCACTAGCAATGTCAAGGTCGTGGGTTCGATCCCAGGGATTGCACATACTCAGATACAAATGTATAGTATAATGCAATTTAAGTCGCTTTGGATAAAAGCGTCTGCCAAGTGCATAAATGTAAATGTAAAATGTAAATGTAAATACCCATGTGGCATTTTTCCCCATGGAATTGGTTGAATTAATGAGTCATAAAGACACTTGCCGCCACCTACTGGCGTAACCTGCAGAAATAATGACTGCACAGTCTCTACCTCCATGGGTGTCCAAACTCAGTCCTGGAGGGCCACTGTCCTGCAGAGTTTAACTCCAACTTACCTCAACACACCTGCCTGGAAGTTTCCAGTATGCCTAAAAACCTTGATTAGCTGGTTCAAGTGTGTTTAATTGGGGTTGGAGCCAAACTCTGCAGGACAGTGGCCCTCTATGAGCAGGACTGGACAGCCCTGCCCACCTCTAATACACTGACAGTCTGTCTGGAAGAAAAGACAGATATAACAGATATAATATGTTTTACACATACAGTCCTATATGTGCGTTATTGGCCATTAAAAAAATCCATATAATCACCAATTAAATCTCAAAATCAGTCCATTATCATTATTCCTATGTTATATTTCTGTTCATTTCCTGAAACTCATTTTGGATGGACTTCAATCCCCACCCCTCGCTGACACACTTTTGCGGTTGTGACACATTTCTGTGCAGTCGAGGGTAAGGACAGCGGACTCCAGGAGATTATATAAAGACAACCTGGATGTCATTTGTTCAGCGCTTTGACCTAAAACACTAACACAGGACGAGAAACACGTCTCCTTTAATATGCACTAGGCCACGAGGTCATTCCCAACTCAACTCACATTTATTTCACTCTGAAACGAAAACATAATCCACAAACGACACTGACGAGAAACCCAACAATGCCTGTAGTGTTACATTTTCTGATCATGTGAAGGTGCCTGTCAGACATGATGCTATGCAAAGCAATGCTCCCCATAATATGGACTATATAATATTTATGATAATTGCAAGTAACTGCCAAGGCTATCTGAATAATGAAAGCTTCTCTCTTTTAGTCAACCGGTTCAACTATGAAAATTCGAGTATGGTGGCGAGCGCTTCACCAGCGCCATGGCAACAGGGGATGGAGGTGGAGTTGGGCTAAAGCAATTTGAAGACAGGCACCAGGCACCTTTGAAATCAGCTTGCAGAAGCCGTTGCCAGCGAGCTGCTCCTGTGAAAATCCATTGAGACTACATGATCAAATATCTGTAGGTCAGCAGAGCAAACCGCAGTCTATTGACTCTCTATCCACAGAAAACTCACAAACGTGCTACAATGTTCAATAATGGAGCCGGTTGTAAGTGACTATAATGATTTGGTCGTCTCTCGCTGGCGACAATCCGGCCTGCAGCGCATCTAAATATAGAAAATCATGTATTGATTCAATAGACACTTGCTTTGCATAACAATACAGGATGCTATTTTATTACTATCGGCCAGAGGCACCTGTTCTGGAATTCCTCGCGTATTTTATTGACAGGAAAAACTGTCAGGTTTATTTTCAATGATCTGCAAGTAAACAACAACTGTGAACTCTAGTGTCTGTCCATGTGCATGTATGTTATACACATGATATCTCACAGAACCTGTCAAGAACGAGTTACTATTTATTTAATTTTAAGGTAAAGTGTGAGCTGCTTTTGTTTTCATCAATATCTATAAGCACAGAAACTGTTCTTAAGGCACTAATCGAATGCAGTTTTGATGTCCTGAGAGTCCGTCACAATTAGCAACGTTTTATTCAATACCATCTGGTATCAGAAGATTCAGATTGAGTCACTCAGATGAATATTATTGTGATATTACTCACTGCTGCTTTCACAAACTCTGCATCCTGACTTACGTGACAAATGATATGATAAAGTTTGCTGGAATACACTCGCACTCGACTGAATCATAATTGATTTTCTTATATAAAAAGGCGAGAGGAGAGGGTGTTACATACTGCCAAATCCATGCTCAACTTATACGACCTCACTTCCAGAGATGCGAAGATCAACTTACGTACATTTACACTGTAAAAAATACTGGTCAAAGTTGTAAATGAAACAAAGATTTAAAATTTCATTTGAATAATTCAGTGTGTTGCTTGCTAATTATTTGTGAAATTTAAAGCGGTCATGAACTGTGTTGTTTTATTGTTTTATAATATTTCCTGTGGTGCACTTATAATGTTAGTATGCTTTTTACATCAAAAATTGACATAATTTAGAAATAAAAGGCTACCCTGATTTTATCCTCTGGTTTGAACGCTCTGTTTTAAGGGGCGTGTCTGCTGTGAGACTTCAGTGTAAACGCCCACTGCTGTGACTGGCTGACATCTTTGCATATGAAATAGCTAAGTATTACTCTCTAGAACGTTTTTACTATTACAGCTCTCAAGATTAACTAATCGTGAAAAGTGTTGATTATATTTAGTTCGCGGCATGAAAGGTTGCAGTGATGAACATTGTAGTCGATCACAGACATGTTGTTGAGCTCATGAAAGCAGTGATCTCGTCATTGCAACTCAATCTCTGCACACTAACAAATGCTTTCATCGTAACTAACTGTGCAAACGCGATATAACTAAGAGATTTGTTGAATAAAACAGGAGTTTTGGCGCAAGTCCAGAACTCAGTCACTGAAAAACTCACGCTGTTTGATTGACAGCTCCAGTGATTGTAAAAGGAGCGTTCTTTGATCGCTTTCTATATATAATTTAATAACCGTTTAAATAAGAGAAACAACATGAAGTTGAGCGTTTAGTCACTGTTTTGATTTACTGACACATAGACAAAGAACATCTGACTGTACATGAATCATTTCATATCAGGGATTAGAATTAACTCAGTTACTGACATGTTGTTGCATTACTGTCGAGTCTATATCGTAAAAGTCTGTTTGCAAACTCTGTGCTGAAATGCGATTGATTTACCAAAGAATCCACAGTGAAATGTACCGAATACAAATAAATAAAGCTCAATGAGACAATCACATTGTTGAAAATAAATAACCATATTCCTAGCATTAGGATCCTTTGAAAGGTGATGTTATTTTAGTCCTGCATCGCTCTTCTCTCCTCCTCATCTCACTAACACACCAGTGGGCGGGGCTAACGTTGCAATGATGAAGTAGGCGTTGATTTATTCTGCGGAGGCGGAGTTTCTTCACATTATGGGACAAGTCATTCACTGGGCCTGGTGTCAATATAAGCTTTTACTGGACTTACGAGGAAAATTAGAAAAATAAGTCTCAAAATTACAGGATATTCTTATAGTACGATGACCTCATATATATCAAAAGCTCTAAGAAAAGTTGATTTCTCATTTCATGACCCCTTTAATAGCAATTTCTCAGTGAAAACTGTCTCAAAGTAAATCCTACACCAACATTAAGACTTTTTTCCTTGAAACAGCATGCAAGAGCAGGAACATGCATTATGAAAGTGAATAGGGTCAGTTTTGAATTCATGTTAAACTGCATAATTCTGTCTAAAAATACATAGGCTCATCAAAAGATGTGAATTAACATGAAACATGAAGGAGTCTGAAGTATTTTTAACATTCTTTTACAGTTCAAAATCAATGTCATGGCAGGTGAGCAGTTCATTTGCTGAAAACATTTACACAGCTCGATGACCTTAATTTTCTATGATAAGATACGATTGTTCTTTCCAACGCCTTCAAAGCTGCTGTAAACGGCAGAATGAACTGATGTTATCTCACTAAATGTGTTTGTGATTCTTGAGTAATTATTGTCTGGCGTGCCATAGAGCAGTTCTGCCTTTTAGTACAATGGGACTTCCTGTTCTGCTCCTCACCCACATGTAACTCTATTCAGATTATTTCAAAGCAATTACTATTGAGCACAATCTATTAGATGCTGTTTATCAAATCAGCAGCTCCAGGTACATAAATCAAGATGAACGTTGGCAAAATGGCAAATTTACAATGGCAAAAAGTGACAGAGACACAAATTCTGGAACACTTGAAATTAAAAATTTATCCATACTTTAATGAAAATCTTTCATTTAAAGTGGGACGCCACTATAAGCCAAACTCTGAGGCAATGTGAGCAGTTGGCTGTCAGTGATCCATCTGGACAATAGACTCAACCTCATTCCCTACAGACAGACTTTGGAAAGTGACACCGCACAAGATAAAATGAACTGTTTTGTTCTGATGAGATGCTCATTTGTTTAGTGTTGTTATCGTTAACTAAAACTAAACATAATTTAATGTAAATAAATGTAATGATAATTGAAATAAATTAAAAGTTAAATGAACAAGTAAAAATAAATACGTGTAATTTAAATAAAAATTTAAATAAATATGTAATGTAATGTAATAAATATGTAATGTTAATTGAAATAAATTAGATGTTAAATAAATAAATACAAAAAAATAAATAAATGCAATAATTGAAAGAAAATGCTAGATAAATAAAAAATAAATAAACAAAATTTAATGTTAATTTAAATAAAATGTTGAGTAAATAAAAAATATATGTAATGTTAATTGAAATAAATTAGATGTTAAATAAATAAATACAAAAAAATAAATGAATGCAATAATTGAAAGAAAATGCTAGATAAATAAAAAAAAAATTAATGTTAATTGAAATAAAATGTTAAAACATAAAATATAAATAAATAAAAAAAGTAATGTTAATTGAAATAAATTAAATGTTAAATAAATACATGTAATGTTAATTTAAATAAAATGTTAAGTAAACAAAAAAAATCAATGTAATAGTAAATAAAAATAAATAAATAAATAAATATAATGTTAATTGAAATAAATAAATAAATGTTAATTAAAATAAATTAAATAACAGGAATATTAAAAATCATTCAGTTAGTTTCAAAGGCAAAATTTCCTAGTACTAAAATTACTAAAAATAAAAAATAAAAATGAATAACAGGCATATTAAAAAACTAATCAAAACAACAAAAACACACCAAAATTACTAAAACAGTAACTAAAAATTAAAATGAAAACAGAAAATATATTAAAAAAAAAAAGCTAATTAAAAAAATTAACAAATACTAAGATATTAGTAATGAGACTAAAATATCACTGAAAACCCAATCAACAAATATTACACACAAATCTAGGAAGCACTTGTGTTAAAAAATAAATAAATAAAAAATATCAATAATAATCACACGCTTCAATCACACTGCACTGGATTTTTATTTGAGAGATTTTACCTTATTCTGATCCGTCCAGTACAGGAAGTATCCGTGCGGATCGACACGTAACGTCACTGGAGTCACAGTAGAAGAATCCTGAGCGGAGAAATGAGAAACACACAGCAGAAATAATATAAAAAAATTTTTTTTTTTTTTTTTTTTTTTTACAATAACTTATAAACCTTTAAAAAGACAGACCTACTGTGAGCTACGAGGTCCGCATTATTTCAACTTATTTTTTAAATAATCATACTTCACAGTGAAAAACTACATTACCCATCATGCTTTAATGAAAATTCCACCAATCAGAGAGTTGCAAGAAGCAACACACTCACAAAATAGCAGTTTAGCTCCACCCACTCCCATGAAGCACTACGAATTACGTAATCGAATCGATCTCTCTATATTCTCCATCGTTTTTAATCTGATTAAGCTGTTCGCAATGCTTCATGGGATTGTAGTTCTTTCCCTTCGCTAAAGCCGTTAAGTTCACAGTCTTGTATTTTTGTCCGATTTTCAAACACTTTTTTGCTTCAAATCAAAGTTTATAATGTTGTGATTCTCCTCGTAGCTGGTTGGTTTGGTTCATGGCTTAAAAAAATCCCTATCAGAGAAATGAATGGAAAAAATACTTCTGCAACCAACGCCGCTAAAAAAGTGGACGGGCACTGTTGCACTCTATAACCTTTAGTTTACATAAACCATGATTTACTGCTTGCTATCATGCATATATGGATCTGAATCCCAGATGATGTCATTGGTACAGCTGGAGGAGAAAGATGGCACATTTCAAACGCTAAAAGTTTCCATTTACACCAGCATATAGATGAGCTCAGAGCCAACAGATGAAATAAAAACCCATCATTTTGACATCACAGGGTCTGTAAAGTCAACTGCATGAGTTATTTTAAGTACCCTGAATAAAAAGAGCAGCAAAATCAAAGTCTTCAGTAAAGCGACGTCATGTTTCTGTGGGAGGTAAAGACTAATCTTGCCTCGCGCAAGAAAAACACATGGGATTTCTGTGGCAATTCACTTGAAAACATGTTTCCCGATACGGGACGGACCGAAATTCGAGGTTTGACTCAGACATTGCATAAGTGCTCTTTATTAGTGTGATTCACGCTGGCTTGTAATAAAGTCACAAGCATGAAACGAGACGCCGGTCGTGCCTTTTTAAGTCGGACATTTGAACAGACAAGCTGATGAGGAAAGGGGAGCATTTACCCCTCAAGCAGACGGTGCGATCGCGGCGTCCCTTTATAAAGAGATCTGTAATTGATCGTGTTATTTTAGATCTTGCGTGGGTCTGCCCACATTCTAACTGCACATCTAAGTTGGGCGGCGCAGCATGTCTTAGCTAATGTAAGGCAGGCAAGGAAGATGGGAATTTAAAGCATGAAAGTTGCCATAGCAACAGGCCAACATTTCCAGTTTTATTTGCAGAGAAAAGCTTTTAAACGTCAACATTTTCAGCATAAGCTCATGTAAAGCTGTATGGCATTATGGTGCTGATAGAAGTCAGACTCCTCCAGAATACTTAAATTTAAAGTGAACACAGCTTCTAAAGGACTGCAAAATTCATGAGAACCATCTGGGATTTTTGTTTCTTTTAAACCTGGATTAAGTAAAACCAAGAATAGTAAGAAATATTTCAGATTCTGCACTATTTTTAGGTCAAGATATTGAGTCTTCCATCGAAGCTCTTTAGATCATCTCAAATCATTGTGGAGAACATGATGATCCTCAGGTTTTGTTCATGTAGAGAAACACACATGCTGATGTTTCTTGTCTGCTGATAATTTGCCATGCACATAAAATGTTTTAAATAAGAAAAATAACTGAAAATGGTAGCAGACTACCTAGAGCTTTTTTGGACAGAATTTATAGCAGCAGTTTCTAAATGATTAAAGGGCACCTATTATGCATCTTTTTACAAGATGTAAAATAAAATCCCTTGTGTGCCCCGAATGTGTCTGTGAAGTTTCAGCTCAAAATACCCCACAGATCATTTATTATAGCTTGTTAAAATTGCCACTTTTTGCATGTGAGCAAAAACATGCCGTTTTTGTGTGTGTCCCTTTAAATGCAAATGAGCTGCTGCTCCCGGCCCCCTTTCAAGAAGAGGGCGGAGCTTCAAGAGCTCATGCTCCAGTTTCATGAGAAATCGAGTCCCATTCCATCAGCAGCTGTTGCTTAAAGTCCCTATTACTGGTCATTATAACACCTTTTAAACAATATAAATCATAATGTGATTTTGCAGGAATTATAAATCAGGCACTAAAAATACTACCCATTAAAAGTCTGTTGAACCAGTGGAATCACTCTGGGTCCTAAAGAAGACCCGATTCCTGGGGGGACTCAATTTCTCACCACACCGGCATACAGACAACAACAAAACAGGACAATCTCACGCACTGACAATATCAGAAACAGTCAGTAGTGGCGTTCATTTCAAACCGGAGTCGGACAATGATGCCTACAGAGCCAGAGAATATATTCTGCATGGAGATAGAACAGGTATAGTTTAGTTTAATCACAGTTATAACTTCACGAACAGTTTGTACTGATCCATCCTTGAGTAACAACGTTTTAGCAAAAACCTGTGTTTTGTATTGTCCCTTTGTATAAAGCAGTCTGGTGTAAAATGATTCGCACAGACATAAATGAATTTAGGTATATGGGGGCGCATTCCCTTCAAAAATAAAACTACTCCACTGCGTCTTCAGCGGCTCTGATGTCAGGAGTAAATGAAGACTGTTATGTTCACTCTTACATCCAACAACAAAACACCCGAGTTGCTTATGAGACATTCTTGGCCTGGAGAAAATGACGGAGAGTGTACAACTCGCTCAGGGCGGAGACAATGCTAATATAGCAGAGGCTGTCAGCAGTCGTGGGCGGGGCTTGTGCAGTTTGACATCATACTGCTCAGAAAATGAAAACGCCTTGTTCTGAGACACTGTTTATGATTCAAGGGGATTTAACAAAAAAAAAGTATTCTCGTCGCTTCATAATATTAAAGTTGAACCACAGTAGTCACGTTGACTATTTTAACAATGTTTTTACTACTTTTCTGGACCTTGAATGTGGTAATTTCGTTGCTTTCATTGGAGGATAAAAAAAACCTCTCGGATTTCATCAAAAATATCTTAATCTGTGTTCTGAAGATGAACAAAGGTCTTACGGGTTTGGAACAACATGAGGGTGAGTAATTAATGACAGAACTAAACTTTTAAGAGGTTTTGATGTGGTTCTGTAAATTATCCAAAGTAAAACATTTGTCGACGTTGGTAACCAGTACTTTTGTCTATTATGCAATGCTCTAAAGCTAAATATAAAAGCCATTCTTGGTTATTTTAAAGGGGAACTATTATGCAAAATTTACTTTTACATGGTGTTTGAACATAAATGTGTGTCGGCAGCGTGTGTACACAACCACCCTATAATGATAAAAATCCACACACTCCTCTTTTTTTAATCCCCTTGATTGTGGTCATTTCATTGCTTTCACTGGAGGATAAAAAAACCTGATTTCATCAATAATATCTTAATTTGTGTTCCGAAGATGAACGAAGGTCTTAAGGGAGTGGGACGACATGAGGGTGAGTAATTAATGACAGAAATTTCATTTTTGGATGAACTAACCCTTTAATAGTTTATTTGCAGTTGATTTTTAATGAAGGATGTAATCAAATATTCAAGATCTGCATGGACTAAAATTAAAAGTCCAAGAACTGGTCTTTAAAACCCATTGATCAATCATGAAATGCAATATTGGGGAGGACATTCTTAAAGGGATAGTTCACCCAAAAATAAAAATTCTGTCATCATTTACTCACCGTCATGTTGGTCCAAACCTGTATGAGTTTCTTTCTTCTGTTGAACACAAAAGAAGATATTTTAAAGAATGTTGGTATTTAAACTTCCATTGTAGGAAAAAAAATACTATCAACCATCAACTGTCTGGTTACCAACATTCTTCAAAATATCTTCTTTTGTGGTCAACAGAAGTAAGAAACTCGTACATGTTTGGAACAACATGAGGGTGAGTAAATGATGACAGAATTTTTTATTTTTTGGGTAAACTAACCCTTTCAAGGAGTGGTTGATTATGATTTCACTTTTATAACTTTAGTTAGTGTGTAATGTTGCTGTTTGAACATAAACAACATCTGCAAAGTTACGGCACTCAAAGTTCAATGCAAAGGGAGATATTTTCTTTTACAGAAATCGCTTTTTAAGGACTACAACAAACGGCTGGTAGGGACTACAACGAGCTTCTTCCCGGGTTAGTGACATCACTAACCCAAACATTTACATAAACCCCGCCCCCGAGAACATGCAACAAAGGGGGTGAGGCCATGTTAGGCTGCTTTAGAGAAGAGGAAGAGTTGTTGTAGTAGAGTGTTGTTGTCATGCCGTCATTTTACACCGGACTGCTTCACAAACGAGGGTCAATTCAACACTGGATTTGAACAAAACATTAACATGACGACACATGCTAGTGGATGAGTTGAATCAACTCCACAGCAGCTACATAAATTTATCCACTAACCATTCAGAAACGTCCAGTTTCATTCTAAAAGTTGTAACTTCTTCCGGAGTCTCTCCATCAGTGTCGACTCCGGTTTGAACAATGTAAGGCTGAACACCGTTACTGACAATTCTGATTTTGGCTGCGTGAGATTCTCCAGCTTTGTTGTTGTTGAGCTGTTAAAGCTCCGCCCTCTTCTGGAAAGGGAGCCGGGAGCAGCAGCTCATTTGCATTTAAAGAGACACACAAAATAGGGGCAAATTTGACAAGATATAATAAATGATCTGTGGGGTATTTTGAGCTGAAACTTCACAGACACATTCTGGAGACACCAGAGACTTATATTACATCTTGTGAAAAGGGGCATAATAGGTCCGTTTTAAAATATCTAGTCCTGTTACAGAATAAAGCACATCTGCAATATAAGAAAAAAAAGAAATGCTTTAAAATAAACGTTTGACAATTATCTTATATCAAAGTGTTTCGACTCCCAGAGTGCAGCGAGTTTTTCTTGCTGATCCAACAGGTGAATGTGTAACACCTCAGTGCTGATCCACACTCAATCAATGCTCATGCAGCACTCGCTACAAAATGCGACACATTCAGTCTCCAAATGCATGCTTCTTTTTAAAGGTTATATATTTTCATATTACATAGTGAGAAATCATCTAGAGCTGGTTGCATTAGGTTTCTGCTAAGTAGTGACAGGGCTGAGATGCAGTGATACATTACTGCACACAAAGTAACCTGATGTCATTCTCATGAGCCTCTGCAGAGACTCTGACACTCAGTCCTATGTACATGCTGATGGACTTGAGAACTCGAAACTGATCTTAGTTGGCTCATTTCTCTGTGAATCCCCCTCTAACATCAATAAAGGTCGATCGAGAGCTGATTGTGAGGGTCTGCGGCGTTTGGTGTTGGACATGTAAACAATGCAACATCCGCGCGGGCAATCAAACAAACAAAACGCCGCACACATTCGCCGCAGAAGCGTCATGTGCATTCATTCTCTGACAAACCGGCTAAATGTGACTTACCTCATCCCATTTCATAAATCTACTGCCTCGCTTCAGACTCTCGGACACGCGCACCGGCTTGAGTTGAAGCGCATGAACGCCAGGTTGAGCTCCAGCCATTCAAGCTTCAACATTTACACCCAAAACAGCTGTGGGGAGAAAAAAATCAAGTCTCTCTCTTTCTTCTCCGGGAAGAAGCCAAAGCGGAGCGCACAGGATGACAGCGAAACAGTTCTGGTGAATGGAAGCGCTTCTTTACGCACGCGGATGGTCATTTAGAAGCCCTTGGCATATGGACACATCACATGCCTGCGGTATCATGTCACTGAACGCCGCGGGTTTGTGTTTCAGAACGCAAGGAGTGATCGAAGACGCGGAGCAAATGAGCAGCGGGGAGAAACAGCGATCATAAATGATGGAGAGAGTGAGTGAGTGAGCGAGCGAGCGAGCGCGTGTCCTCCGCACACTGACTCATGTGCGCGCTGAGATCCAGCGCCTCCTAGTGCGCAGCGCTTCCCTCCCCTGCTGAACCAACCGTCACAATTAAACATTTCATAACACCTCTGCAAAGAGAATGCAGGCAGGACACGTTGGGGGATTTTTTCTAGCTATTTTAGCCCTATAGAATTCTGCACTGAAGACTATCTATTACAACAGTTACGAATAAATCAAAGTTTGTTCATATGGAAAGCACAATACAGCATACTGCAGTGAGAAATGAAAGGGATATTATATTAGGCTAAAATTTTTTTTTGCATTGTGACAATTTTTCATTGTGACATTTAACCCTCATAAATTTCATTTCCAGTTTACACTCTGGGTGTTTGAGGTCAATATTTAGAGAGTGATTGTATAAAAAATATAAATTTTTAATAATACAAATGATATATCTTTTTTTTTTTTATTTAGTTTAGTTCTCATCTATACGTTTATGCTGTGTTTTGGGAATTTGAATAATGATATGATATGAGGATTCCTCAACTATACCATTAGCATGCATATGAAATATTAATTTTTTATGAAAAAAAAAAAACTTTAATACTGATCAAAATTAAATTTCTATGTAGCCCCGCACATTACATGCAAGAAAAAAATAAATTGTGCCCACAATTTACTGTTTCACTAAATCATACTTTTTTTTTTTTTTTTTTTTTTTACTTGGGGAAAAAATACATGTTCTCATTAATGTGATAAGAATATGGCAATGTTATGGACATCATTATAAATTTCTTTTGAAATGTGATCACAATCAAACAAAGAATATGTCCCTTTTAAGTCGTTTTTCCTCTTCCACATCTGGGAATCTTAATCCTATACAATTCAGCACTGAATTCAATGACACATCTCTATATTCATTTCTCATTTTCTTTCATCTTTTATAAACAAATATAAGCTTATTTATCAAATGCAAAACATGTATGTAGGAGCATGTAGGATTAATTTCTAGAAAATGACCTTGTCCTTCATGTTCAGTTGATGAATGTTATTATTAGGCTGCACCAATATTAATTCAGACCAATGATTATAATTGGGCCTATAATATACTAATATTGTCAGATACTCAATATGATTATGGTTTATAATTATATAAGCCATATTCATGCTTCTTGTTTCAGTTCCATGTTTGGGAAACCCACAAGATAATAAAAAAAACAGCAATTATGTTATTATTTTATATTGGCTTTCATTGACTGACTGAAGTACATAAAGATGAATTTATCTGTTATATAATAATATATATATGCTATGATTCAGGTGTGATTTAACAGAGTAGTTTAAAATTCTCAATGGAGCAAAATATATTAAAATGATTAGGACAAAACTTCATCTGAGCATTTTTGGTTTTTATTATATCTGTAGCAAACAGGTTTTTCAAAGTTAGGTTACACTTTATTTTAAGTGTCTTTGTTACATTGTAATTATATATTTAAGTACTGAGTAATATTAAGTAACTACATGTACTTACTATAGGGTTAAGATTAGGGTTTGGTTTAGGGTTAGTTGCATGTAATTATGCATAATTTATTGTTATTACTACAGTAACTGCATGTAACATATGTAACAATGACACTGTAAAATAAAGTGTTACCCAAAGTTATATAGCGTGTTGTGTTATGTAAAGCAGTTCCTCAACAGTGCTCACATATAGAGGAAATAACGTAACTTTATAAAATCCACCCTTTAATTCACAGTGTGTGGGCTAGATTAGATAACACACCCTGAGATAGGTTTCTCTGAGCAGACTATTGTATACACCGATCAGGCATAACATTATGACCACCTTCCTAATATTGTGTTGTTCCCCCTTTTGCTGCCAAAACAGCCCTGACCCGTCGAGGCATGGACTCCTCTAGACCCCTGAAGGTGTGCTGTGGTATCTGACACCAAGATGTTAGCAGCAGATCCTTTAAGTCCTGTAAGTTGCGAGGTGGAGCAGATCAGACTTGTTTGTTCAGCTCATCCCACAGATGCTCGATTGGATTGAGATCTGGGGAATTTGGAGGCCAAGTCAACACCTCAAACTCGTTGTTGTGCTCCTCAAACCATTCCTGAACCATTTTTGCTTTGTGGCAGGAACATTATCCTGCTGAAAGAGGCCACAGCACCAGGGAATACCGTTTCCATGAAAGGGTGTACATGGTCTGCAACAATGCTTAGGTAGGTGGTACGTGTCAAAGTAACATCCACATGGATGGCAGGACCCAAGGTTTCCCAGCAGAACATTGACCAAAGCATCACACTTGCCTTCTTCCCATAGTGCATCCTGGTGCCATGTGCTCCCCAGGTAAGTGACGCACACGCACCCGGACATCCACTTGATGTAAAAGAAAACGTGATTCATCAGACCAGGCCACCTTCTTCCATTGCTCCATGGTCCAGTTCTGATACTCACGTGTCCACTGTTGGCTCTTTCGGCGGTGGACAGGGGTCAGCATGGTCACCCTGACTGGTCTGCAGCTATGCAGCTCCATACGCAACAAACTGTGATGCACTGTGTATTCTGACACCTTTCTATCAGAACCAGCATTAACTTCTTGAGCAGTTTGAGCTACAGTAGCTCGTCTGTTGGACTGGACCACATGGGCCAGCCTTCGCTCCCCACGTGCATCAATGAGTCTTGTCCGCCCATGACCCTGTCACCAGTTCACCACTGTTCCTTCCTTGGACCACTTTTGATAGATACTGACCACTGCAGACCGGGAACACCCCACAAGAGCTGCAGTTTTGAAGATGCTCTGACCAAGTCGTCTAGCCATCACAATTTGGCCCTTGTCAAACTCGCTCAAATCCCTAAGTCTCCCTGTGGTGAAAATCAGATTTTTATTGTTGTTTATATGTCTATGTGGTGTTTTTAACATGCTTTAAGACAAACCGTGTGCAAATTCATCAGTTAACACCATTGCTGAATATTTTCTCTTTAAAAACTCTGACGTCGTGAATGGAGGCGGGGCTAATTTGCATATTTATAGATCCGCGTATACTAAATAAAGCAAGGGTGTAGAGTTACATAGGTATTTTAAGGCATGAAGCGTTTTAAGGGATAAAATTATTGACTACAGGGGGACTAAGAAAATTTAATGTAATAATATCCTAATAATAAATGTATTTAATTAATTCTTTAATAATAATAATATAGTACATTATTTTAATTTAATTATTATTTAACAATAATATAAAGATGAATGTGTCAGTGTATATAGGCTTGTGTGTTTCAGCAGAGGTGCTAATGCACATCTGTAGAGTTCAGCTTTAAGCGCTGCTGCTGTATTTCCTGCTTCTGTTGAATCATGTGCTCCTGCAGCAATATGGCGGGACTGACACGAGCGGACATGCAGAAATATGGCAGAAGTTCATGTTGCATCTCTGCTGTATTTCTACTGCTTGTGTGTCGTGTAAACGCTCAGACGGAGGTTAATAACGTGCTGACGGTGGCCGATGCGAACTGGACGCTCATTCTGCAGGGCGAGTGGATGATCAAATTGTGAGTATGTGTGTGTGTGTGTGTGTGTGATCTCATCTGATCCGCGAGCTGCAGGAATCTAATGTGATTGATTGAGATGCGTTGATCAGATCAACAGCGCGGGATTCTATAACGCTCTGCAACAATGTATCCGTTTATACTGTTAATGTGTGTTTGTAATGCAGTGAAGTATGTGCTGAGTTGCAACCGGAAGTGTTTATAAACATCTCTCTTTTTTTGCTGCAATAATACATGTAAATACGTGCAAATCGTTTCAGATCGTCATGTTATGCATTAAGCATCTATATGCACATACTGTGGATGTAATTGTGTTTATACTGGCTTATGGTGAATATGATCTCATCATTAGGGTCACGCCCACATTTACATCCAATGTGCAGGGAGTTAAAAATAAATCATATATTATTTATGCATCCATGTTAATGAATTGCTTCTCTGTCTCATGTGTTTATTACAGTTATGCACCTTGGTGTCCGGCGTGCCAACATTTACAAGCAGACTGGGAGAATCTAGGAAGACAAAGTGAAAGTCTGGGCATATCAGTGGGCAGGGTTGATGTTACACAACAACCAGGTTTGACTATTTCTCTATCTGTCGGGGAAGTATGAAAAAAAAAAATTAAAGAATTTTTTGTCGTGTAAAGAAAATGTATCACAATGCATTTATTTTACTGCTTTATTATATGATAACCATGTGGTAATGCATATATATTGGCAAATCCAGTGAATTAAATGCTTATTAATTTTTTATGTTTTTTGGAACTCATCTTCACAGTAGAGTTAAAACAAAAGAGTAAAACAGTGAAGCTAATACTATTAAACAGAACGAGGCACATTCAGAGCTGTTGAATATACTGTAATTATGAGCGTGTGACACTATCAACAGTGTGAACGCTTCATATGGTTTGATCAACTGCAGCGTGTCTGGCATTTTAGCAGGAACACTGCTGGATTGTTTGCACACAGAGCTCTTCACAGACTGCCTTTAAGAGTTGTCATGTGGCTTAAATTAACTCTACTACAGCGGGACTTGAGCTGGGCTTTTAAAGGGGTTCTTGATTCTTTTTTTAACTTTAGTTAGTGTGTAATGTTGCTGTTTGAGCATAAACAACATCTGCAAAGTTACGACGCTCAAAGTTCAATGCAAAGGAGAGATTTTCTTTTAAAGAATTCTCTGTTTAAGGACTACAACAAACGGCTGGTAGGGACTACAACGAGCTTCTTCCTGGGTTGGTGACATCACTAACCCTAAAATTTACATAAACCCCGCCCCCAAGAACGTGCAACAAAGGGGGTGAGGCCATGTTGGGCTGCTTTAGAGAAGAGGAAGAGTTGTTGTAGTAGAGTGTTGTTGACATGCCGTCATTTTACACCGGACTGCTTCACAAACGAGGGTCAATTCAATGCTGGATTTGAACAAAACATTAACATGACGACACATGCTAGTGGATGAGTTGAATCAACTCCACAGCAACCACATAAATGTATCCACTAACCATTCAGAAATGTCCAGTTTCATTCTAAAAGTTGTAACTTCTTCCTGAGTCTCTCCATCAGTGTCCGGTTTGAACAATGTAAGGCTGAACACCGTTACTGACAATCCTCATTTTGGCTGCGTGAGATTCTCCAGCTTTGTTGTTGTTGAGCAACCGAAGCGCGAGCTGTTAAAGCTCCGCCCTCTTCTGGAAAGCGGGCCGGGAGCAGCAGCTCATTTGAATTTAAAGGGACGCACACAAAAACAGTGTGTTTTTGCTCACTGCCAAATAGGGGCAAATTTGTCAAGCTATAATAAATGATCTGTGGGTATTTTGAGCTGAAACTTCACAGACACATTCTGGAGACACCAGAGACTTATATTACATCTTGTGAAAGGGGCGTTATAGGTCCTCTTTAACATGATGACTGATACAATGGTCACTAAATTTAATTCCTACTGCAGTTATTATCAGCCATGTTTGTTGTGTACCATCATTAAGTGACATAATAAGCAGATGAAAGCCTTTACTATTAAAGAGGACCTATTGTGCCCTTTTCATAATGTTTTATTTATTTATTTATTATTATTTGCGCTCTACTAGAACAGGTTTTCCTGCTTGAATGTTGATTATTTTCCTCATATTCTCTATTGTTCAGCTCCTCTCTTCCCAGTCTGTCAGTAACGCACTGTTTAGTTCCTGTCTCTATGAAGCCCCTCCTTCTGAAAAGCACAATGTGCTCTGATTGGTCGGCTGGAGCAGTGTGTTGTGATTGGTTAAACGCTTCGAGCGTTTTTGGGGAAATGTCCCGCCCCTTATCATAACCGCCAGTTTCAACACACTACTAACTAACTCAACCAGGCCCCGCCCCTTTATTCCGTGTATGAATTATTTAAATGAGGAATATTGTGACACGTTCATTCCTGGAAGAAAACTCCTGCTGGTGGGAATTTGTGCAGCTTTTTCATGCTCAAACAGCAACATTACACACTAAAGAAAGATGTAAAAAAGCATAATAGGTCCTCTTTAATACCATTATATCCAGACCCAATTCTCTCTGAACACTAATTATATTTTAAAGGCAATCAAAGCTAATAATGCAGGTGTTGTCTTGTTCTTCTGAATGGCGTCTCTCCTGTAAATCTCAGCTGCTGGGGAGAAAACGCCTTTTACTGTGTCTCTGTCAGGAAGCTGTCAGGCTGTACTCTTATTACAGCTCCGCTATAGACCGTATACCGCCTTCCCATGCGAAGGGATTCTTTTGCCCAGTATAGGATGCGCTCGCTCTTCTATCTGCATCAGTATATCCGTCCTCTCTTCTTTTGTTCTGCAGGTCTGAGTGGGAGGTTTCTGGTTACAACACTGCCGACTATTTTTCAGTAAGTCCTCAGATGGCTGAATTTACATTCCCTCAGGTGTTCTGACAAAACTCGCTTTCAAAACTCATTTAAAATCATCTTTCAGGTTCCTTTTTTTTTTTTTAATTAAAAAAGTTCATTGTGTAATTCAAATATAAACCCATCTCACCCACAGCGCTAAAGATGGAAATTTCCGCAAATATGTTTCATCACGGACTATTGAGGATATCCAAGCTTATGTTGTGGACCAAAAGTGGGCGCTGGTTGAGCCGGTGCCAGGATGGAAGTCGCCATCTTCTCTTCTGTAAATAAAACCTTTCCTGTCTGCAAAAGTGCTGATGTGTTTGCTTCATGAAATCTCATGTGTACATTTTGGAAGCATAAAATCATTTTATTCTTTTACAGGATGTCAGGAATGGCTAATCTGTTTCGTCTCTCCGTGTGGATCAGAGTAAGAAACATTTTGCAGTTTGTTCTGTCGTTTTGTCTTTAAAATTGGCATCATTTACTCATTCTGAACATGTTCACGCTGGTTCAAAAAGAATGAAAAACACCATAAAAATATCAAAGTAGTCCATATAACAGCGATGCAATTTTTGTGTCCACACCAGACGTGACACGATAAAGTCAATCAAAAATCACAGCCAATCAGAAGAGAGCGTGGGCGGGCTCTCTTCGCAAAGTACATAATCAAATTCATGAATATTACACCATTTAAACATTATTAAAAATACATACCGAGTTACTGAAACCATTTTTGTCATAGAATACACTTGTCTGTTCACAGTTGACAGTTTGAATGTTCTTGTTTCCTTCCAATTATTATGAAGATCTGAGGTAAATTGTCGATTGTTGCTTTCAGTACGGCTATAAAAGACACACAAAATCACATTAGATGCTTTTAACATTAAATAAAGCACATAAACATTACTTGAGATTATAATTGCCATATACTATCCCCTGGTTTCACAGACAAGTTTTAAGATTGACCCAGACTAAAATGCATGTTTGAGTTGTTTTAACTGAAAGTATCTTGCACTGGCATGTCTTAAAATATGTCAGAGCCATTGTTTTGTCTCAAGATGCACACCAGTAATGTTTTTTTCTAAGATATATTTATAAAAGCTACTTTAATACCCTAATTGAACTAAGGCTTAATCCTGGCTTAGCCTAAGCCCTGTCTGTGAAACTAGCCCTTTGTGTTGTTGTTCCAGCTGCGATATCGCAAAATAGAAACCGTTTCTAAAATAGAATAGTCACGTGTCGCTGTCGGGGCTAGTTAGGACAAAAACCCCAATTGGCATGGAAAAGATACTGGTTAGGACACGGTGTAACTGTATTGATGCAAGTCAGCAGTGATACTTTTATTATTTACATCATTAATTATTTATAATTTAACATAAATAATTATTTGTTAACATTAGTTGACATACACTGCAAAAATTGTTTTCTTTATCAGTATTTATTTAGACAATCTTAAATCAAGATGCATTTACTTGAGAAGCAAAGTTTTTGTTTTCTGAATAAAAAAAAAAATAATCAAAATTATTTGTTTAATTGTTTATGCTTAAAATAAGAAAAAACATCTGCCAATGGGGTCAGAATAATAAACTTTAATTCAAAGGGAAAGCAATATTATTATTATTTTTTTTTTTTTTGCAATAATTTTATTTTGACTCCACTGGCAGATATTTTTTCTTGTTTTAAGTAGGGCTGCACAATGATTAATCGCGATTAATCGTTTGCAAAATAAAAGTCTGTGTTTACGTAATATGTGTGTATTCGGTGTATAATGTATATATAAATAGACACACATACATGTATATATTTAAGAGAAAATTTATATTTATATATAAAACATTTATATTTATGTGTAATATAAAATATATATATAAATGCATATATTTCTTAAATGTATACATGTATGTTCGTGTATTTATATATACATAATTATTATACACAGAACACATATATTATGTAAACACAGACTTTTATTTTGCAAACGATTAATCGCGATTAATCGTTGTGCAGCCCTAGTTTTAAGCAAAATTTCACTTCATTTTGATGTTTTTGTTTTGTTTAAAGAAAACAAGACTTAATATCTTAAGTCGTTTTGTTTCTCAAGTAAATATATCTTGATTTAACCCCTTAACTGTCACACACCATATTTTGCATAGACGTGAAAATGCACATAAATCGTTGCATAAATAAATTCTTTGGAATATAAACCTAAGGTCTTGGTCTTGTTTTAAAGAAGACACTCAGCAGATTGTTGCTGAAGTGAATGCACTTCCAAAACTGAAAGTGTATAAAAGGTATAGAAGTTTAAATGTACTGTAAATCAAATGTACTGTGTATTTTGTATAAAATATATATTTTACAAAATAGGTTTTACTCTAAAATGGATATAAAATCAAAGCCATATGTCTAACCAAGTTGTGTTCCAAATTTGAAGTTGATATCACAAAAATTAAAGTTCCCATGAGATTTTGTTTAGGTGTTGTACCAAAAATAGCCACCGGGTGACCCCATATTACATTGAAATTATTTTGATGCAAATTTCTGTCCAAATATCACTTCTATCACAAAACAGACACCAAATATGGATGCTTGAGATTCAGACCTTTCCGACGATATGTGTTTTGTCAAGATTAGAAAAGTTTTGTAATCAAAATAAATGTTGTAATATGAAACATGACAACGCCCACTAGGGGGAGGAGCCCGCTAAAGGATTTAAAGTACCGTTTCCATGGTAACGCAATGTCCAATTTCAAAACGGTTTTCACAGGATGAATTCTGAGTTTATAAGCTTTCGACTGATACCTAATTTATGATGATTACTGAAATATGTGATACAAAAAAGACAATAAATATATACAGCGCCAAGCGTCCCGCTTAGATATTTGTACTAATAAAAATACTGAGTAAGAACATCATTTTTTGCAGAGTAACATGAAGTAACAATGAAAAATACGTCTAGAGCATTTATTAATCATTTACTAATACATAATTGAAATCAAATGTATGTATTACTGATACTTTTATGTCTTTTTGGAGATTTATGCTTTCATTCACTGAAATGAAACCTGTCTTTTACGTATATTGATTATATCCCTGTTTTGTCCGTTTATCACAGCAAATCCACACGTACCTGACGAACACTCTCGGTATTCCTTCCTGGGGTTCTTATGTGATATTTGCCATCATCACACTCTTTATGGGACTGATACTCGGCCTGGTAAGTTTAAAAACATAATTTTCACAGTTTAGATAGGTAAATGTATTATTCATGTTCAAAGCATAGAGTGATATGCATGAAAGTATCTCATGCATAAATCTTCCTGCAAACAGACCCCCCGCGGTACTGATCTAAAAAGAACATTTACCGAAGGGACCCAACAAAGTGCACTTGACTTCATCGAATGCGAGCGCTCTATGAAGCAGATCGCACGTACAGATACATGATGACTTGCAGCAGAAGGAATTATATAATGCATTTTGAAATAAAGATGTTCCTACATTATACAACTGTGCGTTGTGTAACGCTGGTCGATTCTGCGGCTCTTTTGAGGATACAGTGGGTGGTTCTTTTCTCGCATGTAGTGGATCAAACTTTCAAAGTGAACTTCCACTGGTGGGTTTGAAATAATCTCTCGGTCTAATAATAAATATTTCATTTAGATGCTGGTTCTGATCGCTGACTGCATTTGGCCATCTAGACCAAAGCGCAGAGAAGACAAAACAGGTGAGATTAGAAACACATTTTCTTTGCACTACACTTTTTAGTTTTAATTAATTGTACAATGTTTTTTATAGATGCTGTAATTTCTTATCAGAGTGTAGCATTCTGCTGTTTTATTATTGTATATTGCATGCTATTTTTGGTGTCACATAACAATAAGGTCTCATTAGTATATTAGTTCAATCATGACAACTCTCGGAATAGTTTTAGCACGTTATTGAATATGGCAATGTTAAATCTTTCCCTCCTGCCATTGACGGAATTCTCCAGCTTTCCATGTTTTCACTGTTATACGGTAGGGGGCGCTATTACACATCTTCTGAAAGAGTACAGACTCTCTGGATCAAAACACGGGCAAAAAAGGAGCAGAAACATTTGATAAAAGCATTGCTTCTTTTTTTTTTTTTTTTTTTAGGAAACTTGATAAAAAAAAAAAAAAAATGAATGCATGAAGCTTGTTGTTGTTTAAAAGCAGAGGCTCTGTTCTTTCTTTTGATGATGCATGTTCACATATTCATACGTCAAAATATTCTGAAGCCCATGAAATTTTTGTGAAAATGATCAAAAACGCTGGTGGTGGCTGGCAACTTTTATAACCCCAAGATACATTTATTTAAGAAGTTAAATACACAAGATATTAAGTCTTATTTTCTGAAGATAAATAAAGGAGTTTAAGCCTAAAGAAAGAAAAATATTTGCCAATGGCCTTAAGAAAAATAAGCATCATTTAAAGGGAAAATCTTTTTTTTTTTTTTTTTTCTGACCTTATTTTAAGGAAAAAGTCACTTAATTTTTATACATTTTTCAGAAAACAAGACTTAAGGTCCTTGCACACTGAGTCCGAAATTCTCATCTGAAATTTTTGCACGTTAAAAAATAAATACGACCTCACGTTGTGTCAATCATGTTTACACACTGCCTCCGTAACTTCCTTCCGTCATAAAAAAAATTGGATTTGGTTCAATTTTCTGCATTTTCCGCATCCGTAGCAAGCAATTTGAGAGGTGTTTTGACAATTCAGAGCCACCGTACACTGTACAGAGCCACCAGAATGGATGGCATCTGATAAGTTGATCCACTTCGTATACACTTACCCTACAAGATCGTAGGGTGTCCCATTTGTCAATTTTAGGTCTCAGAAGGGTGCGGTCGATATGCGCCCTCAATGCGCACTTTTGCCGATCCGGCACTGAAGCGATCTTCACAGCAGATTTCTTCCCGACAGTCAAAGTGGCTTTACGTCACGAAAGTGCGGACTTGTAGAAAGACCGCAAGTGTTTAGGGTGTCATTTGGACCAAGGCCTTCGTCTCGCAGCACAAGCACTGTATGACAAACAAAGTGTGGAATATAAAGACAGATTGTGGAGGATGATTGCGGAACAGCTTGGAAAACAGGATGGTATTGACCCAATGTTTGCTCTTTCTTTTTCTCTTTTTAAGAAGAGAGAGGACAACAAAATCATCCTCTGCTTGAAGAATCCATTTTGTATTGTTTTGTGAATTTTTCACAACGGATTAATACGCATCAGACTCAAGTGTGCAAGGTTTCTGTGCGTGACGAATTTTAAGGATGACGAATATGAAAAAACACATATTGTGAATTTTCAATAGTAAGGCCCAGCTCTACTTCAATAAAGTCAAGAGTTGTTACTGAACTTTTTCTTAATGTAACAAATAATTTTAATCTTTGTACCTCTGCAGTTGTGAGTGTGAAAGAGGAAGTGTCAGAGGAAGAGGTGGAGGACATGCTGACGGAGGAGAAACGCGCGTCTGACCTGGACAACGAGAGTGAGAGAGTGTCCGGTGACGAATCGACTGAAGAGGAAGGACCGCTGACAGACGGAGCAGCCAGTGGCAGTGAGCAGACGCCGTCAGAGAGGGCAGCAGAGAGCTCAGTGAGGAAACGCAAACCACAGGAGCCGAACACCGCAGAGGGAACCTAATGCGCCCAAGTCAACCGATTGCAGTTGCCACCAAAAACAAGAGGAAGCTGCCATAGCTGTAGGATATGCAATGCAAAGCCAGCTATTGGCTGATTTCTGTGCCATTCGTCGTGCAGAACGCGGTTTGCCCATGTGATGCTTTCCTCACATTTTACCTGCTTCACGCTGCAGTATAATACATTTTAGTTTTTAAGACTAGTTGCTTGAAGTTATTGCTCAAAGTTGCCAAACATTGACAAACCTTCTTTAAAGGGATAGTTGGCCAAAAAATGAAAATTCTCTCATCATTTACTCAACCTTGTTGGTTGATGGACCCCATTGACTTCCATAGTATGGAAAAAAATACTATGGAAGTCAATGGGGACCATTGACGATTTGGTTACAAACATTCTTTAAAATATTTTCTTTTGTGTTCAGCGGAAGAAAGAAATTTATATAGGTTTGGAACAACTTGAGGGTGATGACGGAATTTTCATTTTTGGGTGAAAAATCCCTTTAAGATTTTATATTTTCTGTAAACACCAAAAATATGAATCATTTTAATGCTGAAGTTACGATAAAAAATGTTTACGATGTATTTGGATGAATCTGTCAAGAAATATCTGGCTCATATTTCACCTCAAAATCAAAAGAAAAAAATGTTATTAATGTTTTTGACATGGTGACATTTTTCATGATGATTAAGCACATAATGGTAAGTGTTTGTTGTATTAACTTTATGCTGATTTTAATAATTGTTTTAATAAATTAACTAATTTTATATTTTTACTTTTCTATATCTTTTCTGCAGTATCCTGTTGTATACTGTAAAGTATTTTACTTTTTTAAATTACTGTATTACAGTAATGAAAATTGATAATTACAGAACTCTAAACTAAATTCTACTGATGCATTACAATAATGAAAATTATTGATATTAATATATTGGGAGAGATGCTTAATTGTCATGAAAATGCAAAACATCTTAATGGTCTTATAAATATATATTTTCATTATTTGAGTGAAATATGAAGAACATGTTCTTAGCAGGTTTAATGACTCATCCATTACACTGTTGTTTTACCACAATTCCTTAATTATTCTATATTTGCTGTAATGAACGCTTTCATGTTTCACATTCCTGTGCCACAACTGAATTCCTGCATTTACAATCCTGACTGTTTTCAGAAGGAAAGGATCTTAAAGTATGGTAAATATGAAGGGTATTTTTGCACTATTGCATTCATCCACACATGATGCATATAGTGTTGAGCAGCACAATCTGTCCGTAATCATCATTACATAAACATGGGAGATTATCAGAAGGATGTTTTACGCACCAGGTCTCAGGATAAATATTTCTCAATGGTATGAAGACGTTGTTTTGTACAGTGTAGATTTGTATTGTATTCCCAGTAATTGCAAACGAAATTGATAATTTGCACAATAAAACATTGACGATGTCTTTGGTATTAAAATTGGTGCAGTCTTTGACTGGCGGCTCGACGGTCAATTGCCTTTAATTTTTTATACTATTGACAGACTGTTTAAATCTGTGTAGCAAAATAAATATTGGTGATTTTTGTAAGTGGTAACCAGCACAGAAACACACCAGCACATCTGTCAAATGTTTCTGTGTCGTTTATCCTATGCTGAACACTTGTCAATTTCATTGTATGGTGTGACAGATTGTTATATTGTTCATATTGTGTAATGTGTTTAACTGCTGGTTGTATGTGTTCATTAAAAAGTCTGACTTGATATTAAGTGTTCTGGACTTTTAGTTTGCCATGTCTGCATTAAAACAAATTGCATTTATCCCAGTGCAATGTCTAAGTCCCCTTAGACTTCCATTGCAATTGCATCACTGACTTAAAGGGGACCTATAATGCCCCTTTTACAAAATGTAAGTCTCTGGTGTCCCCAGAATGTGTCTGTGAAGTTTCAGCTCAAAATCCCCCACAGATCATTTATTATAGCTTGTCAAATTTGCCTCTCTTTGGGTGTGAGCAAAAACACTGTTTTTGTGTGTGTCCCTTTAAATGCAAATGAGCTGCTGCTCCCGGCCCCCTTTCCAGAAGAGGGCGGAGCTTTAACAGCTCAACAACAACAAAGCTGGAGAATCTCACGCAGCCAAAATGAGGATTGTCAGTAACGGTGTTCAGCCTTACATTGTTCAAACCGGAGTCGACACTGATGGAGAGACTCAGGAAGAAGTTACAACTTTTAGAATGAAACTAAGTGGATACATTTATGTAGTTGCTGTGGAGTTGATTCAACTCATCCACTAGCATGTGCCGTCATGTTAATGTTTTGTTCAAATCCAGTGTTGAATTGACCCTCGTTTGTGAAGCAGTCCGGTGTAAAATGACGGCATGATAACAACACTCTACTACAACAACTCTTCCTCTTCTCTAAAGCAGCCCAACATGGCCTCACCCCCTTTGTTGTGTGTTCTTGGGGGCGGGGTTATGTAAATTTTAGGGTTAGTGATGTCACCAACCCGGGAAGAAGCTCATTGTAGTCCCTACCAGCTGTTTGTTGTAGTCCTTAAAAAGCGATTTCTGTAAAAGAAAATATCTCCCTTTGCATTGCATGCTCAAACAGCAACATTACACACTAACTAAAGTTAAAAAATTGAAATCATAATTCCTTTAAACTGACATCTATGGGTCAAGAAACTGCACTGGGATAATCATTGAAAATTGCTTCTAAAGCATCACCACAAGATTTAAACATTATGGGCCAGATTTACTAACAGCCAATACTCTTTTAGCATTAAAATCTACTGTCAAGGTTTACTAAAAAAGTTGAAAAAATAGCGCTGAAAAGGTGTGGACAGTTATTTTTGCTCCTGAACATGGATTTTTGCGCCTGTATTTAAGTGAATAATGCAACTTGATTTACTAAGTTTTTGTGGTAGTCAATAGCTGGGAATCCCTGCCGCCACTTTGAAGTGCGTTAAACTTCGTCAAGTGGACTAGGGAAGTTTATTTGGACAGACCCTCAACTCGATTTTGACCGAGGGAGCGAGTTTACTCATATGTACACTTCAGACAGCTCCATAGACACAATGCAACATGGTTGTGATGTCACAAGCAGCATCTGGCAATGCTCACACTGTCCCAATTCGCTCACTTCATGCACACTTATGGTCCCGTGGACTTGCTGTGTGCATGTGTGCGTTAAGTCCACAAGACCGTAGGGTGTTCCATTTGTCATTTGGTCAAATTGAAATATTGCATTCGATATGCGCACTTTTGCCAAGACTTTTACCCGACAGTCAAAGCAGAGTTACGTCACAAAAGAGCAGACTCATAGGAAGACCACGAGTGTTTAGGCTGCCATTTGGGACAGGGAATTTCCCACAAGTGATCAAGGGCATTCCGTTTAAACCAAGTAGTGGGATCTCGTGCGACATAAGCAATGACATACATCTGAGTGAACAAAACAGAGGGAAATTAGCCAGGGAAGGGCATTAAACGCAGCTTTAGTAGTGGCATTTGCGCCATTATTTACTACCCCAAAAAAACATGACTAAACCACGACACGACATTGAATTTGTGCAGTCAGCAGATCACACGCAGAACATTCACACACATGCTAGGAAGTTGTGTGTGGATGACGCATCAAGGCACGTCTGAATCCAAAGTTAGTTTCACTTCCTGTCTCATGAGATACCTTCATCTGATCGATTTTTGAAGGCAGCATAGATGTATCCTTCACTGCCTTTGATATCCCACAATCCTGTGCTTTCCATTCTGTGACAATTGAGCTAAAAAATAAAGCTCAACCATCCTACCTTGAAATGTGTCCTCCGAAGGCAGCATTTTTTCAGTTTTCGGATGCGGACATTCTAAATGTGCCGTGTTTCAGGATCCTTCATGAATCCTTTATTGGGGTTTATGAGACTGACTGTACACTATTGATATGTGGCTATATAGACATTGTGCGGCAAAGAAACAAGCGATCAACCATCTTTAGAATTTTGTCTTTGAACTTATGTTTTTTGTGGTAGCTCTGTATATTTCTATGGCATCGTTGTCGAAGAATAAGTAGCTGGTGAAGTGGATGTCATAACAAATCATTAGACCGGGAAGATATTAAAACAAGCGGTTCATTCATAAATTCATAAGATCTTACCTTCATGCTGTGGAAATACAAACCTGAAGACAGAACACAATGAGTGCAGCACTGAAAAGGGCCGGGGCTACAGAAGTATTTTTTTGTATTTTTAATATATGTTGTGATGAAAATAACATCAGACAAAGAATATCATTCATAAAGTATCATTCATGGAAATTAATTAATTAGCAGTCAGCTTAACACTCTGGTGCTCTTCTGAAATTTTTTACCTAAAAATATTCCGTTTTGTCTTTTAGAATTTTTTACTTCTTCGGAATGGTACAAAACTAGGTAAAGATTTGGCACTTGCTATGTGAAAAAAAAAAAATAGTCACAGTTGTATTGTTCGTGGTCAAAAATGATTTGAATTGGAAATGTATGGGAAAAGAATTTCATCTAGTGGAAGTGTTTGGTACTGCACAAAATCTTACTGAAAGCTCATTTTTTGAGATATCAAGCTCCAATTTGGAAAACAACTAGTTTAGATTTATGGCTTTGATTTTCTCACAGTTTAAGAGTAAAAATTGTTTTGGAAAATATACATTTTATATAAAAATTGTATTTTTGTGCATTTTTCATAATAAAAAAACTTTTTTTAATTTACTTTTTTCAACTTTTTTCACAATAGCAGCAATAATCTGCTAAGTATCATCTTTAAAAAGAGACCAAGCTTTCGTCTGTGCTCCAAAGCATTCAAGATTTATGACTATGATTTATGATAAAATTTCATTTTCAGGTCTATGTTCAAAAAGTGAATAAATGGATTATAACTACTGCATAAATTTAATTTAGTACCATAAAATCCTGTAAAAATACAAAATATTACATAAAAAACATTACCGAACTAAAATATAGTACATTCAATTTAATTGAAATAATAATAAAAAAAAAATTATTTTTGACCACCACACGTGAAGCACCAGAGGGTTAATAAACATTGTAATCAAATGACCATCTGATAGTTGGTTAATACTTTGATTCGATCAGTGAGCGATCTCTGCGGTGTGTGTGAAGTTGAGGTGTGTGTGCAGCGGTTGTGAAGCACTGAAGCTGTTACGTAAAGCTGCAGAGGAGGCACATCTGAACATCCTACACACACTGGAGGAGAAAATACTGCCATCATTTAAACTCATGTCAGGAGAATCTCACCAAACCTGTCGGGAATGTGTCTGCAATATATTCCACCCCCCCCCAAAAAATGATATTTCGCTTTAAGATGAAGACAACTGAATTAAGCCTATTAAGACATTATATTACACTTTTTCATGACACTTGAGACATAAACCATGTATATATAACTATATATATATATATATATACTGACTATATATATAACTATATATATATATATATAAATATACTAATTATACTAATTAAAGAAAGATTTTTTGCTGATTTAAACTCAAAATGACATTATAGTAATAATTTAATAATTACCTCTGAGAATAATGATAAATTCATCTGTAAAACATCCTGATGCATTATTACAGTAATGAGAACACAGCAAAAAAAAAAAAAAAAGATTTTACTTTCTATTTTTGTCTTGTTTTCCAGTACAAATATCTTAAATCATGAAGCATAATGACTTAAGTTATTAATTCTTCTTATTTTCTGAAAATTGCACAAAATATTTTTTGAGTTTATGATTAAAACAAGAACAAATATCTGCCGCTGGTGTCAGAAAAATCTACTTAATTCAAAGAGAAAACAAAGTTATTTTTCTGGCCTTATTGGCAGATATTTATAAAAACTTACTTATTTTTGATACATTTTTCAGAAAACAAGACTTATAATCTTAAGTCATTTTGCTTCTCAAGTAAATGTATTTAAAAATGTTTAGATATTTGTATGGAAAATGACAAAAACACAGAGGAAGATTTTTTTTTGTGCTTGACTGTAATAAAAAAATAAAATCCTAACGGTCCTATTTTTCTTCATGCATATGCATATAATTTCTTTTTACTCTTTCTGTCATATGCAGTTGTTAATCTCCTATATATGAGTAATTTCTTAATTTGACCATTAAGTACAGAGCGTATTGATTTTCACTCAGTTGTGTGTTGGTTGATCACATATTTGTGTCACATATTTGCATGTGACGGGGCAAAGGGACCGACGCTGGATAAACATTAGTTGAAAGCCTGCAGAAAGTTCACTTCAGAAAGTTAATTATTCATCAGTGTCTCTCTGATCTGGTGAAATACAGCTGGTTGAAGAGGTTTGACTCTCATCAGCAGTTAAACATGTCAGACACGCTGGTGTGTGTTAGCGATTATGAGCTTCGAGCTCAAAGACTTTTGCCAAAGTCAGTGTTTGATTATTATTTCTCAGGAGCAGACGAGCAGGAAACCCTGCGTGATAATGTAGCAGCGTTCGCCAGGTACGTGATGCTTCACCATCATATAAACGGCACTTGATTTTACAAGCTTTGATTAGAGGGTAACACTTTAGTTTAGGGTCCAATTCTCACTATTAACTAGTTGCTTATTAATATGCATATTACTAGGATATTGTCTGTTTATTAGTACTTATAAAACACATATAAATGCCTTATTCTGCATGGCCATATTCTACATCCCATAATCCTACTCAATACCTAAACTTAGCAACTACCTTACTAACTATTAATAAGCCGTAATTAGGGGTGTGTTATTTGCTGTTTCTTTGTAATTATTTAGGCTGTTTACTCAACACATAAAAAACATAAAACTTTTTATGAAACTTTTATGCAAACTTTTGAAAACGGGTTTCAAAGTGCATGTTCTTAAAACGAATACCGTTATCGTCTCCATGTAAACTACAAAAATGGAAATTTGTGACATCAGTGAGGTCATGTGCATGCGTATCACATGTTCAATCTATAGGCAAGTAGTTTCTTTACAAAGTGACATCGCCATCTACTGGCCTGGCAGCAGAACACAGTGTTTTTAGTCGTTTTTGCAGATCCGTGTAAACGGGGATTGTTTTGAGACCAGATAAAGTATTTAAATGTTAGATCAACACAATGTTTCATAAAGTAATGTTTAAAGATCAACCTCCATGAATCCTTCTTAGGAGATTAATGTCACAGGTCAATCACAAATAATGCATCTGACATTATGAACTAACACACTGCTGGTTTATGTAACTAGAAATGTATTTAACCATCTGACACTGGTGGCTTAGTGGTTAAAGATTTAGGAAATGCACAAAAAGCATTTAGCTAAAACACTTAGTTATAAATAAAAAATATTTACTACTAATGATTTTCTGAACTTATGGTTTGTGCCGTCAGATGTTGGTCTTGTAGCACAAGGGTTGAAGGTTCAAAGCCATCAAACAAAACATGTTTCTCCAGGTGTAATACAAACATATTCCAAGTTTATCGGGATAAGAAAGAGTCTACCAATTATATCTGATACAAAGAAATCTCACAAAGGAGTTGTCACCGGGGCTAGTTGTCACAGTCTACAGTCAACATCAGGGTGGATTTTAGTTTAAAAGTCAATTTCTGACCTTGACTACAACAAACTGACCATTTCTGAGATTATCTCAGAAATTATGATAAAAAGAGATTTTAAAAAAAGAGACAAAATGAGAAAAAAGTCAAATTACATAATTCACAATTATGACATACTAAGTCATAATTATATAAAGTTTATATTTTGAGTTTAAAAATGATGACAAAAAGTCATAATTTTTACAACTGATTTGATTTATAATGACTCTATATCATAATAACTGTCTTTATCTCATGTTTTAGTAGGCCTATATGTCATAATTTTGACTTTATCTCAATTATGATAGTGATGAAAGCCAAAATATTAAATGTCATGGATGTATCTTTACTGAGTAATCCACTATTTTGTGGATTACAATTTTCACCTGAGATTTGGAGCCAAATTACAGGAGTGTAAAAATGATGGCAGCATCATTATTTTATTTTCACACAGAGATTGGTAGATGTATTAGTAAAATCTGTTGACTTTATCAATGTTTGTTTCATTATATGCCAACAGTGACAGTTCAAAAATGACAAAAAAGCACTTTGTGTGTTTTTTTGCCTCAAGTTTGCATGCCTGTAACTCAAGAAGTATTAAAGATATCTTAACATCCTTTTAGATTCTGCTTATTAAACTTTCCTTTTGGTATCTTCATTTTAAAAATATGGAGATATGGAGGTCTCAGTGTGACTCCATGAGTAAACTGGTAAATTGTACACATTTTCAGTGGTCAAAAACCAAATGTGCGTCACTTTGTATACAGATGTTGAAACTAGAAATGTATCTTGTGTTTTTCTATCAACACAATTGCATAGAATATACCCGTCATGACCTCTGGTTGAGATGACACAGAATGTTACTGTGGAAAAAACTCTTCACTGAACACATACAATGGGGCATGTTGTCACACTATGGGGGAAAGTACTCATTAAAACCTGCTGTTTATCTATGTTTGTTTATTGATTTGAGAAGAAAACCTTTTCTTGAAATATGATCTACTGATTTATAATGTTCTAGAAAAACAATTTGGGGTCATCGAACTATATATAAAAATTTGGTGAGAGGAATGAAACAATGTTAAAAAAATATAAGAACACAGAACTCTGGCTGTTCACTCAATCATCAAGTAAACAGCACGAGTCAGTCTGTAATAGTTCGAGTCAGTCCATCACATTGTTGACAAGAATTACACTTTTCCTAAATATTTTGACCTAATTTTAGAGCAGCGTGGGGTCATTACGGCCAGTTATAATTCTGTGGTTTATCTTGGCCTGGAGCGCTCGTGTGGGAGAGCAGACCTGAACACCGCAGCTCGAGGACTTACAGCACTGTCCAGATGAATAATGCCACTTTATATTAGTCATACATACATATTTATAAAATGTGCAAACAAGACGTCCTTCAGGGTTACAGACACGCGTTGTGAAAGTTAAGTGAGCTGTGGTCAGACGACCCAATGAGTCACGAAATCAACACAAATATTATATTAACACAAAAGTCAAGGGTGAATTCATTCGGCAATACGGTACACAAGTCATACAGGAAGAAATAAACAAACATTTTATTTATTTTAAAAAGATATATGGACAAACCCAACCGCTGGTTTAAATTTTTAAACCCAGCAGTTAGGGTTTTCCATATTTGACCCAAACATTATGTGAGTTGAGTTGAGTTGAAACAAACCAGCATTTTTAGAGTGTAATTATGACATTTTGTGACAACTAGCCCCGGTATCATTTACTGTATATTATTAAAGTTGTTATTTCTGAATGATGAATTGTGTCTCTCTCCCCAGGTGGTGCCTTTACCCTCGTGTGCTCAGAGACGTGTCCGCAGTGGACATGTCCACCACAGTTCTGGGTCAGAGAGTCAGTATGCCCATCTGTGTGGCACCTACTGCCATGCAGCGAATGGCCCATCCCGACGGAGAGACGGCCACTGCCAGAGGTCACACACCATTAACTTACTCTGGCTTCACTGTCACGTCACATGCAATTACTCTAAGTAACCACATGGGGGCATCATTAGTCTTTCCTACATACTACAGAATCTCCTGCTCCCAATCACACTCAATTATCCCTTACAGAAATGGACCAGATTACCATAGTATGAGCTAATATACTGTAGTTTCTGTGTGGTTATAATAGGGAAGACCGTTTCTGCCACATAATTGGTAAATCATAATTTGACATACAAAATCATAATTCTGACATAATACGTAATAGAAAAAGTTATAATAGAAAAAAGAAAAAGTTATAAATTGTAAATTATTACACATTAAGTCAATTATGAGACAAAAAGTCATACAGAGTCATAATTTTGACAAAAAGTCATAATTATGATGTCATAATTATGAGATAAAAAGTGAAAATTATACTCATTCATAATTTTGTGAAATAAAGTTGACATTATGACATGCTAAGTTATAATTGTCAGATAAAAAAAGTTAAAATGATGACAAAAAAGTCACTATTATTCCCAAAATTATGACACTATTATGAGACAAAAAGTCAGTTATGACATACAAGGCATGATTTTGACATAAAAAGTCATAATTATGACGTCATAATTACAAGATAAAAAGTGAAAATTACACTAATTCATAATTTTGATATATAAAGTTGAAATTATGACATGCTAAGTCATAATTGTCAGATAAAAAAAGTTTAAATTATGACAAAAAGACAATATTATTCCCATATTAAAAATTATGACACTATTATGAGACAAAAAGTTATAACAAATAGTCATAAGTATGACATAAGTCATAATTATGACACTAATTCATAACTATTAGGTATAAAGTAGAAATTATGATTGTAAGTCAGAATTGAGATAAAAAGTGAAAATTATGTCATAATTTTTGTGATATAAAGTTAAAATTATGACATGCTAAGTCATAATTGTCAGATAAAAAGTTAAAATTATGACACTATTATGAGATAAAGTCAGTTATGACATAATTATGACATAAAAAGTCAAAATTATGACACTAATTCATAATTATGAGGTATAAAGTAGAAATTATGATGTTATGCCAGAATTATGAGGTAAAAAGTCAAACTTGATATAAGCCATAATTATAACCAAGTCAATTATGAGATTAAAAGTCAAAATTGTTATATGAGATAAAAAGTAAAAAAAAAAAAATTGTCATAATTATGACATAGAAAGTCAAAATCACATACTAAGTCAATTATGAGATAAAAGTCAAAGTTATGACAGCCATAATTAGAAGTCAAAATTATGACACTAATTCATAATTATGATACAAAAAGTCAAAGTTATGATAAAAATTACAATTCTATGTAAATTAAGAGTAAATTAGTCATAATTATAACAGTCAGTATTTGACACACCAATTCAATTATGAGATAAAAAGTCAAAATTTCAGTAATTTTATGTCAACTTTTACTTTTTATCTCATAATTTTAACTTTTTGTCATAAATTGTGCATGTATTTTTTTTCTTGTGTGGCAGAAATGGGCTTCCATACTTATTGTTACTGTCAGCAGCAGTGAATACAAAACAGCACAGTTTCACTGAAGTAATAATTCTACTAACTACAGTGCTTTGGCAGAAACTTATTAGCATGATGATCGATGATCTCTGAGCAGATCCTAGCTGACATAGTTAACAGATCGCTCCTTTCTGAAGGTTTGAACCCCAGCCCAATCAATCATCTTGTAGCCCTTTTGCTGTTCTGACCTCTCCTCCGGTGTCTTCCCGCCCTCAGCCTGCCTGTCCTGTGACACGGGGATGATGTTGAGCTCGTGGGCCACCTCCACCATAGAGGAAGTAGCGGAGGCCGCACCTGGGGCCGTGCGCTGGATGCAGCTGTACATTTATAAAGACCGAGCGCTGACTCAGTCTCTGGTCAGGAGGGCAGAGGAGGCTGGGTATAAGGGTATCTTTGTCACAGTGGACACACCTTATCTTGGCAGGCGACGTGATGACGTGCGCAACCGATTTAAGCTGCCCTCTCATTTGAGGTAAACGCTGAGACAACCACACGTGACGTGTGTGCGTGCCAGACTGTGTTTGTGAGTGTGTGGATGTAAACTCTCCAATACAGTGGGAATTCTTCATCAGATCTGAGATCAGAGTAATCTGACTGCAAGTCTTTAACAATCAACAACTGCTGATTATGATTTCATTGGAACTTTAGCAGCGGCAGCATACGTATTATTATACTGTCACATTGTCGCTTTCTCTGCTGCTCTGGAGGTTTCTATGACTTTTGCACCAACAATTTATAATTATATGGTCAGATCTATAATCATATATTCTAATTTTACACCTCAGTAACTGCATATCACTGTCAAAGCCCTGGCAGCCACTCAGAACACCCTAGCAACTGCTTAGTAACATACTAACAACTACTCTGAACATCTAACAACAGCATAGCAATGAGAGAAAAGGTGTACACACACACACACACACACACACAAAATCAACAAGGGATTTTTGCTATTTTAACAGCATCACATGACAGGACATTTTATCATTGCATTTTTTTTTTTCTCTCTGATCATATCAACACCCTGGCAACAACTTAGCAATCACTTAACAAGCTTACACCTAGAAACCACATAGCAACACCCTGGCAACCGCCCACAACACATTACTCACATTTTCTTTGGAAAATGTAAAAATCTATACTTTAATACAAAGTTAACTTAAGTTTAATACTAACCAGACTCGATCAAAAATCACAGCCAATCAGAAGAGCGTATGGGTGGAGTCTCTCTGAAAACGCACTGCAACGAAATCGAATGAAATGTACGGAGCCCCGCACATGACATGCAAGAAAGAAAATTAAATTGTGCGCACGATTTACTATTTCATTCCCTCTATTTACTAAATCGTGCACATGATTTATAAATCGAGGGAACGAAATAATAAATCGTGCGCACGATTTAGCCTACTATTTTTTTCCTGCATTTCATGTCTGGGGCTCTGCAGAAATGGATGAAAAACAACCCGCAGCAACAGTGTAAAAGTAGCCCAATTCCATGTGAAAACCGCGGACTTGGCAACACTAGGTGGAGCCCACACTCACTAGCTAGCACAGCTGTCAATCATGACGTTTCACCCCATTTTTTTTTTTTTAGCATCAAATATATAAAATCAAACTTAAGAGAAAAACAAACACTTGGACACACCTAGGCTAAAATGACAGAAACCATCTATAGAAAAACAGCAGCCAGCCACCAGGGGGCGATCGAAATACTTTGACTTCACTTTTCAGGACTTGTGAGACACACTTGGTTATGAAGATTATGCGAAATTATATTTTAACTCACATTAGAAGCTTTTAATACTAAATAAAAAAACGTAAACAGTAACCTACTTTATTATTATCATACTTTGTATGTTGTTCCAGCCGCAATGTTACAGAAAAAACGTTTCTAAAATAAAATCGTCGCCTATTGCCATCACAGCTGGTTAGGACACAATTAAAGGGATAGTTCATCCAAAACTGAAAATTCTGTCATTAATTACTCACCCTCATGTTGTTTCAAACCCGTAAGACCTTCGTTCATCTTCGGAACACAAATTAAGATATTTTTGATGAAATCTGAGTGCTGTGTAACACTAGAATGAACCTCATTGGTTCTTGCGGAAGCTCAAACATGATGCGTAACACTAGAATGAACCTCACTGGTTCTTGCAAAAGCTCAAACGTGCTGCTTAACACGAGAGTGAACCTCATTGGTTCTTGTGGAAGCTCAATCGTGCTGCGTAACACTAGAATGAACCTCATTGGTTCTTGAGGAAGCTCAATCGTGCTGCGTAACACTAGAATGAACCTCATTGGTTCTTGAGGAAGCTCAAACGTGCTGCGTAACACTAGAATGAACCTCATTGGTTCTTGTGAAGCTCAAACGTGATGTGTAACACGAGAATGAACCTCATTGGTTCTTGCGAAGCTCAAACGTGATGTGTAACACGAGAATGAACCTCGGTGGTTCTGGAGGAAGCTCAATCGTGCTGCGTAACACTAGAATGAACCTCATTGGTTCTTGTGAAGCTCAAACGTGCTGCGTAACACTAGAATGAACCTCACTGGTTCTTGAGGAAGCTCAAACGTTCTGTGTAACACGAGAATGAACCTCATTGGTTCTTGCGGAAGCTCAAACATGCTGCGTAACACGAGAATGAACCTCATTGGTTCTTGCGGAAGCTCAAACGTGCTGCCTAACACGAGAGAGAACCTCATTGGTTCTTGAGGAAGCTCAAACGTTCTGTGTAACACGAGAATGAACCTCACTGGTTCTTGCTGAAGCTCAAATGTGCTGCGTAACACGAGAATGAACCTCATTGGTTCTTGAGGAAGCTCAAACGTTCTGTGTAACACGAGAATGAACCTCATTGGTTCTTGAGGAAGCTCAAACGTTCTGCGTAACACGAGAATGAACCTCATTGGTTCTTGTGGAAGCTCAAACGTGCTGCGTAACACGAGAATGAACCTCATTGGTTCTTGAGGAAGCTCAAACGTTCTGCGTAACACAAGAATGAACCTCATTGGTTCAGATTTCATCAAAAAGATCTTCATTTGTGTTCTGAAGATGAACGAAAGTCTTACAGGTTTGGAATGACATGAGGGGTGATTGAGACACTTTTCCCATTCATCTCAGTGCCAAAAAGTGTCCCAATCAACCTGAATTCACCCAATGTTTTGCATTCTGGGATCAGCATGGGAAGCGGGACCAGCTCAGTTTTGCTAGAGAACAGAATGACTATGCTTGTCCACTATAGCTAGACCAGCTCTAACCACCATAAACCAACACAGAATTCATGCTGGATTTTTCAGCAGGGGCACGATAAAGAAACCTCACAAGACGGATCATATCAACTCTTTTTACAATTCTCCTGAGGTTTCTTTATAAACAAAGCCTCAGTTTTCTCTCACTCATGGACAGATTATTTTACAGATTTGTTGTCCCTTGAAAACCAAAGCACTCACTGAAGAGCTTTATGTATTTATGGAAACAGAAATCTCTCTCTTGAACCAGGGAACCGTTTACTGACGCCGTACAGTAGATCACGCCGCTCATGGGGATTAATACTCGCCGGTTCAGCTCCGTCAACACTCGCTACATTATGCTTTTTATGTGGGGGAACATTCAGATATCAGCAGTTCTACAGATATATGCCAACAGCGGCCCGCTATAAAAATGCCCTCATGAAAGTAAAGCCTTCCTGCTCCGGATCCCACGAGGTGAATTACGGCAATCAGAAATCCAAAAAAGCGTCACGGCCCCACCGTATATTTCAGCACAACTGCCTTCGTTTCCATCAGCAGTGACACAACATGAACTTCATCTCAACCCTCCCGGAGACCTTTCGCTCGGCCCCACAAATCAAAGCGCACCAGCGGCAACAAGGTGCCATTGAGCACGAACGCTGGTGTTTGGATAAAACCCCAGCTCAGTTTTCATACACTGACCAAAAACAACACTCACAGGACTAATTCCATTTTGCACTCTCATTTTTTTTCCCACAGGATGGCCAATTTCGAATCCCCTGATTTAGCATTCTCCTCAAAAGAGGGTTATGGGGAGGACAGCGGCCTGGCGGTGTATGTAACTCAGGCCATAGATGCCACGGTCAAATGGGACGACATCGCCTGGCTGAAGAGACTGACCTCCCTGCCGGTGGTGGTCAAAGGGGTTTTGACAGGTGAGTGATCCTCTTATGTTTTGTGTCATCTGTGGTTGTGTCCAAAACCTGTCCAGTTGGTCATTGACTTCACAGACAGAAAACTGGATTCAGACAAGCTTCCAGTGTGCCATAATGTCAGGTCTGAAGATCTGAAACAAAGTAAAGTGAGCTTTAGAGATAGCCAAACAAAGATTTAGTGGCAAAGTTTATTTTTAAATACAATAAAATTTAAAAATTGAAATAAATAATCATAAATAAAGTTAAAGTTAAAATAAATAAAAAAATAAATAAAAATAAAGTTAATATAATAAATAAAATTAATAATTAAATAATTCAATTAATAATTATAATTAAAAATACTTAAATAAATATAAAAATAAAAATAATAATTAAATAAAATAAATATTAAATTAAATTAAAACTAATATCAAATAAAAACAAAATAAATAAAAATAAAATAAAGTAAAAAATAAAATAAAATAAAAGTAATATAATACATTTAATAAAATAAAACAACAAATATACTGTAAAAAAAAAAAAAAATTAAATTAACAAAAAACAAAATAAAATAAATAAATTAAAATAAAAAATATAAAAATAATAAAATATAATAAATATAATAAAATAAAATACAAAAACAAATATACTGTAAAAAGTAAATTAAAAATAAAATAACAAATATTAAATTAAATTAAAACAAATATAAAATAAAAAAACAAAATAAAATACATAAAAATAAAAATAAAATAATAAAGTAAAAAAAATAATACAATAAATTTAATAAAATAAAACAAAACAACAAATATACTGTAAAAAATAAATTTAAAAAAATATTAAATTAAAACAAATGAAAAATAAAAAAATAAATAAAATAAAACTAATAAAATAAAAGAATAACAACAAATATACTGTAAAAATAAATAAAAAAATGTATTAAATAACAAATATTAAATTAAAACAAAAAACAAAATAAAATAAATAAAAATAAAATAATAAAGTAAAAATAAAAGTAATATAATAAATATAATAAAATAAAACAAAAAATACACTGTACAAATTAAATAAAAAAGTAAAATAACAAATATTAAATTAAAACAAATACAAAATAAAAACAAAATAAAATAAACAGAAAAATAATAAAATAAAAGTAATAATAAATATAATAAAATAAAAATAAAAGAAACAAATATACTGTAAAACAAATGTTGTTGTTAAACAATGTTCTATTCAAGAAACCATCTTCTTAAGTTCTGACTTTCCAGTTCTAACTGAAACCTTTATTGTTAAAAGTGTGGAATGTTCACCGTCACTGATACAGAACAACCTATTTGCATAATATAATCAAAACAAAGCAGACGTTGACCCCGTCTGTCAGCGAGGGGCCGCTAATTAAAGATAATGTGTCATTTATCTCCTGGGAGGAAAAAGCAGTCAGACCGTGAGCGGTGAGGTTATCACAGAAACGTCTAGAAGCTTTACTGCTGTTATTGTGTCTTCAGATAAACTTTTATCTTCTCTCTGGCTCTGGAAACGGCACATTCTGTAAATTAAAGAGCACACACACAAAAAAAGGATAGACCGAAGGATATAAATGTATTCCCTGACAAACTTGGAAAAGTATGTAGAGGGGGGAAAGTAATTGGGGAACACCATTAGTTATTTTAGCTCATGTGTGGAACATAATTTTCCTTGAAAAGTGCATCCTTTCCTCTTGGCCTCGGCTTAAAGGAAAATGCTATTTAATCATTTTCGGGACTTTTCCAAACAGAACAGACTTAAATTACACTACATGCGAAGCTACATTTTCACATTTTCTGAAGATGCAGATGAAAGTTGGTGTCTTATAGTGTGTAATGTTGCTGTTTGAGCATGAAAAAGCTCTGCAAAGTCCCTCCAAAATCCCTAAAATGCCTCCATTGTAGTCTTGAGTTTTCTTCCGGGAACGAATACATCACAATATTCCTCATTTAAATAATTTATACACAGAATAAAGGGGCGGGCCCTTTAATAATTCATATGCAGAATAAAGGGGCGGGGTTAGCAGTGTGCTGAAACTGGCGGTTATGATAAGGGGCGGGACATTTCCAAAACACACTCGAAGAGCTTGACCAATCACAGCACTCTGGTCCAGCCAACCAATCAGAGCGCATTGTGCTTTTCAGAAGGAGGGGCTTCATAGAGACAGGAACTAAACAGAGCGTTACTGACAGACTGGGAAGAGAGGAGCTGAACAATGGAGAATATGAGGAAAATATTCAACATTCAAGCATGAAAACCTGTTCTAGTAGAGCTCAAAAACAAAATCAAGATATAAGTCTTCTTTAAATGCAATAAAGATGTTCTTCCATACAAAAGATTTTGGCTCCAAATTTTAGCTCTCTTGTAGAATGAGAAAACACAAAACTGCTTTAGAAGAACCACAGTAATTCATGTTCTTCTCATGGTGAATCTTGCCGTTTTAGCTGAAGATGCCAAAGAAGCTCTGAAGTATGGGGTGGATGGAATACTTGTGTCAAACCACGGAGCAAGACAACTCGATGGTGTTCCAGCCACCGTAAGTGTCTACTGAAGAAATGAGACCTCCAACCCACAAAGTCCTCTTTGCAAACTGTCCTCTGTGGCCTTTAAATTGCATCTTTGATAGTGTGAAATATGGTCACTGGTTTAGAACAATAGTTTGGATGCAACCTCAAGTTTTATGGTCTGCAAAACTGAAGAACATCAAATGAGCGTGAAGAACGTGCTGAATATAAACACAGAGGTGGTGTATCTGCTCCTGGTCTTCCAACACTTGCATTTTATGTTATGATCTATAATTAGTGCTGAGATGATCTACTGAAGCTCCTTCTAGAACTTTCTGTGATATGACATACTGTAAGACGAGAAGCACGAGATGATTAAATACACTACTGTAGAACTGAGAATGAAAGAGTAACCTTTGATCAATAACATACAGTAATGTGCTGGTGTATGTCAGTGCAGATTGACGCTTTGCCTGAGGTTGTGGAGGCTGTTGAAGGAAAGGTGGAAGTCTTCATGGATGGAGGGATCCGCAAGGGCACGGATGTGCTGAAGGCTCTGGCGCTGGGAGCAAAGGCTGTTTTTGTAGGGAGACCCATCCTGTGGGCGCTTGCCTGTGAGGTAAAACACAGTATTTATGGAATTACTGGACATGCACATTAGTTTGTAATGTCTAACAAGACATCAATCTTTCTGTTTGCAGGGTGACGAAGGAGTCACTAATGTTCTCCAGTTACTGCGCGAGGAACTTCACCTTGCATTGGCGCTTACAGGTAGTTTGGTTTGAGCATTAGTTTGTGCATGGGTGATTAAAATAAAATAAAATAAAAAAGATGAAAAATAATAATAAAATAAAATATAAAATGAATAATAAAATAAATAAAATAAAAAATAATAACATACAATAACATAAAAAATAAAATAAAAAATAATAAAATAAAAAACAAAATAATAAATAAAATAAATAATAATAATAATAAAATAAATAAAATAAAAAAATATAATAAAATAAATAAATAAATAAAATAAAAATAATAAAATAAAATAAATAAAATAAAAATAATAAAATAAATAAAATAAAATTAATAAAAAAAATTAGATAAAACAAAGTAAATTACAATAAAAAGTAGAAACAGTACTGCGCTACATAAAATACTATATCAAAACATTTCATTCATTAATACAGTTTATTCACTATAAAATGGTAATAAAATATGACAGGATCTCAGAGTTAAACTGTGTCAGAAAAAAATAATCTTAATTATGTCAGATAACACAAATCATGGTCAGGTCAAAGTGTCTGAATAATTTTTGGTTCCAAATTTGTATCAATTTTACTACTAGTCCACTGTATGAAGAATTTTTAGGTATAATATGTTATTATTCATACAAGTTATTCTTATATATTCTCTTATAATATATATATATATATTAGCTATCTGAATATTTTTTAGTTTGACTGTATACATATATATATATATATATATATATATATATATATATATATATATATATATATATAAAAGTTACATACATTCAAATTAATCTGTGTGATTGTATTTGGCATGTGATATTGTTTTTGTAGGATGTCGCTCACTGAAGGAAGTGAATAGATCCCTTTTGAGAAGATCTGAACTCATTTCAAGGATCTAATGAGCAGAACTATTGCATGCTGGGGGATTTCATGTTTTCCATTGACTGGACCTACTTGTGTAATTCAAATGAACCCAGAGGATTTGGGCACGACAGATTTAGCATCATGAATAAAACATTTGTGTAAGTCATTTGTGTAAAGTTTTGAATAAATGCATCAAAAGCATGTGGTTTGTACAACCCTACCGTGCATGACAGCAGTAATCCTTTCTGTTTACTCGAGGCATGCAATGTTTAGTAACCCAAACCAGTTTTGTGACTCTTCCAGTCTGCACAGGGACTGTTTTCTTCACTGTACACAGACACTGGGAACAGAATGAAGAGGATATTTAAAGGAATATTTCACCTAAAAAACAGGGGTTTTCTATAGTTACAGTAAAAACTAAAACCATAAAGAAAGTGTTACTTGAAATAAAAAATAATTACATTTCAGTTAGTTGCCAAGGAAACATATCTCATTTTCATTTAGTTTAACTTGTACTAAAAAATACCTAAAACTAAAACTCAGAAACCCTTGTTATTAGCGCCACCGGTGACCGTTAAGTGAACTGCAGCCAGCAACTTTACTGCTCGCGCTTGTACTGAACGTGATTCAAAAAAAAAAAAAAAAACATCCCGACCCCGTCCATGCTGCTGAGAACGACGTTTAGATGAATATGTTAATAATGTGTCCCGTTTGTTTTTCTCTAAATAACAAAAATGGCAGCGGTGAGTAAGCAGCAGTTCAGAAAGCATTAGCGATGTGGATATGTTTGCACGAGCTCTGTGATTCACCGGCATCATGTCGACAGATGAGGTAATTCAAATTACAGACAGTGTTATGATAGTTTGATTATTAAGTTTTTGAGACTATAGACTACATAGATCTGGCTATGTGGGACTAGTTTGAATCCATCCCTTTTTTTTTTTTGCGTATTTTTTCCGGCAAAAACGTCCCGAGTCCTTCACATCAAAATCAGTCTATCGCTGCGTCTCATTTCGGAGGCTGCGTCCTCCCGAGGTCGCATTTGTAGGGTGTCATCAAGGATGTCTTATTTAAGAAGAGTAACCGTGATAAAATTGACTGTTATTCCTCGTGAATTGTAAAATACTGTAATGTATTTCTTACTTTGCAATCTAACGGTTACTTCGATGACGTATGCGGACGACAAATGCGACCTCCGGATGATGCAGCCTTCAAAATGAGACAGGCTTTCTTAGAAAAACAGCCTAGGAAGTTTCATTACAAGCTGTTCACAGATTGGCAATAAAAAAGTGATTAATACATGAAAATTCCTACATATAGCCCATTTAACTAATGCAAGCGACACACCACTAAAAAGAACAACAATGATTATTATTATTATGACTTTTTCGTGATTTATGTTAATGCTTTTTTCTTGCATGCACAAGAATTCAAAACTGATATCACCACACTGTACTTGTCATTTACATTCCTCTCTTTCATTACAGTAATAGTCAATTGGCTGTGAACAGGTTCCCCGCTGTACGGTCACTGCAGCGACTTTCTCATGAATATGCATGTACTCCCTCGACGGGGCCCGAAAGGCAAACAGGTTTGTGAGAGGTTCAGAAAGGTCACACACAAGCCATGGGATTTCTTTACTAGCTCTTTCCATGGCTGAACCACAGGACCTGAATGAAGCCATTATATGCATTTACTCTCCACAGGAAAACAAACTTTGTCAGGGCTCCGTTCATTAGCACCTAACACTTTGTTTGAACCGCCTACTTGTGCAGGGGCCAGAAAAGGGAAGTGAACTCCTGCTGAAATCAAACAAAACCTACAGTTTATGAGATTTTAAGAGGTTTTGCATTGTTTGCATGCAACCTGGATACTTAGATGATAAATATAGTGGGCCCCAATTTCATAATGTATTTGCATTAGATAATATATATATATATATGTATATATATATATATATATATATATATATATATATATATATATATATATATAAACAAGCAGTGTTGGGTGTAATGCATTACTAAGTAATTAATTAACACTTAAAAGGTTAAGTAAAGAATTACTCTTAATTTGTCTGTAATTTAATTACAGTTACTTCTGATGTAATTTCATTAAATACTGTATAAATACTGACTACTGAACAATTCTATATAAAACAATAATGGATTTAACATCAAAATTTAATGTCTAATCATGTTTAAATGCATGTAACTTTCCCCCTTTAAGTACTTTGGTCAGTTCAAGAATAATTACCCAAATTACCCAACACTTGCATATGCATACAAATGATGCATTTTTGCCTTTTGCTTTAATGCTTTGTTATCTAAAGCAATGACATTTACACATTTTTAAATGTGACTGAAGCATCTAAATACGTTCTTAATGTCCAGCTAACAGGGAACGTTCTCAGAACTTTGACTCATGTTCTAGCAAGGTTCTCTCAAAGTCATGAACAAAACGTGACATTAAAGGCACAATATGTAATTTTACGCCACTAGAGGTCGCTTATTCAAAACAAAGGCGTAGCTTGATGACGCCTTGATTTTGTGGAATCATGGGAGGTGTTGTCTTCACTTCTACAGCCAGTGGAAAAGAATCCCACGGGACTCAAAAATCATATTCATGGATGAGCTAATGTATTAAACATTTATTGACATTACTGTAGCACTGAAGCAGGGTGGGGCTGAAAGCCGTTGGAGGGGAACAAGGCTGCTGGAGCGATTGCTAATAAGAGACAAGCGCGACACACAGCTTGAGAGTAGCGGAGCTTTTATTATGCCACAGACGACCTTCTGCTTTTTTCGGTCATGAGTATGTGGGATAATGCAGCACTGTTTATCATATTAGATACATTTGTGTGTTGACAGTTGTTATAATGTTACTCTGTGCGTTTGCTTGGCACCTGTTATTCAAAGTTCGGAGAACATTCCCTTTTAAGCCCCGGGTATACTTCACTTTCCGTGCCCGGACGCGTCTCTAAATTTGGGCTGCACGCGGAGGGGGTGTGCGGCCGGCCGCAAGCCGACGATGCACGAACGCGGGCGGCCGAAGTGTACCCGGGGCTTTAGCTGGGCATTAATAACATATTTGGATGCTTCAGTCACACTTAAAAATGTGTACTTGTTTCAGAATGATCAGAGAACATTCAAAAGTAACGTTCCCATAATGTTTGAAGAATGATAAAATGGAATGTTTGCATAACCAAGGAATAGACATTTTTAAAACATTAAAAAAACTGGATGTTTAGAATGTTCAGAGAACATTCAGAAACAACGTTTTCATAACTTAACGGGAACGTTAGCAAAACGTTCTTAAAACAGCATGCAATAATGAAATCACCTGAAAAATGTACGCGCCGTTGATCTTAAGCTGTCAGATCACTAGTGCTGACATAGCAGGTCACCAGTTATCTCAATATAACCTCGCCTGCACACCGCAGAAATAGAGCTGCATTGAAGGATATCATTTTGAAACACTGTGTGGCCATGAAGAATCTAACCGAAAAGCGCCCGCATCACACAGCTGTTATTCTAATTTGTTTGAGCGTTTGCAAATAGCACCAAGACCGCATCACCCATAAAAGTTAGCAGAGGTTTTGCTTAACAAGGCGCTTTTGTCTGACCAGAGGAGGGCACTTGTTCAAACACACAAACCAAAGTGAAGAAAACAAAAGTGGCTCATCTAGAGAGAGAGAGAAGCAACTTTGTCCTCTCATGTCACCAGCCCTGCATGCAGATACTCAGAATGGCATACTACAATACTTATCAAATTATTTTTTGCAGTAGTGTTGTGTAATATATGTAAAAATGTGTATATGCAACCAAAGCACGCTTTTTGGGACAATGCATACCATAATACAATACGGCTCCAGTGTGATGAATAAACGGTAAGTAATATCAGCTCAAAAATGTTTTCATCAAAATCTGCAACACTACAAAATAGATCATATAAATAGATCAATAGTATTTTTTACTGCATATTCCTCAATAGTGATTACTTTCATTTCATTGGATTTCATATTTAGTGGTAAAGAATCACTTCTATTGCTCATACTCAGGGTTAGAGATCTTAACAAAGCCCTAACCGAAAGTATTAAACTTTACAAACATGTTGGCTTGTGAAGTAAGCCCTTGGTATTGTATGCATCTCAGCTGTAGTCTGTTTAGATTTGTTCGGCCGTGATCTGGCAGGCTAAAAGCTGCAACTGTCTGTGTGTCTGTTTCTGAAATACAGCCTCTGGCTGTGGCCCAGCGTCTATGGCTTTAGCTTTGGTTTCTGCACACTGAAAGCCTTTGGGGGAAGTCAGCGTGGGACAGGGTGTGTCCCGCTGAAGCTGCGGTCGCTATGACAAGACACCGGCTGAGCGTCTCTGCGCACGGAGAACCAGAGATCTGCACCTGTGTGTCTAGACAGCGGCCCGAGAATAAGAGTGCGTCAAGGGAGAAGTTCTCACGTACGATTCCTTTCCTCTTTGCAACAACTGAACACAAATAATAATATAAAATGAATATAGGAAATGCTGAAAGCATAATATACTAGATTTTTACATTTTCTGGAGAAAATGTGAGCGCTTATTGCTGCGAGTGCTGCGAGTGGTTACCAAGGTCTTGCTATGTGGTTGCTAGGGTGTACCAGAGCGTGCTTGCCATGCAAAACTTGCTATGATGATGCTAGGGTGTTGATATGTGGTTGCTGTGGTGTCCTGGGGGGTTCTTAGGGTGATGCTATTGTGTTCTACGTGTTCTTAGGGCATTGCTATGCAGTTGCTAGGGTGTTCTGGGTATTTACCAGGGCATGCTGGCCAACAATGATGTTAGGGTGTTGCCATGTGCTATGCAGTTGCTTAATTGTTCTGCGTAGTTCTGGGTCCAGGGTGTGCTTGCCCATGCCAATGCTAGGGTGTTGCTGTGCGGTTGCTATGGTAACCTGGGTGGTTCTTAGGGCATTGCTATATGGTTGCTAGGATGTTCTGGGTAGTTACCAAGGCATATTTGCTCATGCAAAACTCGCCAACCTTGATGCTAAGGTGTTGCTATGTTGTTGCTATGGTGTTCTGAGAAGTTCTGGGTCCAGGGTATGCTTAACCATGCAAAACTCGCCAACCTTGATGCTAGGGTGTTGCTATGTGGTTGCTGTGATGTTCTCTGCATTCTTAGGGCATTGCTATGCAATGAAATGTCATTCATGTCTGTAGCACAACTGTTTGTTTGAACCCCAAACCCTAAATATGGCAATGCACCTCTAAAAAAATAATAAAATACGTATCTGTGCATGGTCACAGCCTCAAATACCAACCAAAGCATTCAACTAAAACACTCTAATATACATAAAAAATACTCAGCACACACAAATCCTTTGCAACTTTGCAACTTCTTAGCATTGAATGAATTATGTTTACAATCAACTGTTCTCAAGCTTCGTCCACCATCTTGGATGGAATTTTTGTTTGAATGCATTCAGGAATTTGGTTTTCCATTAAAATGCTGTGGCCAAAAGAACATATCTTAGAAGACAGTATAATTATGTTGCCTACCTTTTGAAACACACTTCACTCCAATAATGCCTTTAAATTCCACTTACATAGAACCTACAGTAAATATCTGCTCCCTACTTACTGGATCATCAAGAAAGCGATTCAAGTCATATATCCAGGAGAGGGCAATGTTTAGCTTCTCATCTGTGGAAAAAAACGTCTGTCTGATTACTGGGTTTCCCCTGTAAAGACAAGCACGTTCTTATTTAAAACAACTGTTTTGCATTGAGACAAACATCTTTTCCTCATTTTTCAGAAAACATCTTTGCAGGATGCGCTCCAAATTAATGCTGCAGTTTGGGATTAAACAAATACGCATTAAACACAAGGGAAACAAACCTGACCCGCAGATTGTTGAGTTATACCCTCATTAAATGTCAACGAATGCATCTGATTAACTCTTTTATTGCTCTTTCAAGCCCAACTGTTGATGGAAAACCAGCCGAGTTAAAAGATCTGGCATGGGCGATACGGCAAACAGAACAAGGCAGTTCCTTCCTGTGGCACAGAATGTAATGGCCTGGAAAACCATATCAATGTGCAAGTAATTACTCCATCATACTTCCCACAGTAGTCATCTGCCCGGGGATCAGGCATGATTGTTAACCCACCAGAACTGATCTCAAACTAACACTCAGGGTCACTAAAACAACTTTGGACTGACACTAACACTCGGCCGTCAAGATGGTCTCGACACGTAGGGCCATCCACAAGGAGAAACGAGCAGAAAAGAAGGAGAAAAAGAAAAACAAGCAGTGCATGCTTTGATTTCATAAGTTTAGAGACGGCTCTGCTTCTGAAGGCTTCCCACGTGTTTCGGCACTTTGGCTATGTTCAGAAGGGAATACTAGCTCGCTGTATATTGCATACTCATTTTTAGAAATACTATGTAAAACAGTCATTCCTGTAGCTATAAAAGCTCTAGCAATGCCAAGGTCATGGGTTCGATTCCCAGGGAATGCATGAACTGATATACATTGAATGCAGTGTAAGTCACTTCGGATAAAAGCATCTTCCAAATGCATAAATGCTACATTGTTGCCACATGATTTCATTATGTTGTATGTTACGATTGATATAAATGGAAGGTCAAGTGCAATGCATTGCAGTATTCCGTATACTGCACATACTATGCATATGCATGCAATTCACAAATCTTACCTACTGCTGAAATGCACTGAAAAAAGTGTTGAAACAATTTTCATTGCATTAAAGATGACATTTTGAAGTATAAACACTGAAATAGTGTTTTTTTTTTTTTTTTTGTAAATCCTACTCCGATAATCTTTGTTTTTACAACTTCAAAAAATCATTTCTTTACAGTGTAGCATGCGATTTCGAATAGAGCCCACGTTTTTGGTTCATCAGACAGAATGCTCAAATTCTTTGTTTTTGTTCTCTACGTGTAAGAATGTGCGAGTTTTTCAAATGACCGTTTAAGTCGTACCAGGTGAAGAAATATGATTGCGGGGAAAGCAGTTTTGAAAACACTCCGTGTCTCTTTAACACTCAGTGACAATTGCCCCAAATTATCCATTTATTTTCGCACAGGCCTGGTGACAGTACGTGTTTTCAGATATGGAACTCACAGCTGCGTCCAATTAATAACAACTTCATGTGCAACTCTGCAGCAGGCCACAGCCGAGGGAGGGGGTTCGGTTCGAGTAAATTTAGTTTCAGAACAAGAGGAACGTTCAGACCAGAGAAAGGGAGAGAGCGAGAGGAGGGAAGGAGGAAAAAGCACACATCTGTTGACATCAAAATTGTGGAACCTTGAATTCTTCTTTTTTTCAGTCATTGTGGTGTTTTACTACCACGAGTCCGAGTCCAACATCTGGGCCTGTTGTTTTACGAAACATTTCCCACAGATCTTTCTGTTTTGTTTGTCAATTCACGGACGTTTAGCGCATGAATCCATAAGACATGAAAGCAAGAGCGTTGTATGTGGTCTCGCGCTCTCCGCCTGACGCAGCTGTGTCTGTTCGATATCCATCTAAAATCAATATCTGTTGATGATTACGGCCAACACTATTTATTCTTCTTGGGCTGGGATGTGGCCTTTGGTCAGCAGATGTTCGGCTGTGATTTGCATTCCTGTTTTCTTCCCATTTACCAGCAGATGTGCAGATGTTCAGAAATATAAAAGTTGTGTTCATAGGTCTGGCTGCATTCTGAATAGCACACTACCATACTACCCTTACTATTTGGACACTTAAGCCACACTTAGACACAAGATATCATGCCAAACATTTGACAAAAAGGTGTTTATGCTGTACATTTTGAAATGTTAAAACAATAGCTCTAGCGCTGAAATTGAAGACAGAAAGTATTGTGTCACACAGTGGAACATGTTGATGATCTACACCTGTGATTCCTCTGCTAGGACACCTGTGTGAACTTGAGATGAACTGACTTTGTACATCCACTAAAAACCACCAAAACACCAGCTGATTCAAAGACATAGAGCAAAAAGAATGAAGTGGATGAACTATGATGTTTGCCAAGATGTGCTGTATGAAAGCATACTGCATGGAATAGTGATGAACGAACCAGAAGCAATTGTAACCGGTCCTACTCGACCCACTCAGAGTGGGATTCGAACCTCCGGCATGGGAGGTGGGTGTGCTAACAATGACGCTAAAGACCACAGTCTCTAGCATCTGTCGCTAAAGTGCCTTGAGGCCAAGGGAGTGAGGTTTACTCACCCAGCTCTTACTAGCTTGCCCTCACCCTCTTGAACCTCACTCCCATCCGATCCGGGTCACGGCACCAAATGTAACTGTTCCGTCTCAATCTGCTCAGAGCGGGATTTGAACCTCTGACATGGGAGGCGGGCGTGCTAACAAGGACACTAAAGGGCACAGTCTCTAGCATCAGTTGCTAGAACACCTCTTGAGGCCAGGGGAGTGAGGTTTACTAACCCAGCTCTTACTAGCTTGCCCTCACCCCCCTGAACCTCACTCCCATCTGAGTCACGGCACCAAATGCAAAACAACTTTAGCCGGTCTGAGCGGGATTCGAAACACTGTCTCCGGCATGGGAGGTAGGCACGTTAACAAGGACGCTAAAGACCACAGTCTCTAGCACACGTTTTGAGATCAGGGGAGTGAGGTTTGCTCGGCCAGCTCTTACTAGAGCACCTTTCACACAGCAAATTGATCCCGTAAAATTGCCAGAGTGACTTCTGTGTGAATGCAAACACATTCCGGGATCGATCCTGGGATGGGGACCTAGTAACGGGATCAGTACCAGGTTTGTGTCCTGTGTGAACAAAAGGCAGGATCAATGCCGAAAAGGGTGTGTTGTAGTGATGACGGTGAGATTGTTCACAAGCTTAGTGGAACAGTATGTGATGTGCTAGTTTATGATCGAATCAGAAAAAAAAATTGCACAAGCGTGGTTCTCGAGAGACAAATTGCAGATAATAAGCAAACTTGAGACACTGCAGAGACATTACACATCTCATCCTGATGTCCCGTGTCTTTACAAGATGTGTGTGAACGCACCCAAAGATTCTAGAAAATTACTGGCAGTGTGAATGAACTAAAATCAAATGATCCCAGGACACATTATCCATGTGTTTTCTGGAATCTCTGTGTGAAAGGGGCTTAGCTTGCCCTCACCCCCCTGAACCTCACTCCCATCTGGGTCACGGCACCAAATGTAACCGGCCCTACTCAACCCGCTCTGAGCTGGATTCGAATCGGCGTCTCTGGCATGGGAGGCAGGTGCGCTAACATGGACTCTAAAGACTGCAGTCTCTAGAACGCCTCCTGAGATGAGGGGAGTGAGGTTTACTCACCCAGCTCTTACTCTTGCCTCCATTACAATATCAACTACAATTTTAACATATTGTTCTTGCCTCATTATTCAAGACATTACAGTATATGCTGCACAATATTCAGTAAGCTAATACTCCATTCTGGATGCAGCCTGTCTGCATGTTTGGCAGGTGGAATGTGTTCATGCAGTCCAAAGTTCAGAAAAGAACAAATTTATTAAACAAGGATGTTGATGCACTGCTTTAATTAGCTGAAATATTTTATAGGGCTCACTCATAACTGCAGACATATTCAGAAAAGAAGACTTTTAAAGAAAGGCATTAAAGTGTCTCGTAAAGAAATGCTTTACTGTTATCCCTCTGAGAGTCTGGGACTGGAACATAACAAGCACATTTAAATCATCTGAAATTCTCTGGTAAACTCGGCATGCTTGATATGAGAAACATTCTCCTGCAAAAAAAATAATAATAATAATAAAATAAAAATAATAATGTTTTGATTTATGGTCCCAACAGATTAAACGTGGCATAATTACCATAACAAATAAGATCTACAATCCTGCAACACATGATATCATATGATAAGAAAGTATGATTGGTGTTAGCATGTTGCAATGCAGTTGCTAGAGAGTTCTGGGTTATTGTCTATTCACTGTCATGATTCTAGTGTGCTATGGAAGGTGTTGCTAAGGTATTCAGCATTTTGCTATGTGGTTGCTAGGGGGTTCTGGGCAATTGTCAATTCACCATCCTGATTCTAGTGTGAAGTGGGTGGTTGCCAATGTGTTGCTATGGTTTTTGGAGTGTTTTTTTTTTAACCATGTTGCTATGTAGTTGCTAGTGAGTTCCGAGTCCACACATGCAAAACACTTCTCTGTTACAATGACAGTATGTTATGGGTGGTTGCCAAGGTGTGTCTATGCAGCTGTTTAGTTGTTCAGAGTGATTTTTAGCATGTTGCTGTGCGGTTGCTAGGGTGTTCTGGATGGTCACAGTGAAAAGAGTCATTCACCATCAAGTCCCTGTGATCTTCTGGTCTATAGATAGCTATGGCAAAGAACATGAAAATGCTTAGAAAAGTATAGCACAATTTAATGCACTAATCAAGTCAGGAGTTTCTAGGACCACAAAAAAAGTCAGAATTACGAATTGTGAGAAAAAATCAGAATTGCAGGAAAAAGTCAGAATTGTGAGAAAAAAGTCAAAATTGCGAGAAAAAGTCAAAATTGCGTAAAAAAAAGGTCAGAATTGCGAGAAAAAAGTTAGAATTGCAATAAAAGTCAGAATTACGAAAAAAAAGTCAGAATTGCGAGAAAAAAGTCAGAATTGTGATTAAGTCAGAATTGTGAGAAAAGAGTCAGGATTGCGAGATAAGTTAGAATTGTGGGAAAAAAGTCAGAATTGTGAGAAAAAAAGTCAGAATTGTGAGAAAAAAATCAGAATTGCAGGAAAAAGTCAGAATTGTGAGAAAAAAGTCAAAATTGCGAGAAAAAGTCAAAATTGCGTTAAAAAAAGGTCAGAATTGCGAGAAAAAAGTTAGAATTGCAATAAAAGTCAGAATTGCGAGAAAAAAGTCAGAATTGCGAGAAAAAAGTCAGAATTGTGATTAAGTCAGAATTGTGAGAAAAGAGTCAGGATTGCGAGATAAGTTAGAATTGTGGGAAAAAAGTCAGAATTGTGAGAAAAAAAGTCAGATTTGTGAGAAAAAATCAGAATTGCAGGAAAAAGTCAGAATTGTGAGAAAAAAAGTCAAAATTGCGAGAAAAAGTCAAAATTGCGTAAAAAAAAGGTCAGAATTGCGAGAAAAAAGTTAGAATTGCGATAAAAGTCAGAATTGCGAGAAAAAAGTCAGAATTGTTATTAAGTCAGAATTGTGAGAAAAGAGTCAGGATTGCGAGATAAGTTAGAATTGTGGGAAAAAAGTCAGAATTGTGAGAAAAAAGTCAGAAATGCGAGATAAGTTAGAATTGCAAGAGAAAAAAGTCGCAATTATCTTTTACATTTTTGTATTCCGTGATGGAAACAAGCTTCCATAGAACTGACTTTGCTTTGCTGAAACAAATTTTGCAACATTAACACCTGTGACTGTAACACCAGCTGAATTGAATCAACATTGAACTAACTCAACCTGAAAAACAACACTATTGTCTTCTATTGTATTCAGTTCTATTGTATTGATTTGAATTTAAGTGTCATATTTGCATCATTGATTCTGTTACTTTGCTGTTAATCACTGTGAAGCTGCTTTGAAACAATCTGTATTGTATAAAGCAGTATAGAAATAAATGACTCAACATGACTTAATCATAAATGAGTTACAGTAACTGTAATGTTTGACTTAGCAAACACTACTAATCAAAATACATAGACAAACAGCTCATTTATCTCTCTGGTTGTTCAAAAGACTTCTCCCACACTTAATTGATATGACACACTAATCTGGCATTTGTTTTTGCGGTTTTACCCTACGAGGAAGTAAATTCACTTAACAAGCTATTATCGTGTGATGCGATGTGACAGTGGTTTGGACGAATGTCAGCAGGAAGTGATGCGGGCCAGATAAAGCCGGTGCGTATGTTTATGGTGTAATGGTTGATTATGACCTTTACGCTAGTTGCCTTCAGGTCATTATGTGTGAGTCCATTACCTGAGTTAGACTTTGGCAGACATGCTGTTGCCCTAAAGGAAAACACAAACAACATGTATCCACAACAACAAACAAATTCGGGTGGGACCGTTTGCAAGGAAAAACTGAGACGTGTGTGGACATTGGCTCTCAGGCAATATTGCGCATAAACAAATCCAGAGGAAGAAACCATCAGCCATAGTACACAAATAAACGTAAACTACACAGCTGGGCGTCTTTGGCTTTGCACCAGGATGCGAGGTACAAAAATATTTAGACAGGCAGGATTGGATTTCAAGAACGAAACGAAAAGTAGCCGTAACTATAAAATGTTAAACAGTTCTTGGCACACTGAAATTGAGATTTATTTCACAGAGCCATCTCCATCAAACTATGTTCATAAATTGGAAATTATTCGGGAAATAAATCCCTAGAGAAAAATGTTATTGCTCAGAGTCAGAGGTGAAATAAGATATTCGATGAGCTAGGGGGGAAAATAGGGTGGGATGTGATTTTATCCATCAGGAATTGATTGGAAGGTGAAAAATGTTGATGACATAAGCTGAAAAGAAATGGTATTTTTCTATGAAATAACATGCACCAGAAACATAAATATAAGTCGATTCTGATATCATGCTGAAAATAAACTTAGTCTCAGATGGAAGAAATAATATTACGAAAGAAATAACATAAAAAATTAGTAATATAAATATAATAATATTATATAAATAATAATAATATAAAAAATGAAGGAAATATTTAAAAAGAATCTTTTTTTTAATGAATCAACAAAGATGTCTCCTGAAACTGAAGGACACTTTAGCAAATTCTCCATTTAATCTCAATGTATTATATTATTGCCATCTGGGAGATATGAGAAAATATCTCTAATCTCTAAAGAGATCATTTTTCTTTACTATCAAAAATGTATGCATCAATATAAGAGCCATATATATACAGAATGTATGCATATAGCCAAAAGTGAAGTCCGGCCTTGGAAAACCGACATCTTCACTCTTTATTCAAATATTATTAAAAATGTGTTACTGATTTTGTAAGCGTATTGCGTAGTTGTGCTTGGAGTCGATTGTTTTACTTGTGATGATAATGCAATGAAACATGCCAAATTATGCGGACATAATTTTGACATAAATTGTGACCAAATAATTTTTTGGCCAGGCTCTCATACAAAGAAATTATGAACACATGCAAAAATCAGAGAGAATTAACAAAATATTAATAACTGATTATGTTGTAGTGAATGTAAATAAAACCTGTTGCTGTAGTTTCCTTTTTTGCCAAATTATTTTTTCAGATAAATACCTTAACCAAGTTTAGTGTTTTGTTCTTCCCTCATATTTAAAATATTTAAAAAAATATATATAATATTTTCCTCTGTCACACTTTAGATTAGGCTCCAATTGTCATTATTAACTACATCTTTTACCTCAATAAACTCCTGATTACTGCTTATTAATTGTTAAATTTAGGTATTGGTAGGATTATGGGATGTAGAATATGGCCATGTAGAATAAGGCATTAATATCTGCTTTATAAGTATTATTAAACAGCCAATATCCTAGTAAAATTCATGTTAATAAGCAACTAGTTAATAGTGAGAATTAGGCCCTAAACTTGATTTTTAAGTTTTCCTCTTATTTTGATGGTTTAATCAAGCTTGTAGGGTCATTAAGAACAAATATTCCCCCTGGACATCACTTTTGGTCACTTTTGTACATCTAACAGGCTAAATATTTAAATTCAGTGTCATTATTACAAACCACACAAATCCAAATATCTTCCCCCTGTGCAGCGTCAGTGAGTCAGTATGTGTGTGTGTGTGTGTGGAAGACCTCTTTATGCGCCGGCCCTTAAACTCTGTCAGAAATGACAGCAGACGTGCACCTGCAGCGAGCCCTTCAAAGTGGGACGCTGCCACATTCTTAGATCAACAGCATGACTGGCTCTGTCTTACGTAAAGCTGTACATTTACAATGCAGGTGTCGAGCTCTGTCCGATTACACAGACCTGGATCCGCTGCCAAACAAACAAAATCCTCTGCCAACCCCTCTGAGGAACAACTCGGCCCATTTTTACACAATATTCCTGAGCAGCGCTTCGCTCTAAATCATCTGTAATGTGCCTTGCAATGTGACCCAGTTATTTCAGCAGTCATCTTTCTGATGATATGACATTCATCTCAGTGATGTTATCATAAACAAAAACTAAATAAACTTTTCATTAATGGACCCGTTACACATTTCCAGGGTTTAGCATCATAGTTGGGAACTTCTAAAGTGGTGAAAAGAAATTACAGCAAATATGAATTTAATTAAATATAATTTTTGCATTCCCATTTTCTCTAGTAGCAAACAAAAAAATCTGTGAGAATGTTTCTATGACTTTCCAAAAGAGGGAAAAAATATTGAGATGTATTATAAACACTCACGCAGCACCGTTAAGTAGTTTTCTGTAATTTAAAGCCAAGGTAATTAACAAAGTATACTGTTATAAGTTTACATAGTTTTTTTTTAAATGAAACATAAAAAACATTGCTAGATTTAAGATGTTATTAATAAATGTGGAAATGCATCTGTGAAAAGGTCCATTGAACTTAAAATAGAAATATTAGATGAAAAACTATATACAAATATTAAAAACTTATAAAAATGACAAAAACAGTACAAATTTACTAAAACCTAAGCTAAAATGAAGATTAAATAAAAACTAATAACTATAATAGTATATTAACAACGCTATAAAGAAATATTGGTTCACAGAGACACCTTCGACATATTTAAGAAAGAAATTAATTCTAATTTTTGTGTGGAAATACTGTAACAAGATTTTAAAGGGACATTTTACACAAAAAAATCATTTTCCATGGCCCGCAAAAGGAGATTTTTTTTTCTTTTTCATAAAATGAAAGTTAATTTAAAGCGCTCTTGAGCTGCAAACATATAGTCCATGTCTTATTATACTGTAGCTTTGTGTAAGAAACAGACTTTTCAGTGAATAGTGAATTATATCTGTCTGTTCCTCACACAAATGCTGGGTTAAAACAACCCAAGTTGGGTTGAAAATGGGTTGTTTTAACCCAGCGGTTGGGTTAAATGTTTGCCCAATCTGCTGGGTAATTTTATTTAACTCAACTATTGTTTAAAAATGACTGTATTGCTTGCTTAAAATGAACCCAAAATAGGTTAACATTACGTTGGGTTAAAACATCCCAATCGCTGGGATAAAACAACCCAATAAAACAACCCAAATGCTGGGTTAAAATATCCCAATCGCTTGGTTAAAACAACCCAATCGCTGGGTTAAAACATCCCAATCATTGGGTTAAAACATTGCAATCGCTGTGTTAAAACATCCCAACCGCTGGGTTAAAACATCCCAGTCACTGGGATAAAACAACCCAATAAAACAACCCAAATGCTGGGTTAAAATATCCCAATCACTGGGATAAAACAACCCAATAAAACAACCCAAATGCTGGGTTAAAATATCCCAATCGCTTGGTTAAAACAACCCAATCGCTGGGTTAAAACATCCCAATCACTGGGATAAAACATCCCAATCATTGGGTTAAACCATTCCAATCGCTGGATTAAAACATTCCAATCACTGGATTAAAACATCCCAATTACTGGGATAAAACATCCCAATTGCTGGGATAAAACAACCCAATAAAAACCCAAATGCTGGGTTAAAACATCCCAATTGCTTGGTTAAAACAACCCAATCGCTAGGGTTGTCCATTTTCAACCCAACTTGGGTTGTTTAAAACCCAGCATTCTTTAGAGTGTACGACTTCAGAAAGCCATTGCAACACAGTGCACAAGTTGTATGAAGCATTTCAAGGTGTTTTTGGAGCTTGACAGCATGCATCCCCATTCATTAGCATGGAAAAGAGCAGTTTGTTCTTTCTCCATTTGTGTTCCACAGAAGGAAGAAAAACAAACAGGTTTGCAACAACATGAGGCTAAGTAAATGCAGAAGCAAAAGCCACATCACACGCACTCAGCCTGGAGTATCGCGATGCGTTGCGCCAACAAAGGTCAGACGAACACACATGGAAGCCAAAACACACAGAGCGGGTGATGTAAACTAGAGGAACAGCGGTGTACCCCGCTGGATTCGCCTATTCAACTGCTACCGGTTTCCATTTCCATTTAACAAATTCCTTGATAATGAATCCCACATGCGCTAATAAATGACTTTGAGAATTGCTCACTGGCTTCAGCAGCTGGCTCCGCTGGAATGCTCGTGTGGTTTACTAACAGTCCACGATCTTCGGCGTAACACATGTGACATCTATTACTGTGCAGCTCAGACTCCTTTTATTGTGTCTTTGGAGTGTATGGTGGCGAAACCAAGTAAATGACAAGAGGAGCCAAACCTCACTGGACTCAACTGTGTGGATGTAAAACTTAAAGGGTTAATTCACCCAAAAATGAAATCTATCCCATGATTTTCTCACCCTCAAGCCATCCTAGGTGTATATGACTATCTTCTCTCAGACAAACACAATCAGAGTTATATTAAAAAATATCCTGGCTCTGGTAGGCCACGTAAAATCACAGAGCGGGGTCAGCGCATGCTGAGGCGCACATTGTGCAAAAGTCGCCAACTTTCTGCAGAGTCAATAGCTACAGACCTCTAAACTTCATGTGGCCTTCAGATTAGCTCAAGAACAGTGCGTAGAGAGCTTCATGGAATGGTTTTCCATCATGGTTTTTCATCTGCATCCAAGCCTTACATCACCAAATGCAATGCAAAGCGTCGGATGCAGTGGTGTAAAGCACACCGCCACTGGACTCTAGAGCAGTGGAGACGTGTTTTCTGGAGTGACGAATCAATCTTCTCTGTCTGGCAATCCGATGGACGAATCTGGGTTTGGTGGTTGCCAGGAGAACAGTACTTTGCATTGTGCCAAGTGTAAAGTTTGGTGGAGGGGGGATTATGATGTAGGATTGTTTTTCAGGGGTTGGGCTTGGCCCCTTAGTTCCAGTGAAAGGAACTCTTAATGCTTCAGCATACCAAGACATTTTGGACAATTTCATGCTGCCAACTTTGTGGGAACAGTTCAGGGATGGCCCCTTCCTGTTCCAACATGACTGCGCACCAGTGCACAAAGCAAGGTCCATAAAGACACGGATGAATGAGATTGGTGTGGAGCAACTTGACTGACCTGCACAGAGTCCTGACCTCAAACCGATAGAGCGCCTTTGGGATGAATTAGAGCGGAGACTAAGGCCTTCTCATCAAACATCACTGCCTGACCTCACAAATGCGCTTCTAGAAGAATGGTCAAAAATTCCCATAAACACACTCCTAAACCTTGTGGAAAGCCTTCCCAGAAGAGTTGAAGCTGTTCTAGCTGCAAAGGATGGGCCAACTCTATATTAAACCCTACGGATTAAGAATGGGATGTCATTAAAGTTCATGTGCATGTAAAGGCAGGCCTCCCAAAACTTTTGGCAATATAGTGTATGTGCACATTTCATACGGACTACATAATCTGAGAATATTTGTTTTAGATTTCGGTTTATTTAAAAGTAGACATTTCAAGCTTTCCATAGATATATTTCTCATGTCTGTGAGGCAAGTATGCTGAGTTGCGTTTCATTTTTGTGGTGCGCTCAAGCTCACTGAGATCGAGACGGCAGAAAGCACGCCCAGTTTTTTTCATTATTTTACAAAAACACAAAGTTTTGTTGTTATTGCGAGTTTACAGAAATAAAAGCAAACCATTTACAGTTTCTAATGTTGGATTATTCTTATCTGTATGACCAAAAATGACAGAGTATTTTAAGTTAAACGGAAGTGATCGCACCGGCACCTCCATGTCATGCAGTAAGCTCGCTCTTCACACAAACACTTGGAAATGCGGCAAATAATAGCACACATTTATCTAGGTTAACTTTAGAGCATTTTTTTTTTCTAGCTGACTAATACCAATTTTGGTCAACTAAGCCTCTTCTCGTCGACTAACGGTCTATTAGGGGGCAGCCCTAGTGATTATAGTTTCTAAAGTTATAAATATATGGATATTTTTCTTACAAAAACACATCGCTTTGCTTCAGAAGGCCTTTATTAACCCCCTGGAGTCATTTTTGGGTGAACTAACTCTTTAATCCACTACAGCATTTCAGTCCATTTCCATGCAATTGCCATGGCTATCTGGGCCAAATCAGAGTCTCTCTGATATTTTCAGGCAAGTCTATGGGATTTGTCTTTGTAAGAACATCTTGTTGGTTGTCATAAGCAGCATTCAAACATTCAACTGTTTGTTTATCAACCAGTGAGCCACGCCAACCAATACTGTCCTTAAAGATGACACACAACACTTTCCATCAGAGAAAATGCAGCTTCATGACTTCAACATAATACTAAAATTTTTTTGAATGAAGTCTCTGATGTGAAGTCACATTTATGCAAATAAAAGTAAACAAAAATTAGTAATATTGTGAAATATTATTACGATTTAAAAGAACTGTTTTCTATGTGAATACATTTTATAAATTAATTTATTCCTGTGATCAAAGCTGAATTTTCAGCATCATTACTCCAGTCTTCAGTGTCACATGATCCTTCAGAAATCATTCTAATATGATGATTTGCTGCTCAAGAAACATTTATGATTATTATCAATGTTGAAAACTTTTGAGAAATTTAATGCATCCTTACTGCATAAAAGTATTAATATCTTTCAAAAACAAAAAAAAATCTTACTGACCCCCGACTTTTGAATGGTAGCGTAGGATATGCAGAAATAAATGAATTTACTGAACTTTCAATAAATCTTTTCAAGTCCTGAACTGTACTCTACATTAGATGAGTCACTCAGAGATGAACAGAAACTAACGGCAAGGTATGACGCTTCAACCAATCACGTCACTGCCGCGTTGACTTCACGTCTTCGCTATCTTCAGGCAAGCTTTGTTTGCTCACAGCTGAGGATTCAGATGAAAAGAGAGATTATCGGACTCTAGCATTGCCATTTTACACACAAAGAATGATCTGTTGTCTAACAGTGGTTTTGCTGTTGGAGGTTTACACGCTTCCAAAGGCACATTTCATGGAACAGTTAACAAGGTCAAAGCATCCCATCAACGAACACGATACTAAACAACACAGGGCCCGTCTGATGCTCAGCATCCCCATTCAGACGGCCGAGAGATTTTTAACTGCCCACCACACATTCACAGAAATCAACATGTACTACGTGAGACCTCACAAACACTTCACTTTCTCCTGTTTTTCCTAGCCTGGAAGTACTTCCATGTGTCCAAATACAAAGCAAAAGTCATGTAAGCTGTAAGTGAATCACTCTTTGCTTTAATACAGAAAAAAAGTGGAACCATTAGGGAGGCAAACAAGAGCTTCTCGAGTGTCTTACGGTTTATTTGTGTAAGGTTTTAATACTATTGCATGGATATGCTGGTCTGCCTTGAAAAATAAGCAATCCTGTAATTGGTTTCGAGTTCGCCTGAAGTAAAAAGGACAAACTCTAACAAAAATATTACATACAAATAACCAGAACAAAATTAAGAGGTAACATTTTTATAGCAATACTACTGTAGATATTTACATAAAAAAAAAAAAAATTATAGATTGTAAGTGAAAAGAAAAGTTTAGTGGGGTTCTGTAAAGAACTCAATTTTAAAGAACTCTTTATGCCAAAAAGGTTCTTTATAAGGAGAAATTATTGCATAATACTTTCATGTTTAATGGGTTATTTCAGTTTTTCTAGTGAGAAAGTATATTTATGAGCTATTTAATTCATGTAATGTTATCCAAATTAAAAAAACAAAAAAATGGATTTAAAAAAATGTAATTAATTAAAACTAAATGCATAAAATGTTGGGAACCCCTTTAGGGTTCTATATAGAACCTTTTCTTCTAAGAGTGACACTTCAAAATTCTAATTTAATTCAGTGTGTTACTTGCCATTTCTTTGTAATTATCTGTGAAATTTACAAGCAATTTCTGAGTGAAAATTAAGTAAATCCTACACCATTTTTTTTTTTTCAGTATACTAACTTTAATTTGCATTAATATGGAAGCTTGTTTCTGCCACTAAATAAAAAAATAAAAAAGGTAATTGCGACTTCTCACAATTCTGACTTTTTTTTCTCACAATTGCAAGATTTTAAACTCGCAATTGCGAGTTATAAATTCAGAATTGCGAGTTTAGAAACATCAGTCTTTTTTCCATCGCAATTCTGACTTTATTTCTTGCAATTTTGACTTTATATCACACAATTCTGACTTTTCATTATGCAATTCTGACTTTTTTCTCGCAATTCTGACTTTATATTATGCAATTCTGACTTTATATCACGCAATTCTGATTGTATAACTCACAATTCTGACTTTTTCTCGCAATTGTGACTTTATACCATGAAATTCTGACTTTATATCACAAATTCTGACTTTATAATTCGTAACTGTGAGTTTATATCGCGCAATTGCATGAAAAAAAGTCAGAATTGTTAGATAATAGTCACAATTATCATTTTTATTTTTTATTTCATGGCAGAAACAAGCTCCCATAAATTACAAAGAAATTCAAAACTAAAGAAATCCAGTCACAATAACACTAATGAGAATTTGGGGGTAAATGTGCTTAATTGCAATGAAAATACAACACAAAACAATACAAAAAGTCTTCATAGACTTTGAAAACTGGCTTTGCTTTCACTATGCAAAATACACCTTGTTATTTTTTCCTTTTAATCTTTGGATAAACTATGATCCTGGCTCAGTTAAATAAATATTGTACTAGTTCTGCTCATTATATCAATGATAACACTCTTCACTCAACCAAACTAGCCTTTTAAGTGCTGTTATTGTCCTACTTTTCCTTCCCCTTTTTTCCCACTAAATTTCAATCATGCTGGAGAAGCACAGGAACACAAAGAAGAGAAAGGGACATGCGGGGGGACAGTATCGGGGGACTCTAATGTAGAGAAGTTCAAGTGTGAAAGGCCCCGCACCTGGTCCGGCGACATAAAGAGCCACATTCATCTCACTGACGCTTTACAAATGTCAGCGAACACAAAAGCCTATCGTTTCAATCAGAGCGCCGTCTCATGTATATCATACAGAGCTTTTTTTTTCTTGCATAGTATGACGTTACTGAGTGGACGCAGATACGCACCAGCAGAAAGAGCTGCGATCGATTGAGTTGAAACTGAAGCAGATCCAACCAAAAAAAAGTTTAATTGAGTGGCCATAGATGCTGCCAGATCACGAAAAGTGTCTAATTGACACAGAAGCGTCGTGCCAGGAAATTCACAGCTAACAGATTGTGCTTCATGAAAAAAAGAAAGAGGAAAGCATGACTTTGGAATCAACACTGTGAAGCTTTTCTTGCTAAAAAAAAAATAGCTTAAACAGGCTGCGTCCCAATTCGGTCACCGTGATTTTGCCAAGTAAGACATGTTCCTGGATCAACATAATTTGTTGATCCTGGAACAACATTCTTGTCCAAAATTTAGTCTTAAACCTTCATTTAGTCCCTAAACCTAACCCTACCCATAACATTTCCTCAGAATTGCATGATATAAACTCACAATTGCGAGTTATAAAGTCAGAATTGTGTGAATAAAGTAGCAAATGAGTGTTATAAAGTCAGAATTGCGAGAAATAAAGTCAGAATTGTGAGTTATAAAGTCATAATTGTGGTGAAATAAAGTCAGAATTGTGAGAAATAAAGTCAGAATTGTGAGATATAAAGTCCGGATTGCGAGATATAAAGTCAGAAATGTGAGATATAATCAGAATTGCGAGATATAAAGTCCGAATTGCGAGATATAAAGTCTGAATTGCGAGATATAAAGTCAGAATTGCGAGAAAAAAGTCAGAATTGCGAGAAAAAAAGTCAGAATTGCGAGATATAAAGTCAGAATTGTGAGATATAAAGTCAGAATTGTGAGATATAATCAGAATTGGGAGATATAAAGTCAAAATTGCGAGAAAAAAGTCAGAATATTGGCTATTGTGTATTTAAAAAATTTAGTTTATTAGTACTATTACAGAAATCATACATGCATGACTGACAAATATGCATTACATAGATTATTAGTTGGTTTATGGAAATTTTATATGCAATTCAAATACATAAATTGTAAATTTAGGCCTAAATATTTCTGGAAAAGATAGAAGATAATTTATCAATGTAACGAATAAAACAGCAATAAATATAAATCTTGCTTGTGTGCGTGTTGACACTGAGTTAGCAAGACTTCAAATACATGTCATGACTCACAACAGGCTTAGTTCAGTTAAATGATTTACATCTGCGTGCGCCATGTTTGTTGTCTTAACCCCTCATAACATCATACGTCATGTACAGGAGTTGGGCTGCAACAGTTCCTTACGCTTCACGGCTGACCGCCGGCGCGAGGTGTCTGCGACATGTCTTGATGTGGTTCCTTTTCAAATCAAAGAGATGTCTCTCTCTTTGATGCAGAGAGCTCAGTAATTAGCGTATGTCTTGGGATTAGCCACTTCCGGAGGCCTTTGAGATTTATTACTCATTGGGCCGCTCTCAACTTTGAGTGGACTTGTTAAATCAATTTCCTCTTAGCCTTCCATTGTGGCCTGGTCATCAAATCAAATTAGATTGTGTTACAGTTGACAGATCTGTGAATGAAGACTTTAGAAGAGAGGTGTGAATTATCCACATGACGGGAAGTTTAAGGATTGAAAGTAGCGTCGGTTTATCACAGTGTTTCCTACAGAATTGTGTTTTTGGAGAAGTAGAGCGTCCATCCCCCATAAATGTCCCTAATCAAAGAGTACTAAAATACATATGGATCTCAATGAAAATTGCTCAACAAACATTTTCAGTTTTTATTTTTTAATTTTTTTTGGTGGTGGTGAGGGGGCGGTTCAATTACAGAGCCTAAAATGTAATGTGACTAATGTACTGAAACATAAGAAAATGAAGTCAATATTATATTATATTATATTTAGAAAATTAAATAAAAATATAAATATTTCATCAAATTAAACAACTAATTTTTAATAGCTAACAATGGAGAAAAAAGTTTTATATCTATAAAATGTATACAAAAACAGTAAAAGGACGTACAAACGGATGGATCGATGGACGGACTGACTGACGGATGGAGCGACTGACAGACTGACGGATGGATGGATTGACTGCCTGACGGATGGATGGACGAAGGGACTAATGGACAGACGGACAAATGGAGGGAGGGATGGATTGACTGATTGACTGACTGACTGATGGATGGATGAACTGATGGAAGGACGGACGGATGGAGGGATGGATGGAGGGAGGGATTGACTGACTGAGGGAGGGATGGACTGACAGATTGACGGATGGATGGATGGATGGATGGATGGATGGAGGGAGAGATGGATGGATTGAACGACTGACTGACGAATGGACGGATGGATGGATTGACTGATTTATTGATGGATGGATGGAAAAGTAACCAGTTTTCACAACAAAGCCAAATGAACAAAAATATTATATTATGAATAATACTATTACATAATATTAATACATGTTTGCAATTTATATTTTGTATTTTTTAAAAAAAGAATAGTCAATCATATTAAACAACTCCTTTTGAATGGCTATCAATAGAGAGATGGAGCAAAATGCTGTAGCTACAAAATCCACCAGTAGGGGCTGACTGCCGAAACTAACCAGCCAAATCCTGACCAATGAGTTCTGCAGTAACTACAAACTTAGGGTACGTTTACACGACAATGATGTACTAAAAACTGAAAAGTTTTTTCTTTGCATTTTTTGTGTACAGACGACAAAGTTGTCAAAATGATCCCCGTTCACACGGATCTGCGAAAACGACTAAAAACACTGTATTCTGCTGCCAGGCCAGTAGATGGCGATGTCACTTTGTAAAGAAACACTATGTGCCTATAGACTGAACACGTGATACGCATGCGCATGACATCACCATTTTCACAAATCCACGTTTTTGTAGTTTACACGGAGACGACAACGATAAACTTGCACTTTGAAACCCACAACGCTGTTGTTGTGTAAATAAATGACCAAAACGCATAAAAAGTTTTACGTTTTTAGTTGAAAACGATGTCGTGTAAACGGCCCCTAAGTATTACAACAGTTTTTTTGTAGACGTATTTTAATATTATATAACATTTTCCCAACAAAACTAAACTGAGTTAGATTCAGATTCTTTTCATGTTATCACATTCAATTCACGCAGCAAATTTAAAAACTTGTGTAATATAATTTAGTTTGCTGTGAATGTAATTTATCTATATATTTATAAATATCATCAATTTTCCAGTACATTTGGACCTTGAAAAGTTTTATCAGTATACAGTATGCTCTGAAGTCAACGCAGTCTTCCTCAATTGAGTGTAAAACAACAGAACCCAAGAGAAAAAGAAGAACAGTTTAAAGTACAAAACAGGTAGCAGGCAAACACTGAGCGCTCATTCAGACCATCCAGACAAACAGGCCTTGTCGGCCTCAATCTCCGCAGTCAGACTGCCAAAGCGCAAATGAGCCCAAACGCGCACCTGCAGCTCGAAACATTGAGCAATTATGGCACCATTTCGCCTAAAAAGCCAAAGAAAAAACCCTCTCCATGGCCTTTCGGAGCCTTTAACCTTTAGCAGTGAACATAAACTAATTACATTCCTCATGCAGCGGAAGCCTCGGAACGGCCGTGAATGGGAATCGCCATTGACGACTTAATTAGCGTTTGCCGATGTGGAGCGTGTAATTCCACTGGACTTGTTCTCGTTCAATGCCCTCTCATTATCTCAGTTCTACGGCGAAGTGCCTTGTTGAAAATGGCACTCGCTGGGATGGAGGGACATTCATATTGCTGAAAATGTCAGCTGGGAGTCCCGCTCCTCCGGCAGACACAATGAGGGCCATTGTCGAGTGTCACTTAGCCATCATTTCGGCCCGTCAAAACAGCTTCTGTTTTAGCAGCGACGTGTTAATGGGCCCGCGGCTGGGTGTGAGAGTGTTCCGAGCCACACACATCAGATGGAGGTCAGAGGTTAACGCGGACTCTCTGATTCGGGTGGCTGGGATTTTCGCAACCTTTCCTCCGAAACGGAAACCGGGGAGGGAAAAGCAACGGGGCTGATAATGTGATATAATTAGTCAGACAGTTTCTGGGTCAGAATCATCGCCAGCCAACACTGACAGTGAATGGGCACAGATGGGACACCTGGAGCTCAGTGGGGGTCATCGGGCCTGGCAGGTGGACCGCGTGAGAGGATTCGTTCATTAAGGACTCCGGGACGCTCTGAAAGATGGTGCGAGTCTCAGCACGGTCACTGCACTGCAAAGAAAAAATTATGTTTTTCATTCTTGTAATCTTGTTTTGTAGTGCAAATGTTGATTGATAATGATATAAATATTGATAAATGTATCAATATTAATTGAGATTATGCTTAAAACAAGAAAAAAAATATCTGGGTAAGAAAAATTAGAACTTAATTCAAAGGGAAAACAAGTACTTTTCTGGCCTGACTGGCAGATATTTAGGGTTCAAGCACTCATAGCTCCTGAACCATTTAGGCTTTTTATGTCGGTGGAATCCTTGGCTCAAGATGGACAAAATGCATGCGTCGGATTTTCTTTGAAAAACCTACTTTTGCGAACTAGTCCTAGGTTTTTGGCCCGATCGGAACCAAACCAGTGCAGCAAGATTCTCTGGAGTCTAATTATCAATAATTATCAAAAAAAAAATTATGATGAAATTTCAGTTCATGGTCACCAATGGCCACCAAAACTTTGAAGTGGGTGGAGCCACTTTTACTTATTTTCACCAAACTCAGCACACATATGTAAGAGCTCATTCTGTTTTTGTGTGAATTTGGTGGTGCTATAACTTCAAAAAAACATGAAAACGGCTATAACTACTTCAACATTAGTCCAGCTGACTTGAAATTTGGCATGCAGTGTCTTTGTCTGAGGTGCCATGATTGTCTATGAGGACATTGACGTATCTCAAAAAACATGTCCGCCATTGGCCAATGAAGTTTGAGCAGTTATCAGACAAGTTAACGGAGGTCGATCGGAACGAAACTCGCTGGGCCTGTTTGACTCACGGCCCTGGAGGCCTGTGAGAAATTGGAAAGAAATCAGCCACTGGAGGGCGCCTTTGGTGCGTAAAGGATTGTGTATTACGCAATTTTTCGCACACGCCCACAACATTTGTACCACATGGTAGAACTCCTCATTCTTGGCAACTTTGCCTCTAGGACCGCCTCTGTCCATCAAATCATTTGTTAAATATTGGAGATTATTTCCAAAACCAATTTTGGTGAACTAGTCCTAGGTTGTTGGCTTAACTTCGATAACTGTTAAAAAGCTTTTAAAACCATATATTTCTTATAGTAAATTGCCTGTATTTACTGTAAATGGTCTTTTCCATCTATGCTCGAGATGGTTACAGGCTTGCTAAATAAAACATAATACTTTTTTACGCATGTGCTTAAAGACCTTAAAGCGCTTGAAGCCCAATAATTGCTGCTCGCAGCTAAATTTTTTCTTGTTTTCAGCAAAAACTCACATAATTCATTAATTTCAGTAAACAAGTCTTAATATCTTAAGTAATTTTGCTTCTTAAGTAAATGCATCTTGATTTAAGAATGTTTAGATAGAGGAAGAACTTATAAACTAACATCTTTTTTCCTACTCAGTCTCTTTGTCATGTTTTCCAATACAATAATCTAAATGTCCTTAAAACAAAATAAATTTACTTAAGAAGCTAAATGATACTAGAATTTAGGTCTTGTTTTCAGATAAATCTAACAAAATATTGTTATGATTTTGCTTAAAACAAGAAAAAGCTTTTTGCCAATGTGGTATGAAACATAATCATAACATAAAAAAACATAAAAAGTTTCAAAAGAAAAAAATAAAGATTATTTTTCTTTACCCCATTGGCATTCATCTTTTTTCTTTAAATTTTTACAAAATTCTGTTAGATTTCTACAAAGCCCATCATAAAAATTTAATATGGGAAGAAAAATTATGTGAATGCTTTTGTGTTCTCTTCCAAATGTGTTCCACCAAGAAACTTTGCATTCGCTCCCAAATCTTTTTTTGCAAGCTCAAAAAACAAAAGTTTTGCAAGAGAATGCAAAAGCATTTAAATATTTTTTTTTTTCACCACCATGTTCCTTTAGGGGCGCCGTAGATTTCTCTGACATCAACATGTAATTCTTGTATCATTTTGCTTCTCAAGTGAATACATTTTGTTTTAGGGATGTTTAGATAATTGTGTTGGAAAACAACACAGTATAACCTCAAGCAATATAACCGCAAGACACATCTTTTGAGGTTTTGTAACCATTTGTTCAGATACATTGCCTTCGAGAGCAGATTTTGTACAATAACAACAGAAATCTCATGTGAAGCATTAAGCAGGTATGAATGCTTGTCACTTATGTGTTAAACCCCATAATTACAGACCGATTAAACCAGGTTTGTGTTTAGACTTGTCCTAGTCTTTGAACTCTACTGATCTATGGTCTAAATCCGCCAGCTTTGATCTAAAAAATACAGTTTCGAGGAGTGGAGAAATTAATGATATAATGTTTGGATCGGTTATGTGCGAGAATGAAAAATAGATGACGCTTTGTCAAACTTGCCAAACGCAATGGCATCAATAAAATTCCCACTTCCAAATAATTAGAATCACTTGAGTTTGTGAAAGCATGTGATCAGCTAATCATTTTGTAGAAAACCAGTCTATGATCTTGAGGCCTTAAACGGTTTACAATTAGTCAAAACAATTTGGACTCTCTGTTAACAAAACTTTGTTACTCAAGCCAGCAATCTTGAAAAATCACTGTGAATAAATTAAAATAAACATTAGTAATCATATTTAACCAATTGTGAGATATACAGAAAACCAAAAAAAAAAAAAGACTTAATGAAGGAGGAACCTGAGTCATATCTAGAGTAGTCTCGGCCTCAGATGTCCCGCCCCGTTGGCTGAATGTCTGATGCATATGGCACACTTAACTGGAAACACTTTTCGAAGTGAATTTTCGAAGTCGTCATCCGGTTGGTTGAATTCTACACGATGTCCTGGAAACGTGCATGTTGCATTCTTTTATGGTCCACCTGGAAACAAAGCCGACATGAAGCCAAACCCCCTCATGGAAGAAGAACGGCATTATGTTTATAACTGTGACAATGAGCGCTTGCCAGGATCAACTAAACGCTGGATTTTCAAAAGTATGTGAAGTTTGGAGCTCCAAACTCATTATTTAAATTTTGTTCATTTTGAACAAAAAAAGATACATAGTGTACCTTTAAATTTAGTAAAAATTCCTTTTCTTGTGATGTACCTGTAGCTCACCTGAAACAGGACCTGATGTTTATATCCAAACCTGTTGCATACACCGCAGGTCACGACCCTGGTTCAATTTGTTTATTCACTTCTCGTGATTGTTCGAGTTCAGTAGACTGCTGTGGAGTGACATTAGAGTTCACTGTAATGAACATTGCATGAATATTTAAATGGCGTTTATTAGCTCGACAGCACCAGGCACAATGCTCGACTGAAAAAGAAGAAAACACAATCATGGTGGACAAAAAAAAATCCATAATCCTTTCTAATACCCACAGTCATTGTCTTTTACAATGGTAAATGACTGAATATGGCGAGAACAATGGTGTCATATCTTCAGACAGTGATGGCAGAGGTCAAGTGGATATGGTTACCGTCTGTCCTCTGGGACAGGAAATGAGATCTGTCATAGACCGGATGACTTTCAAAAATGCAGTCCAGATAAAAGGCCACGAACAGTATTAGCTTGAGGAAATTATACTGCCTTGATAAAGGACCATTTATTACGTTCATCCAGTGAATGTGCATTTGTTGGTATTCATCTTCATATATGAGTCATATTCTGCAGAACCTTTTGAATTTAAAAATGAATATGCTTGTGTTGGAATATAACTTTTTATATACATGCATAAAGCGGATTTTCAGAAATTCATGCCAAAAACACTTCAAGGAAGGAAGGAAGAACATATACATTGATAATCAATTAAAACAATATTCAAAAGAAAATGTTTTATTTGAAACATGTAGATTACAGAAAGAAAAAAAAATTAATATATCTTAATAAATTGCCTTTTTTTTTTTTTTTTAACTGTAAAATTTAGTGCTGCACCCAGGGACATGGCTAAAAGATACTATCCATTATGCTACAACATATATAATGAGAACATGAAAAAAAATAATTGAATTGTAGGATTTTCTTATGTACTAGCCAATGTTTGTTTTTCCAAATTTAAAACATTTATCCTTACTAATAATATTATTAGTGTCTGACATAAGCACACTTTTTGACGTCAACAAATATGCATTTAAATTTTGCGGATTCAGTTATGTCATTGGAGGTGGAAACTAAGATGTGATATGTTTGAAGTTTTGCCTAAACTATTGCAGATAATGAACTGCGTCGGTTGACATTTGATCATCGCTGCTGATGTCATGAGCACGGCTTTCCTAAAAGGAGCCCTGAGCAATGCAAAATACCCATAACAATGTCTTTCAACTATGGTATAGTGGCCCTACACTTAAGCATTAATATGGCAAAATGTGATTGAACTGCAAAATATCAAAGCAAATGTAATTTCTTTTTAAGTAAGCTGCATAAGCAAAAAAGTTCATTGCCTCTTTAAAGGAATAGATCAGTGGTTCCCAAAGTGGGGGTTGCGAGAAATTGAGGGAGGGGTCGCGAGATGATTTCCAGAAATCAAAAAAAATATATATATTTTTAATGATTAGAAATAGCAGCTTTTTTCAATAATTGTAACAAAATAGTAAAATTAGTAGTTAAATTAAAAACAAAAACCATGCAAATAAAAAAGCCATCAACCTTTCGATTTTCCTTCCCCTCGACCGTGACTCCTGAGGTGATTATGACAGATTAACAACATATTAATATTAGGTCAATTTACAGCACCATGTTAAACATTCCGACATGTGCACGTAGGTAATTCTTTAGGCTTTAAGCTTTGGATGTTATTTTTGTCGAAATGAAACGTTGGTTAATATCGACCAAAGACAAAGCAGGGAGGCCAGCGGAGGAGAGCGGAGAAGCACCACCGTCATGCCTTTGCAGTTCATATGCCGAGCAGCACGCGCTATTGAGCTTTCACAGATGCTGCGTTTGCGGTGCGCAACTGATCCGTGGCTGTTAATAACAAACACAACATTTACTTATTTTTATTTCAAATCCAAAAGTTGTTACTGAACATGGCTTGTCAGCATTGCGATTCTCTTTGTATACACTGTATTTCATAGATGTCACGTTTAAACGCACTACATTTAAACGTTTTATTCAATTCATTACTTTATATTTATATAAAGTAATACTTTTGATTTATATATTACATTGCTCACGCAAGTGGCAACACATTTAAACATAAGCTTTGTGTTAAAGTCACAAACATTTTAAAGTAAAACTTAAAATAGACAAAAACAGGCGACTCTTGTCTTTTCTTTCATTTTAAAATTTTTACAAGAAATCCCTCAGGTCATAAAGAACTTTATGGTTTTTCCACCTTCACGAAGAGACGAGTGCTATCGTTTATGTCACCTTGTTCACCTAAATGCCAGGTAATGTGCCAGTTTGCATCCGTGTGCTGCGGTGTGCAATGTGAACGCTCTAATCCGTTAATATGGGCACGGAAAAAAAATACAATGTTTGTATACTTTAACCACCTCCGAAGATAGTGGGGGTCGCAAGTCACTGGCATCGTCGGTGACATCACGAACCCCAAAATTTAGTGAGGCCATGTTGATCTGCTTTAGAGAAGAGAAAGAGTTGTTATAGTAGAGTGTTGTTGTCATGCCGTCATTTTACGCTGAATAAATTCAATGAATTTATTTATTTATTTGCATTGATGGTTCAATTAAGAACCTTCAACATCCTTCACTCTTAAAACATAAAGGTTCCAAAAAAGGGATTTTGCTGCAATACCGCAGAACTATTTTTGGTTCTACAAAGAACCTTTCAGTGAACAGTACTTAAATTTTTTTTTTTTTTCTTAGCGTGAAGAACATTTTAATAACCTAAACCTTTCAATGATAAACCTTTTATAGAACAGAAAGGTTCCAAGAATGTTCTTTATTTCAGCCATTATTTTTAAAAGTCTTGGAACCTTTCTGTTGCTCACAAGGTTCTTTAGATTTTCATTTAAGAACTGTTAACTGAAATGTTCTTTGTGGAACCAAAAATGGTTCTTCTATAGCATTGCTGCGAAAACCCCTTTTTGGAAGCTTTATTTTAAAGACATGTATAAGTGAGGTTTAAGTGAACAAACTTTTTGGTGCAGCTGCAAATCATTTATAAAATCTTACTGACTTTGTTCCTGTCATTTAGTCTTTCAAAAACTAAATGCATATTAAGTTAACTTCACTTACATGCAGGGAACAGATTTTTTGCTCACAGAAAAATCTGTAAAATTCTTCCCCCGCAGCATATACGTCTCAAATAAACAGTTTACATCATGGAAATTATTCTTTAGGGTCATTTTCTGTGGTGGCTCATCAAACAGGAAGGGCTTACGCCCAGCCAATAATTACCAGCTAAAAGTACTTCCTCGGAAAAGACATCAGCGGTGTTTGATATTTCCTTTTACAGGCAGCCGCGGGTGAGGCTCACAGCTCTGTTCCCGTCTCGTAGGCTGGTGGAGCGAGGCCTACACAAACAGATCTTATCGCCACCGGCGCGCAGTCTTTGATCAGGATGTTGCGGCCGCTATGGAACACATTTATACTAACCAACGAGTTTCAGCCATTTTATTGGTCTGGATCTTAGAGTCGTCTCTACGACCCAGGCTTCTCTTCTGAAGGAAGTGTTGTAGAATGGTTGCGGTTACTCCAGCCACAATAAAGACTGAGTAAATATATGGAATTAGCTAAATGTGACACATGTAATGTTTGCTGCCCTAAAGCAAAAACGTAGTGAACAATAGAATTGCTTTTGTTTTCAGATGAAGATATCAGATTTAAAACTTGATTTTGACTGATTTTTAGTGAAAGCACAACTTAGAATCAAGGTTTTGTATGAGCAAAAGTAATAGTTATTCTTATCTTTGTCATGATATTGATCTCACAATCCTAAGCCTAAATGTATGTTTATATATCTGCATTTTCCTGCAGCTCAATCAAGAGCATGGCATTAGCATGCTTACGTTGCATAATAAATTGCATTCCGGCGCATTTCGGAAAACAACTAGATAAAAATAAGTTTGTCGAGATAAACTTTGAAGTTGGCTTGAGAAAGCCGGACCAGAAAGTTTGAATAAGTTTCAAAAGCTTAAAGTTTTAGGGTTTTCAGTTTGAAGTAGTTTGAAGTTTAAAGTAGATAGATAGATAGATAGATAGAGAGATAGTTAGAGAGATAGATAGAGAGATAGATAAGAAATATTAGATAGAATAGAAGTTTAAATGAGTCTCAACGGCTTAGAAATAGTACATAGAATGGCAGCTAATGGAGTCTAATGGGCTTCAGTGTGTTTAAATGTGAATTGGAGTTGGAGCTCATTTGAACATTCCGTCAATGAAAGTCTAAGGGATTTTTCCGAGATTTGATCATCATTTTATGGAAAAAGTCCAATCAGTTAGAAAAGATGTAGCAATGCGAGTCAAAATAGTCTGAAGGTCTGAGCCGAGTTTAGTGGTTGTAGAGTTAAAGCTTCACAAGAAGTTAGAGTCAGAAATTTTAGTCTTAGAAGAATAATATCTATAAGTTTAAATAGCATTTCAGTAAGTTAGCTTTCTCAAGCCAACTTAACACATACAATCAAGATTGTGTAACAAGAATGGAGTTGTGTAAAGAACATTTAAATAATTGCATATAAAACTCATAAAATATAGCCTGTTTTTCATGATCATTTTCTGCTCAGGAAAACTAAAATATGACTGTTTTTGGTGCCAGAAACCTTGACGAACCTTATAAGATTCAAGATTCAACACAGTTTTATTGTGACACTTATGCCAGCCATATAGCCAATAGTTGGGTTGAAAATGGACAAACCCAGCAATTGGGTTGTTTTAATTTGGGTTTAGTTTTATTTAACCCATCTATTGTTTAAAAATTACTGTATTGCTTGCTTAAAATGAACCCAACGTATGTTGGAAATGAAGATTTATTAATATGTTTAATGAATAATAATTAATCAAAAATAAACATTTATTAAATTGCTTATTAATAAATGTTCACCTTTTGATTATTATTGTCGCATCTAATAATTATGTGTCTGATTTTTAATTTCCAACCTATTTTGGGTTCATTTTAAGCCAGCAATATAGTAATTTTTAAACAATAGTTGGGTTAAATAAAACTACCCATCACGTTGGGCAAACATTTAACCCAACCGCTGGGTTTGTCCATTTTCAACCCAACTTGGGTTGTTTTTAACCCAGCATTTATTAGAGTGTATATAATAATTTGGCCAGCACAATGGCTGCACCTTCTCTTGTCATGTAGGCCCAGCTGGGCAAGAGATTTTTTCCCTCTATGAAACATGGCATCTCATAATCCCGTTTCGCTCATGGAGAGCAGTAAATTAAACTGTGGGATCAAGATCGGCGTTCATTCATTCAGCTTGTGTGGTAGACGCTCTCTCTCTATAACTTTCTTTTTATTGCCCATGGTGAACGGTGGAGTGTGACTGGCAGGTGTGATAAGTCAGCGTACCAGGGGCATGTGAAACAGAGTATATAGTGGACTAACAGGAAAGCAGCCAGCTGACAGCTTGACAATAGCATCCAGCCCTGGAGGACACCAGACCTGCGCTGAGCCCAGACAATAGGAGCCCAAACCTCTCCCTTCAACTGGTGACAAGATACCGTAATGGGAAGGTAATCATCGAAGAAAAGCGCCATCAAATATTCAAAAGCTGCCGCGGCATGGGGTTGATTAAATATCGACTCCTCTGTTCCGCTGTCATGCTCGGCTTTGACTTCTCGCGCAGGTCCCGCGGTCTCAGCCTGTTGTCAAGCTCAAAGGCATGCGAGACTTTCCCACCTCCCGGTTTGGCCCCTCGAAACTGTACTCATCGAGAACCCGTTTTTAATGGACTTATCTAGTGCCACGAAACAGCGTTCTTTCATGATGGCTCGTTGCCTCTGAGAATGAATGTGGGGTTTTCTGTTTCACGTCTGAACAGCATCATGAAAAGTGCAAAAATTGTATATGCAAAGATTTGATTAAATTCCACACATTATCCAGGCCTGCCATGCACAAGTCCCTGACATTTTTGAGTGAAAATGTAAATGTGTGAACAGCATCATAAATGCAATAAGTAAATACTAGCAACCACATAGCAATTTTCTTTAGAAAACGGACCATAGAAGAAGACAAATGCTAATACGGTTGTCAAGCATACCATTACTATTGGTACTAGTTTGTTCTAAAATAAAAAGTTCACAGTACTAGCAGTACTATATTTGGTACCCACTGATAGACGCTGCTTTCAAATGCTCTTGAGCGTGTTTGTTTGAGTGATCTCCGAGCATCAAAGGTTTCTTTTTACAGCGTGTTTCTACAAGCATTGAGCACTGTACCCAATCACAATCATATCTGTTGAGCATGTGAATGCAGTGGCCAATCAGAAGTCAGAATCTGCTTAACACTGCTGAAAACACACAAGATTTTATTTTGTCCAACGTTTGCCGCACACACGCCAATCCTTTCATTATAACCAACAAAGTGTAAACACGATGTAAATAACAGATTCATTGGAGTATTAAGACAGCTTTTTTTTAATAACGGGAGTTTTCGTGAGAATGCAGAATTCAGTGAGCTTGCGCTTAATGCCGGGTTCAGACTACACAATATTTTTGTCTGTTACGATGTCAATGTGTCAGTTTATGTGAAATTCAAAACAAAAATGGACTAAAACAGACTACATGTTGCTTCCTGACCAGTCATCGCTTGCTGTCTTTAACGATGTGGTTGCTGTCTTAAACAAAAAATGGTTGTATTAGTTTAATGTTAATTCCAGTACTCACCGGGTTGCTGAAGTGCCTCCGCTATCGTTCGCCAGTATTTATCCTTTTTCACTCTGTCATGGTAGTCCCTCAAGGAAACATTATAAATGATTATTGTTGCCAAAGCTTGGCAAACCTTTCCTCCATTGCATAATTCCATCTAGCAGCACCAATACCATCGTCTCTCTCTCGTTTCGCCATGTTTGAAAGCTGTGTATAGAAGAGCCTCTGTGCTCCTATTGGTCAACTTCACAGATGTGACAGAACCCGTCATGGAAGACTGAAAAAAAAATAAACATGTTAGTCTTTCTGTCGTGACATCGTGAAGAGTCAGATGAAACAATCGATTCTTGTGTCCGACACCCCTTGTTATTTACGAATCACCACAACACCTTACGTCAAACGGATACTTGTAATTTTGGAGTACTGAAATTTTGGTACCGTGACAACCCTAAATGCTAATATCCATTATACCACCCCTTGTGGCAACTCTGGAAATGCAATGTGCAATTATATATAGTGCATTTAAAAAGGAACAATATCTAGCTGATTAAATATCTAAGATGAGCACAAGTAAAAATGTACATTCTTGATAGAAATTTCAGTGACTTTTAAGGTCTTGTTTACTTCCAAAAGTTTTCCAGTTCTGAGAAGCACAATTTTAAATGTCCCTGATATTTCCAGATTTGATATTACCATATTTATTTAGTTTCTCAGACAAATGGGCAGCTAAATAGCTTCTTTTTTTTTTTTTTAGTGAAAATGTAAATGTTGATTCTGAACAGCATTTCATGCAATAAGTTTTACATGCAAGTAAATTTTAAGTAAACACCTATAACAATTTCTTTAGAAAATACAAAAATGTAGTTTAGCTATTTTTCTGCACAGTTACACAACATTCAACATAGCTTTTGGTTACTAACTATACAAACCCCCAAGTTATATGTTAAACTAAATATTTTTTGAGTGCCCACAACTCCGTCAAAGTCAAGCACATTTCATAAAGTGAGCGGCGATACACTACCTTATATCCTTGATTAAACCGAACATTTTTGGCTGCAAAAAAACCCACAATGCAGGTGCCCGCCATGCTTTATTAAGCTCAAATAGTTTCCAGACCTGTGGACAATTTGTTATCTGAAAATAGTACATTCTGTAGTAATATCACAAATGTGTTACAGGTTGAAAAAACATCAAAAAGGTTCAAGCTCCAGTTCATTCAGAATGACGCATTTATGATCAGTTAAGATAAGTTTTTACATGTGTTGCATGGTATTTTTTCTTACCTGCAAACTTGAGCCAAAATGAGCTGCAAATTATGAAACTTTGAAGATGTCTTTTTTTTTTTTCAGGGTTCCCACACATTTTTGACAAATGAATTTTCTGATTACTGGGTAAGGATTTTAAAAAAAGCAACTTAAATATTTTATGAGCATAACTAAAAGCATGTGTATTCTTTATATAAACTTTAAAGAAAGTCAGACACATTCTACTCAAGTAGACAAACACTAAACCCTGAGAAATGATGAGAAAGAATGAGAAAACTTGACTATAGAAGATTAATGTTGATATCCACTATACTGCCCCTTGTGGCAACACTAAAACACAATGTGTAATTTAAAAAATATATACAGTATATATTTTGCACTTAAAAAGAACATTATCTATTAAATAGAGCATAACTAAAAATATGCATGTGAAAAATTTGTTTAGACTTTTAAGATTTTATTAGTCAGAAACTCAATTAGTCACCTGAAAATCAATACTGTAGTACTCCCTACTATATAGTAGGCGGAAAAACTGCGACTAAAGCAGTATGTCCGAATTTACAGTACTCTTTTATGACTCAGCAAAAAGTACCAGGATGACCAGCAAGATTCTGGAGTGGATTTGTGAATGCCAGTGAAGCGATGCAACCGACGCTGATAGTCACATGATAATGACAACATGGCGAATGCAAGTCCGATGCAAGTGTTTTGCCTCTTGTGGCAAAACACTGAAAATGCAATGTGTTTTTTTTTTTATATTTCATTTTGCACTTAAAAAGTACGGAGCCCCGCACATGACATGCGGATAAAAATATGTTGGGTATATCATGGCCACGAATTTAGGAATCGTTCCCATGACTTATTAATTTGTTCTCTTGTTGTAGTAAATTAATTATTATATTGTGCACATAATTTAGTAAAACAACTCAACGAGGGAACGAATCGTTATATTGTGCACACAATTTACTTAAAACGAGGGAATGAATTAGACTTACTGACGTATTAGTAAGTCATGGAAATGAATTGTTAATTTGTGGCCATGATTTACATTTTTTGTCATGTCATGTGCGATGTCATGTGCGAGGCTTCATAAAAAATAAAAATACATATCCAATTAAATATTTTAGAGATGAGCATAAGTAAAAATAAAAAAGTACATTCTTCATCGAAAATGTATTTGATGATTTTTTTTTAACTTCTACAAGTTTTCCAGACCTGATATGTTCAAATGCACAGCTAAATTTTTTTTAAGTCTATTTGTAAACACTGAGAATTACATTACATTGCATACTTTACATCAGTCCCATTTCTCATGACAGCTGCCTTTCGATGACATTTTAACAAACACTCTCTGCTGAAAGATATGTGCATGTTCACTGTCCAGGCTACGCTATCAGCACAATCAGTTTGTTAACAGGATGTTTATATATCTTTCATTTGCGAGGAGAAATCCACCCCAGCTCGGGGGTTGACCTAAAAACTAATTGAGCGGCGAGCATGGTTGTTCTCACAGCGCAAGACGTGTTGGGAAGTTGAGGTCAGGGGGTCATGCTGACACGTTGTCCACCCCCAGTGTGAACATAAACATTTTAGAAAGCCTTTTGACCAAATTAACGGCTCTTATGAAAGCAGCGAGTACAGACAAAGATGTGTCTGTGTGGCCGAGAGGTCTCGGGAGGAATTGGCTGGACTTTAGCATGTGAGATGTTTGCCTCTGACACAGGATGCTTGTGAAATCGTTTTTGGATAGACTCTCAACAGAAGCTGTTGCAACTGTTCACCGTGCACGGCCAAAGCCTTCTGTCATTGTTTTACAAGCTGACTAACAGTCACTTATCTCGTGGAAAAGAGTTCGAATCAGCAATTACTCAGGCGTTTAAGTGCTTCAAGTCAACATGAAATCTAAACTGAACTTATTTACTTTCTTAATGCACATTCCTGGTCGTGTTGGAAACGGTACTTCAGTGCATAATATTACAAGGACAAAAAATGTTTGTCTTCTTTAATAATTTCATCATAGTGGCTCTCTAATCCATCCACCTGCTCCCATTTTAGTATGTACACTATAAAGTATCTGCCTCATTTTCCCTGTTGAATAAACAAGATTCATTTCTCAATACTGAACTGCATCTCATTTACATTATATAAGTAAAATAGTTATGAATGTCAATTTTACATTAACTTTAAATGGGATCTATTATGCCCCTTTTCACAAGATGTAATATAAGTCTCTGGTGTCCCCAGAATGTGTCTGTGAAGTTTCAGCTCAAAATACCCCACAGATCAATTATTATAACATTTTTGAGTGGAAGGAAAAACATGCTGTTTTCGTGTATGTGTCTTTAAATGCAAATGAGCTGCTGCTCCCCGCCCCCCTATCCAGAAGAGGGCGGAGCCTACAGCTTGTGCCTCAAATACTCTGCCAAAAACTATTAAACATCTGTTTGGTTTTGTTTATCATCTCTATCATGGTCACGCTCATGACATTGCAGTTCTTCGTCATCATGAAAGTTAAATATTTAAGCCATAACAATTTAAACTTTTGATATATGGTTTTCTGAACGCACACATGCTGGCTGTCAGACAGCACGTCCCGTGAGTACTAAATTAAGTTCTCTTTCACATCTTATTGCACTTAAACTATCAAATACACACAAGGATATGTCAAAAACATACTAAGTTCACAGAAATACATTACATGATTATGTGAACTGGTTTACGTAATCAGATTCCAAAAATTAAGTACTTGTAATTAGATTGTATTACATTTTAAAATACTTGTAATCAGACTACAGTTACTTTTCTATTGATTACATGTTATTTTCAAAACTGCAGTAAATTATTCATTATTCATTGTTTCTACTTCTTTGTTCTCTTTTAAATGTTGCTTTCTAAAAAAGCCTACTGCTTATATACGTTCCGAAGCTCTTTGCGGAGTTTGCGGAATTGCACACACAGACCAGCTACTAGTCATGTGACTATCACTGAAAACTGAGACCTACACAGCATTTGATCACTGAAATTTATATCAATTTGGTACAAGATTATCTATTCAAGTCAATGTAATAAACGAGTTAGGTCAAAAGTAATCTAAATGTAATCAAAAAGTAGTCTACACTACATTACTAACTACAATTTTTGTCATGAAATTTTTGATCAGTAACTGACTACAATTTGTGGTAAAAAAAAAAAGTAATCTAAAAAGTAATCAAAAAGTAGTCTACATTACATTACTAACTACTATTTTTGTCATGTAATTTGGAATTAGTAACCGACTACAATTTGCGGTTAAAAAAAAAAAAAATCTATAAGTAATCAAAAAGTAGTCTACATTACATTACTAACTACAATTTTTGTCATGTAATTTGGAATCACTAACCGACTACAATTTGTGGTAAAAAAAAGTAATCTAAAAGTAATCAAAAGTAGTCTACATTACATTACTAACTACACTTTTTGCCATGTAATTTTGCCAAATAAAGTGTTTGAAATTGAAAATCAGTAACCGACTACAATTTGTGGTAAAAAAGTAATCTAAAAGTAATCAAAAAGTAGTCTACATTACATTACTAACTACAATTTTTTAATGTAATTTGGAATCAGTAACCGACTACAATTTGTGGTAAAAAAAAAAAAAAAAAGTAATCTAAAAGTAATCAAAAGTAGTCTACATTACATTACTAACTACAGTTTTTGCCATGTAATTTTGCCAGATAAATTGTTTGAAATTGAAATTGAAAATCAGTAACCGACTACAATTTGTGGTAAAAAAAAAAAAAGTAATCTAAAAGTAATCAAAAAGTAGTCTAGATTACATTACTAACTACTATTTTTGTCATGTAATTTGGAATTAGTTAATCGACTACAATTTGTGGTAAAAAAAGTAATCTAAATAATCAAAAAAGTAGTCTACATTACATTACTAAATACAATTTTTTAATGTAATTTGGAATCAGTAACCGACTACAATTTGTGGTAAAAAAAGTAATCTAAAAGTAATCAAAAGTAGTCTACATTACATTACTAACTACAGTTTTTGCCATGTAATTTTGCCAAATAAAGTGTTTGAAATTGAAATTTAAAATTAGTAACCGACTACAATTTGTGGTAAAAAAAAAAGTAATCTAAAAGTAATCAAAAAGTAGTCTACATTACATTACTAACTACAATTTTTGTCATGAAATTTGTAATCAGTAACCGACTACAATTTGTGGTAAAAATAATCTAAATAATCAAAAAAGTAGTCTACATTACATTACTAACTACAATTTTTTAATGTAATTTGGAATCAGTAACCAACTACAATTTGTGGTAAAAAAAAAAAAAAAGTAATCTAAAAGTAATCAAAAGTAGTCTACATTACATTACTAACTACAGTTTTTGCCATGTAATTTTGCCAGATAAATTGTTTGAAATTGAAATTGAAAATCAGTAACCGACTACAATTTGTGGTAAAAAAAAAAAAGTAATCTAAAAGTAATCAAAAAGTAGTCTAGATTACATTACTAACTACTATTTTTGTCATGTAATTTGGAATTAGTTAATCGACTACAATTTGTGGTAAAAAAAGTAATCTAAATAATCAAAAAAGTAGTCTACATTACATTACTAAATACAATTTTTTTATGTAATTTGGAATCAGTAACCGACTACAATTTGTGGTAAAAAAAAAGTAATCTAAAAGTAATCAAAAGTAGTCTACATTACATTACTAACTACAGTTTTTGCCATGTAATTTGGAATCACTAACCGACTACAATTTGTGGTAAAAAAAAGTAATCTAAAAGTAATCAAAAGTAGTCTACATTACATTACTAACTACACTTTTTGCCATGTAATTTTGCCAAATAAAGTGTTTGAAATTGAAAATCAGTAACCGACTACAATTTGTGGTAAAAAAGTAATCTAAAAGTAATCAAAAAGTAGTCTACATTACATTACTAACTACAATTTTTTAATGTAATTTGGAATCAGTAACCGACTACAATTTGTGGTAAAAAAAAAAAAAAAAAGTAATCTAAAAGTAATCAAAAGTAGTCTACATTACATTACTAACTACAGTTTTTGCCATGTAATTTTGCCAGATAAATTGTTTGAAATTGAAATTGAAAATCAGTAACCGACTACAATTTGTGGTAAAAAAAAAAAAAGTAATCTAAAAGTAATCAAAAAGTAGTCTAGATTACATTACTAACTACTATTTTTGTCATGTAATTTGGAATTAGTTAATCGACTACAATTTGTGGTAAAAAAAGTAATCTAAATAATCAAAAAAGTAGTCTACATTACATTACTAAATACAATTTTTTAATGTAATTTGGAATCAGTAACCGACTACAATTTGTGGTAAAAAAAGTAATCTAAAAGTAATCAAAAGTAGTCTACATTACATTACTAACTACAGTTTTTGCCATGTAATTTTGCCAAATAAAGTGTTTGAAATTGAAATTTAAAATTAGTAACCGACTACAATTTGTGGTAAAAAAAAAAGTAATCTAAAAGTAATCAAAAAGTAGTCTACATTACATTACTAACTACAATTTTTGTCATGAAATTTGTAATCAGTAACCGACTACAATTTGTGGTAAAAATAATCTAAATAATCAAAAAAGTAGTCTACATTACATTACTAACTACAATTTTTTAATGTAATTTGGAATCAGTAACCAACTACAATTTGTGGTAAAAAAAAAAAAAAAGTAATCTAAAAGTAATCAAAAGTAGTCTACATTACATTACTAACTACAGTTTTTGCCATGTAATTTTGCCAGATAAATTGTTTGAAATTGAAATTGAAAATCAGTAACCGACTACAATTTGTGGTAAAAAAAAAAAAGTAATCTAAAAGTAATCAAAAAGTAGTCTAGATTACATTACTAACTACTATTTTTGTCATGTAATTTGGAATTAGTTAATCGACTACAATTTGTGGTAAAAAAAGTAATCTAAATAATCAAAAAAGTAGTCTACATTACATTACTAAATACAATTTTTTTATGTAATTTGGAATCAGTAACCGACTACAATTTGTGGTAAAAAAAAAGTAATCTAAAAGTAATCAAAAGTAGTCTACATTACATTACTAACTACAGTTTTTGCCATATAATTTTGCCAAATAAAGTGTTTGAAATTGAAATTGAAAATTAGTAACTGACTACAATTTGTGGTAAAAAAAAAAAAAGTAATCTAAAAGTAATCAAAAAGTAGTCTACATTACACTACTAACTACAATTTTTGTCATGTAATTTGGAATCAGTAACCGACTACAATTTGTGGTAAAGAAGTAATCTAAAAGTAAGTAATCTACCCAGCACTGTATATATATATATATATATATATATATATATATATATATATATATATATATATATTCTTTATAATTTTTTAAAATTGTATTGTAATAAAGTCAGAATCTGTATGCAAGTACACAAATCCTGAGAAATGAGAATGAGAAAACTGATCAAAGAAGAAGACTAATGCTATTATCCACTATAGCGCCTCTTGTGGCAACACTGGAAATGCAATGTTTCACTGAAACAACAACAAAACGTGCTTAAAAAGAATAATATCTATTCAATTAAATAACATAAAAATGTACATAGACCTGTCAGTTTTAAAGGACTTCAACTTTAAATTTTGTATAAATCAAGGGCAGGTGCAATGAAAAACTTGACCAAGGTTTTGACCTTTTACTGTTGCTTAAGAAAATTCTTTGAGTAAATTACATGGCAAACCTTACTTTAATTGGGATCCACCCACATTTATTTATCTGAGAGACGTGACTCATAGACAACACGTGAGTGACTCTTATTATAGTAAACTCACACACACGACTCTGATTCACTATAAGTAATAGTTTCGCCTTATTTCACAATTTGTTTTGTGAACATGTTTGTGTCGCATCTCATGCTGCAGGAAAAGCTAGTTTGGCTGGATGTTGTTTGTAAAAAAAAAAAAAAGAGTTTTGGAAAAAATGACAACAAATCTGAGGTGAACAGGAAATGATGCACACTTTAAACTGCAGTTAGACACAGAAAATGACATCACAAGCCACTTAAAATGAAGTTGTTTGAGAGAACAAAATTTCCAAGCTAGCTCTTGACAGGATAATGTTTTGTCTTTTACATGATTTAAGAGGGTGAAAACATCAATTTGAATAGCCTATCTAAAGTTTCTGCTTAAAACAAGAAAAAATATCTGCCAATGGGGTTAAAAAAAAAACATTTGAGTGATATTGTCAGATATTTTTTCTTGTTTTAACAATTTTTGCAGTATAGCTAGTGATTATTTGCTCAACCAAACACTACAGATTTTGTTCAGAAAACGTACTATTGCCGTCATCATTCAGTGCTCAATTTGACTAATCGTTCTCATAAAATTTTGAGTCAGTCATGGCTTCTGTCTGTATGTTCTCGGCAACGGCGGTTCATGGCGTCTTAAAGCGCAGCAACGGTCCAGTCAGTGCAGGCCAAATGTGAGTATGGCAGGGACATGTGGGGACAGACTTCACTTCCTCGCACACGCTGACTTTATTAAAGGCGTTTCACCGCGGCACGCTGCAGTTCCCTTATTGTGATGCAGCAGCCTACATTAGCAGGGCTTTCATGTGGCCGAGCGTGTTTAGCATATGACCGTACGGACCCAAACGCTGCACCCACTTGGCACGTTGGCTGATCAGTCAGTGCCCTATTTTTGAAACTCAGATTAAAGGTTTCTGTTTGTCTTTGGTTACTTCCAAGTTATTATAGGCCGACTATGACCTTGGTATATTCTAAATTAAAAAGGTTATGTCATGCGTTGACTGTAAAGGCATATAATCTTCTCCCTCTTTGCTCTTTCTTTTTGTTTTTATCCCTCCAGTCAATCACATCCATATAATTGGCGAGGCTGCAGTCAGAGGAAAAAGTGAATCAAACGCTGAGCGCCATCCACTCGATTACACATATCTCACGATTACTATCATCTTTAGTAGTAGTTGTACTAGCAATAGTGCTGATGTTTTGCGGATGTACAACAGAAGACTTCAGTACAATGATCAATTTAAAGGCCTTTTCAAAAGAACTCCATGTGCAACAAGATTTTAAAACTTTTTACACTTTCCGAAGAAAATATGGTGGTGTTTAATCAAGCTCACTGAAGGTTTTAACTTAAAATAAGCTGAATAGGCCTTTAGTTGTGCAAACAACAATCGAAGTAACACATAAAAATATATACAAAAAATACTGTTTGCATACACAATAGTCACATGAGCTGTCCAGATGTTGTTTACATCGCAGTATCTGGCGAGACATTAGTTGCAGAACAACAACAAATGCCTCAGATCAGAGATAAACACACACATACACTTCAATCGTCACCCCGTCTGTGTATTGGTGTTGTTATTGTTAATTAAAACTATTTAAAATCTTGCCGGTAACTAAAATCAAGGAGAAATAAGGTAAAATATAACTATTAGAAAAACTTGAACGAAATGTTCCCTTGGCATGTTAAATTTACTAAAAATAAAATAAAAATAAATTAAGCTACTTAAATAGGCTATAGAAAACTAATAAAAATTACAAAATCACATCACAAAATTACTCAAACTAAAAATATAAAAATAAAAATACGAATAAATAATACACCAGTATATAAATAATACTAAAATAACTCTGCTTAGTACTTTAATGCAACTAAATTCACTTAATCACCATTCAAAATGGTTGTGCAAACAGCAGAGTGAAACAAAAAAGTTAAAGCAGGGTTCCTACCATTTTAAAATTCCATACTTTTCCAGACTCAAATGTCCAAACCTCTCTTTTCAGACAGATTTTCAGAGCATATTTAACATAAATGGTTCATACAGCATTATTTTCAGCTTTATATTTGGTATATAGGACAGTCATCTGTAAATATTTTTATTTTCTCAGGGTTTTTTCATTGATTTTCTTGAAGTGACAACATACAGAGCCCCTAAAATAAAAATAAATAAATAAATAAATAAATAAATATACAGACTTTTGCATGCACACAATAAACTTTTTTGTGTCCTCGATAAACTATTCATATGCACGCGGGAATTTTTTGCGTGCTTACGCATTACAGTTTTCTAGTTTTATATATTACAACCTATTTCCTTTTTGCGTCACTGTCATCTTACTATGAAGAAAACGGGAGCATTGATGCACAAGAATTAATAGATATCTATTTGCTCAAAATTTGGCTTTTCTTAGGGTAGTACCTCTAATATCAATTCCTAATGTCCAATTTAACACATCCTCTGTGACGGCGGAGAAACCATGACACGAAATGGGCTGATGGCACAATATGGCTGTGTGCATTGTCCTGTTTGCCAAGTTCAAAGGTCTATAAAAAAGACAGGTACTCTAAAAAAGTGTTCAAAATTTGGCTTTCGTTAGGGTAGTACGTCATATTTCAAGGCCTTAAGTTTTCTTTAACGCACACTCTGTGGCGGCCAAGAAATCACACCACGAAATGGGCTGATGGTGCAATACAGCTGAGTGCATTGTCCTTTATGTTAAGTTTAATGGTTTCTCATGCACACACGAAAGTCTGTATTTTTTTTATTATTTCAAGGGTCCTTTTAGAGGCTCTGTAATATGGTGCTAACAATGTGAGAAGAAACCTAAAATGCTTCTAACCTGCATTTTTGCATAATGAAAATATAAAAGAATTTACTAAAGAATCTAAGGATTCACTAAAGAATCAATAAACAGCTGCAATGAAAACTCACCGTTTTCATTAAATTCTTAATTTTCTATTAAAGGAAAGTAAATATGGGGCAATAGTCTGGAAATGCAAATATTTTTTCCATACTCTGCTTTCTTTTTTCCATACTTTTCCAGACCTGGAAATTACTCAATCAAATTCCATACTTTTCCAAACTGTGTAGGAACCCTGTTTAATAAATTAAACATGTTATTTATTATTTTATGTAATTACAAAAATAAAATAATAAATACTATTAATTTATAATATTGTCATCTAATGCAATGAAATTCAGACATTTTAAAGTGTGACCTAAAGGGATAGTTCACTCAAAAATTTCCATACAATGAAAGTCAATGGTGTCCAATGTGTTTCTCGCTGACTTTCATTGTATGGAAATTTTTTAACTATCCCTTGAATTCATACTTCAAAATGTCTGCATGACTTTCAAAATATCTTATTTTGTGTTCCCAAGAAAGTCAAACATGATCCCAGTATATACATTTTTCTGTGCACTGTCCCTTTAACTGCCCAAAAGGCCACTGTATAATGAAATATCAGCTGTTAACCCGTAAACTGTCTGTACGGCCATACGCTTCTACATCTTTAGTAAGATCAATGACTTTTCTGTTCCCCCAAGACCGCAGAGCTAATTTAGATCTACACTAATGACCAGTCGCTCCGCACAATCAGTTTAGACATTTGGACAAGCAGAATAAATCCATTGTGTGTGTTTAAAGAAACACTTCTCAATCCAGCACGACATTCTCAGCGTCTGGAATGAAACGACCCTCATGCCTGTTGATTGGATTTGTTCAGCTGTGATCAAAATCCTTTCAGTTGAATAAATCTGCTTATTTTTAAACCTCTAAACCATTCACTTCCTTTCAGGCCGCTTCTGAAAAACGACCAAAACAATAGTTCACTTTTACCAAGACATGATGATGAAATACTGTTTTGCTTTGCAGCAAGAAAAATGAGTGGACGAAAAATAAAACATGCATGCATATCCTTTCTTTCCGATGCATCCTTGTCCAAGTCTCGGAAAGCAAATTAAAAATAACAGGATTAACTATCTTTTTTTCGGCCGCCGCAAGCACAGAGATCTTTTTCTGAGTTCCTGCTGAATGTCGAGTCCTTGTGTTCATGCTCAGGCTCGAGGTAAACATTTGTAAACACAGCTAATCAATTTCATGGAGAGGATATGACAATGATCTCCAGCTGTGTCTGCAGGGTGTCCGACTGCGCCGTTACCAGACCTCGCCCTCAAAGTTCCTGACGTCGGATTAAACGCATAATCATTCATTTCACGGAGCGGCCAAAAGTTTTCAGGGCTGTTTTCTTTGGTCCTGCCCCTTATACTCGCCGTCAAACTTTTTTAAGAAGTGACAAGTATCATGGACAAGCTCAGCGTTCAAGTCTGTCATCCATTATCCAATACCGTACCAACTGTAAGAAACACTAAATACTTAACAGGCCGCTCTAATTGTGTTGCGCACTGCCTCTTGGGGCAGATGTAATTAAGTGAGCCAAGTAAGAGCTAGTAAAACAGTAGGCCCAGATGGAAGCTCCATAACTCACTCAAGTGCACCATTAAAACGTTGCAGAAACAAGAAACTTAAAGCATTTAGAATTATTACGACTTCCTTAGGAAAGGAAATGACGATTAACAGACTCTTGACTCAGAGCTTAAACAACAACACCCTGACATAAGCAAAAAAAAGTCTTTTTTTGTAACATAAGACGGCTTGTGAAATATAATATGCATTCTGTCACAGGATGCATGTGAGTTTACACACCTAGGTGATGTTTTAAAAGTCATTGCATAAGTCAAAAGGCCAAATAATGCAATTATTGGACCTGAAACTATAGGGGCAAATTCACCCCCACTGTAGCTAATATGCATTCTCAGTTTCAGGTTATTGCATTTTATGTTTCACCACATGGGGGTGATATAGATGCCAAAAGACTTCTGTCAGTCATGGCGGAGCAACGTCTTGAAGAGAATTTCACTGAGCATTCAACATAACAAAATATATTGTGCCATTTAATGGACCAAATATGAAGGTAACTTAGTATGTTTTTGACCTTAAAGAGCATTAAGACCATTTTTTTTTACCATTAAGGCCCGTTCACACCAATAACGATAACTATAAAGATAGCTATAACATTGTCCACAACAGTGGACGATATTGTTCTGTTTATTGTAAGCGCGCGCTGCAGTTTTGTTGTTTGTCGCTTTAAATTATCGAGCTCTTAAAGCAGGATGGATTCTGATTGGCTGTCAATGTTTTTATCATTCATCAGCTCGAAAAACAAAAAAAAGTTCTGAAAGTGATTCCAGTGCCGGTGTGGTGAGAAATCGAGTCATTGGTTCAACTGACTTTTAATGGGTAGTATTTTTAGTGCCTGATTATAATTCCAGCAAAATCACGTTATGATTTATATCATTATAACGACCATTAATGTCTTTTAAATTACATGGTTCATATACTAGTATATAACTGAAGCTATAGGTTGTGAAATCAAGCATTTCTCATTCTTACTGTTTTTTTAGTAGCTTATGTACTAGCATAGCATACATCTACCCAATTAGCCTGCTAGCTTAGCTTATATTAGGTATGTTTTTTGCTTCCAATATAGTTCCCAATTACATGTTTCAAATTAATGATGTTTGTGTGTACTTAGCATGACAATCAATAGTATTATTATATATTATACCACATTGCTATTATTGCGTAAAAATTAATATTAAAGTACTTTTACAGAACATAGTATGTTGCAACAATCCTTATCCTTATATAAAAAAAAATACATTTTTAGGCATGGTTGTGATTCCAGTTTGTTTTATTATGCAATGCATAGGCATTAATTTTATATTTAATGCATGTTTTTTGTGCACTTAATGTAATAAACATCATATAATAGTGAAATATGTTATAATTAGTCAACTTTTGATCAGGCATTAATGCCTGGGTCCTAAAGAGACCCGATTCGGGGGAACTCGATTTCTCAAGACACCGTTATAGTTTTGGTGTGAACTCTGCTATTTATTTATATTTTTAATGACTTTTAGAACTATATCTTAATTGTTATTGTTAAAAACAACAACAACAAAAAAAATCTAAATTCTAAAAAGCTCATTCTAAATATTAATAAATACTATAGTAGTATATGCAAATACTAAAATTATGTGTATTTTTTTGGAAAACATGACTTATTTTGCTTCTCAAGTTAATGTATCTTGATTTTAATTTTTTTTAAACATATATCTATATACGTACTGGCAAACAAGAGTAAGAAATCATTTTTCACAGTCTATAGCCACTACTTTAATTCTCCATTATTTGTTGTTTTAATTTCACAGACTCATCCTGTGGAAGTTAAAAAAGCGAACAAGATAATGTTAGAAACCACTAATCCATGATGATTAATGGATCAAAGCCTAATTCGGCACTAACTGTTCTTCCCAATGCAAATAACAGCACTGATTTGTCTTTTAACACTCGTGTATCTTGTAGAATGGAAGGCTTTTGGAAAATCTGCACCACCACCACCCAGGGAAACCGATCCCGCCCCTCCCAGCTGCCTCTGGACGTGCCGTAATGAGGCACAAAGACAGGGTGTAAGATACTTGCATTCTTCCCAGGGGCAACTCCAGCTGGGAGCTTGACACTAATGCAAAACCCACAGCCGAGAGACTGACATCTCCGCCAACTCTGGCTAATATTAAAGCCCTTTGAAACCAGGCCCTGTTTTAATGGGCTGGACGACAGGGGAGTGGCCGCTGAAGGCTTTATACCTGGACGAGCGCAGGAGATAATTAGACCTTAGTCACAGCCGCGGCGTTTAATCACACTGCTTCTGATAGCACTTTAATAAGTCTTTATGCTTCATCGTTTTTCAGCGCACGATAATAATTAAAGGTGAAATCAGACTGCGGGTTGGAGCGGTCAATATTTTGGAGGTGATGTCACTGAAACAGCATCGTGTAAAAGTTCATGATGATGTAACGTGTTGAACAGCACATTTACTGTAGAAATGCCTTTTGCATGAATGTAAATGCATGGATTAGTTTAAAGAGGACCTATTATGCTCATTTTACAAGATGTAATATAAGTCTCTGGTGTCTCCAGAATGTGTCTGTGAAGTTTCAGCTCAAAATACCCCACAGATCATTTATTAAAGCTTGTCAAATTTGTCCCTATTTTTTTTGTGTTCCTTTAAATGCAAATGAGCTGCTGCTCCCGGCCCACTTTCCAGAAGAGGGCGGAGCTTTAACAGCTCACGCTTCGGTCGCTCAACAACAACAAAGCTGGAGAATCTCACGCAGCCAAAATGAGGATTGTCAGTAACGGTGTTCAGCCTTACATTGTTCAAACCGGAGTCGACACTGATGGAGAGACTCAGGAAGAAGTTACAACTTTTAGAATGAAACTTAGTGGATAAATTTATGTAGTTGCTGTGGAGTTGATTCAACTCATCCACTAGCATGTGCCATCATGTTAATCTATTGTGCTGAATTGACCCTCGTTTGTGAAGCAGTCTGACGTAAAATGACGGCATGTCAACAACACTCTACTACAACAACTCTTCCTCTTCTCTAAAGCAGCCCAACATGGACTCACCCCCTTTGTTGTGTGTTCTCAGGGGCGGGGTTTATGTAAATTATGGGGGTTTTGATGTCACCAACCCAGGAAGAAGCTTGTTGTAGTCCTTAAAGAGAAAATATCTCCCTTTGCATTAAACTTTGAGTGTCGTAACTTTGCAGATGTTGTTTATGCTCAAACAGCAACATTACACACTAACCGAAGTTAAAAAAGTGAAATCATAATCAAGGACCACTTTAAACATGATTAGCTCTGAGATTTGCATTTGTCAAAAAAAAGTGCAATTCTAAAGCTTTTACTTTCTAGCCTCTCGGTGAGAAAATGTGTGCATCGATAACACTCAAAATCTGTAAATGCCAAAGTCAACATTGCCATATATTTGCAAGTGAAACGAGATACTGTGAGAGAAAAAAGAAAAGAAATGCAGGGCGGGGTTTGATTTGATCCAGTGGGGATTGATTGGAGGGCTGAAAAATAAGAGGGCTGACGTCAGCTGAAAAGGAAGGTCGTGGAGCAAGTTATTTCATTTTGATGAAAGATTACAATCATTTTTTTTTATTTGGAATAACGTGCACTAATGAAACATTCTCAGCAAGACCAGAAACATGCATGCATGCAAAAAAAAAAAAAGAAGTCATGTTGACTTTAAATCTTCTAATTTTAAGGTCCAGGCAGAAGAAATGACAGGTGCTGCTTGCATTCTGGAAAAGTTTGGCATGTGCAAAATGCAGGAAAGCATGACTCAAGAAAACCTAAATGAGACGAGCTAAATTCAGCTCTCGTATTCCACGCAACTCCGGTTTTGAAGAGCTGATCACACACGTCGAAGTGGTCGGCACAAAAGTATTTATATCGGCCTGTGTTTTGTTTCAAGTCAGATGGACTAATGGTTGCCATCTGCTGGTGAGAGCCAGTGGAAGTAAAGCATGTATTTACACAAAATAAATCTCCACGGAGACAGCCAACTGCACATGAAATTACAGGTCTGCTGTATCTGCAGCAGCGACAGCTGACTGTCAGAGCAGGAGGGAACCTGGGTGTGTTTGTTATGGTGGAGGGTTCCTGTTGCTAGCCGATCGGGAGGCCAATACTTCTGGAACGTTCTTTGAGGCCTTGGCAAGTGACGGCCTTTTGAAAGCGAGGTTTCGGCTCAATAACGGTGCGATTTTCACCGAGCGAGCGTGTCCAGAGTTTGACAGTGACAAAAAAGTCCTAGCGTATAATTTGTTTACGTTCCCATGGTTGCTCCGTGACCTCAGATGTTTATGTTGGAAAGGGAATTTGACAGCTTTAGAAGCACTTGTCGGAGCGCACGAGGCATTTCAGCCTTCGAGTGTATGTATGCGCCGGTGATGCGCGCGCTGACGCGTCACAAATGTCTTCATGTGAAAGCGGCAGAGCCATGAATCATGTACTCTGTTGTGTGCACTGTTATCTTTGCACAGCTGCACTGAATGACCACATGTGAAGGTGCTAAACTTGTCTTGGCAGGTTGCAATCAAGTCTTTTTTCATCATAAAACTGCACGTCTTTTAAAAACATTTAATTTCAGGATGCATGCTGCAGAATTAGATTAAAAGTTTGACATAAAATGAAGATTTATAGATCACTAATATAAATTTTGAGTGAAAAGAGTTCATATGGTCACAAATTTATTTATTGTATTACTGACCTAGAAATCTCAAATATGTATTATTCATTTTATGCTATAATATTTGTTTTATTTTATTTATTTTTTATTTTATTCTAAAAGTTCCAAGTTTTAATTCAATTTAATGCATTTATTTAGCATTTTTGTAATTTAGTAATTTAAAAAATCATCCTTTTAAATTACTGAAAATAATTAATCATATGTTTTTCTTTTTTTATATTTTTCATAATTTTTTATAAATTATATTATCACCAAAAATGTTCATATAGTCAATGTCACCAGTGTATATATTATAATTGGAAAAAACAGATTTTTTTTTCTGAAATCTAGAATTTAAAATCGAATTAAAACCGGGAACTTTTAGAAAGAAAGAAAGAAATATTATGGCATTAAATGAATAATACATTAATATTAATAAAAATTAATAAAATAAAAATAAAAAAGAAATATTATGGCATAAAATGAATAATAGGCCTACATATTTACAATTTCATGGCAAGTAATAAAATACATACATTTGTGACAGTGACTATATAAACTATTTTCACTCAAACAGTTTTGGTGATGATATAATTCATAATAGGTAAAAATAGAAAAAATATTTTAAACCATTTAAATAATTTAATAGGGTAATAATATAAATTGATTAATTTATAAAAAATGCTAAATAAATTCATTTTAACTTCTGGACTCTGGAATTCAAAATCAAATTAAAACCTTTTTAATATTTATAAAATATTCATTTCTTTTTCATTATTAATACATATTTAAGACTGCTAGGTCAGTAATAAAATACAAAAATTTGTGACAGTGACCATATCAACTATTTTCACTCAAACATTTTTGGTGAATTTATAATAGGAAAAAATAGAAAAAAATATTTTAAACCATTTAAATAATTTATTAGGGTAATTATATAAAACGACTAATTTAGAAAAATGCAAAACAGAAGCATTTTCTACAGCAGTGCCGGAGTCGACGGCAGATATCAAACACAGAACGCATCGATGCAGATGTTTTGAAGCACATTCTGTACACAGACACGAGATCACGGCACATCAAAGAGAAGTTACTTTGAGTAAGTTCAGCTGAAGGCCGTATTCAATGAGCAAACAGGCATTTTTGACTCATGCACAGGGTGGTATTTGAGGATTTATGCGTAAGAATAGTCAAATGACACAGTAAGAGCTCATCACCCGGCTGTGTCACTGTGGTTAGGGAATTTCCTCTGTAATTACCTGAGCGATCCCTCTGCACCTGGAGACGATGCTGAACAAACCCACGGCTTTACTGAGACCGCTGGAATGTAAACACGCTTCCTCTGCAAGACGCAAGGGCCAAAAACCTCAGAGAAATCGATACAAGCCACATGGTGTCAATAATTGCTAAATAAATGTGTGGTTTTCTTTAAGGAAAATAAAAATTCAGCCATTATTTACTCACCCTCACATCATTCCAAACCCATTTCTCCCATGCAACACAAAATACAACAAATTTAAATGTAAGAAAATTTAACCTACAAAGCCTGATGGTGTCATGAGAAATCAGGTTCCCCCACCAGGAATCGGGTCTCCTTAAGGACCCAGGCAATAATGCCTGATCCAAAGTTGTTATAACCTATTTCACTATTTTATGATGTTTATTACTTTAAGTGCCCAAAGAAAACATGCTTGAAATATAAAATGAATGCCTATGTATTGCATAATAAAACAAACTGGAAACAGACATTGGAAGCAAAAAACATAACTAATATAAGCTAAGCTAGCAGGCTAATCGGGTATATGTAAGTTATGCTAGTACATAAGCTACTAAAAAAACTGTAAGAATGAGAAATGATTGATTTCACAACCTAAAAGACATTAATGGTCATTATAACGCATTTTGTACTTCATAAATCATAAAGTGATTTTGCAGGAATTATAACCAGTCGTTAAAAGTACTACCCATTAAAGCCCGATGAACCACTGGGATCACTCGGAGTCCTAAAGGAGACCCGATTCCTGGGGGGACTCGATTTCTCACCACAACGGCAGAAGGTCTGGACGCCATCGCAGCTTTCATTGGCCAAGGACCACCCAGAGGCCGTCTGATTGACATGTAAAGCTACCAATCACAGTTCTTTGTGTTCCACGTCATGTTTAGGGGTGTGAAAATGTAACGTCGATGTCCCTACAATAACGGACTGGCGTGTGAAACTTTTGGACGCATTTTAAAGAGTCCATGCTGTGAACTTTACATATTTCACGCACTTTTAAAAACCCAGCATTTAGTTGATCCTGATAATTGCTCATTTTCACAGTTGTAAACATTACGTCTTTCTTCTTCCATGAGGGGGTTTGGCTTCATGACGGTTAGGCTTTCAGGCGGACCATTAAAGAACGTGATACACGCGTCTCCTGGTGTAGTAACAAATCATTTTTATTCATTAATTAACAGTTAATCAAGTGCAAGAAATTACGTTCAATTGGTTTTATTATGTGTTTTTGTACGCTTTATATAGTAAGCTATGCATATTTTAAATTAATATAATTCGTATATACTTAGGATAATCATTAACTGACAGTTTGGGGAGACACAATTTCGAGGGGGGACATGATTTGTCATGACACCGGAAATCCTGTAGAAATAAACCAGATGACGACTTCGAAACTCCTGAAATGTTTCCCATTTTGTGTGCCATATGCATCAGACGTTCAGCCAACAGTTGAGCCATCGAGACTGACTTGATGATGAACATCACAAGCAACAACATTCATAGTACTCAACGTAAACGTATTATAGAGCAGAGGTGAAATCGTCTGATCATTTTAGAAGAACGTTCAATGTGAACATTCATCTGGTTCTCTCAGTTGAAAGTAAATCACACTGGTTTGGAACGACAATAAAGAATTTTTTGGGTAAACTAATCCTTTATTGTTTTTCCCCAAGACCACAAGAAAGAAACCAACATAAACTTCCCCCATCATATAGAGCGCATAAAAATGACAGCGCACTCACTTTTTGGTCAAAATACATTTATTCTGTTGCCATGGCAGGAGTACAAGCTCCTTATGAAGCCATATGGCCTGCTATTGAGTAAATATACAGTAAAGACAGAATCATTCTGTAGTCTGCATGTCCAGAAATTATGGCATTGCAAGACAGGACTTAGATGACGGAATATCTCCACCGCCCACAGATGTGCATGAGTCCACGCATTATATTCAAGCAGCGCGCGAACGGGCCGTAATGCATCATGAGAGAGGAGTTTCCACACTCGCTGGCTCAGGCAAAGTTTATACACTTGGGCAATGAAAACAAACAATTAAACTAGCAAGAGTCTAATACCCTCACAGGCATGAACCTATTTTCTGGTGCTGGCTTTGCGAGGACTGTTCGAAGTTTAATGTTTGCACGCATATAAATTAACGCGTTGCCTCCTGAAGTAAATAAAAATACCAGCAATTGGCCACTGCCTCTGCAGCACTGCAATTCTGGGTCTATGATTTCCTTGCGCTGTGGTCAGGCCCCTACGGTGCAAATGCAGTCCAGATGAGTTCCTGGTTCACGGTTATGAGCTAAATGAAAGGCTTCAGGACAAATTCCCTCCATCAAACTCTCCCGAAATCAAGGCCTGCTGGTGTTCCAGCCGAGCTGGTCGCATGTGCACATGTGCAGCGTCGGGTCACGTGACAGAATCGGGCCGCGTTACGATACATGCTTGAATTCATATTGCATCAGTGGGTCTTTTCTGATCGGGTCACTAGTGAAGATAGCAAAACAAACAGGCTTATCTGCGTTTTAACAGGAGGAGAAAACACCTCCCATATCTTTTTGTTTTTGATGTCAAAGGTCATGTGTCCAATCAAACAAAATTCATTGCTCACTTCTGTAGTCATATTAGTTTGACAGGTTGTGCGACATGCCCTCATCCTCAAAAACCATGAACAAAACTACACAAAAAGAAAATATGATCTAGGCGACATTGAATTTTAGGATAAACGTGGTTGTACTGAACACTGCAATTTATGAGGTAAATTATTGGCTGCTGGAAGCATGAAAGCACCAAAATTTAAAAGACATAAAAAAAAGAAATAACCTGCATTCGTAGATTCACTGCACTTGCAAAATACATGCAGATGAACTAAATGTAGAAAAATTGGTAACATTTTACTTGAAGCCTTTATGTATAATGCATTATAAAGGTACACTTTTTTTATCAATAAGTTTAAATTGAATAATGATTAAGCAATAAACATTTATTAAATTGCTTATTAATAAATGTTCACCTTTAGATTATTATTGTTTCCTCTCGTAATTATGTGTCTGATTTTTAATTTCCAACCGATTTTGGGTTCATTTTAAGCCAGCCATATAGTCATTTTTAAACAATAGTTGGGTTTAATAAAACTGCCCAGCACGTTGGACAAACGTTTAACCCAACCCCTGGGTTAAAACATCCCAATCGCTGGGTTAAAGGGTTAAAACATCCCTATCGCTGGGTTAATACAACCCAATCGCTGAGTTAAAGGGTTAAAACATCCCTATCGCTGGGTTAAAGGGTTAAAACATCCCAATCACTCGGTTAAAACAACCCAGTCGCTGGGTTAAAAGGTTAAAAGATCCCTATTGCTGGGTTAAAACAACGCAATCACTGGGTTAAAGGGTTAAAACAACCCAATCGCTGGGTTAAAGTATTAAAACATCCCTATCACTGGGTTAAAGGGTTAAAACATCCCTATCGCTTGGTTAAAACAACCCAATCACTGGGTTAAAGGGTTAAAACATCCCAATCGCTGGGTTAAAGGGTTAAAACATCCCTATCACTTGGTTAAAACAACCCACTCGCTGGGTTAAAACACCCAATCACTGGGTTAAAGGGTTAAAACAACCTAATCCCTTGGTTAAAAGGTCAATACAACACAGTCGCCGTTGTTTTTAACCCAGTATTTTTTAGTCTGTATTCTTGATTTACATTGTAATGCATCATATTTTTATAACTGTAATCAAAGGTAAAATGCATTATAATTTTTTCAGATTACTTGGTTACATTGTTTGAACTTTGAAATATGTATAATGTATTATTTCTGTGGTTTCAATTATTCATGAGATCATTCAATGCATTATAAGGTGCATTACAATGCATTAAAATACAATTATAATGCATTATATTTAAGGAAAGCCAGACATTATTATTAGCCAAAAGTTATTCTTAATAAATTCTCCATTACGAAAGCTTCTTTAGAAGCCGTTATCATTATCCAATCAGATGGAGGTCAGAATGTGGCATGGCACACGTCAAAGCAATATTTCCCCACGCATTTGGCTGTGAATCACATGTGAAGCAGGTGATGATTATCGTTCCTGCCATCACAGAGGACGATTCTCTGCTCTTATCTCGGTCATTAAAGCAATCTCAACAACAATTATGAATCATAAAGACGATTGTGTTGGCCACCTTATCTCTGGAATGCCACAGGAATCCAGGGCATCATAACAATGGAGTGTTGCCATGAGAATCGAACAAGCGTTTGGAGCCCGATTGGTTTTATCTGTGCAGCGCATATTGCTCTCCAGTAACCATCTTGATAGGCAGGGTGTGTCTTCCCCAACATCTGTAAACCATACATGTTCATTTGAAGCGTCCATATGCCCTATAGCACAGCACCATACTGTTACCGACCCCTTAATGAACTCAAACTGTCCATTTTCAAAAAGTTCGACATCAAGGCATTTTTACCAGCCGTGCGTAACACGTTACATTTCAGAGAAACCTGCCTGTGAGAGGAAAGCTGTGCTTCCCACAGTCCTGCTTTATGATCCATAAGAAAGTTGAGTTGTGATTCCTTTGACGTGTGTTTAACCTCAAGACAACCCAATAAAAGACTATTTTCTAAGTGGAGAATGATTCACACAGGATAAGTAGATGTTGCTAAAGAGCACGTACTCGGAATATCCTTCAATTTTGGTGCATATAAAAATCTAGATAAGAGTCATATTTTCAGAAATGCAAGCATCTGATTTTGGCTGTAAAATGTTGCATATGGAGCTTAAAGCATGACAAATAAAAGAGTATTTATGGATCAAACTCTATTTTGTTCTTTGACTTCAAATAAAAGTTTTTGAAGCTTATAGCTTAAAAGAACGTCACGTTATACTTGTTTCTGTCAGCGCATACATTTTGCATTCTGCACTCTTTATTTTGGGCAGCTTGATTACATGGCAATCCTCACGTTTTAAACAACGTCCCTATAATTAAACACTTCCTAGCTCTCGACTTTAGAGCAGCATGTAGTGAATGGCTCTTAATTAGCGAGACTCAATAAGCTGACTTCAGTGTAAAGCTGGAGGAAGACACCTTTACGCAACCAAAGCATAAGAACCTGTGAGAGGAAACACAATAGTCATTGTCTTCAGGCAATAGGTGGATTTCAAGAGCTCATGCTGTGGGGCTAAACTCACACCGGCTAATTTCCTGAGCATTCAGTGTCAACTACCTGTCACATTGGTTTGAAATAAGTGCATTCACATTTACTGCTGCTTAACAAAGACACATCTCTAAAACACTGGCTTCACACTGCAAATTCCATTGCTTTTTGTTTTGATGGAATTTGGTCCATTTCGGCCAATGCCGTTCCAATGGTAACCCTTTAAGTGCTTTTTACTGCATTTAATGCATTTCCACCAATAGGTGAGTAGCTCTTGCATTTTGCATTGCTTAAAGAAACATAGTAACCATTAATGACATCTAGCTATTTTCTTCTTTGATTATGCATTAAATATATGGTAACACTTTACAATAGGATCCATTAGCTAACATGAACTAACAATGAAAACAACAATTATTAATCTTCATGTTAATTTCAACATTTACTAATACATTAATAGTTGTATCTGTTATTTAAAGGGTTAGTTCACCCAAAAGTGAAATTTCTGTCATTAATTACTATTACTCACCCTCATGTTGTTCCACACCCGTAAGACCTTCGTTCATCTTCGGAACAAAAATTAAGATATTTTTGATGAAATCTGAGAGGTTTCTGATCCCCAAGAGAAAGCAATGTAATTACCACATTCAAGGGCCAGAAAAGTAGTAAAATAGTCCATGTGACTACAGTCGTTCAACTTAAAGGATTAGTTCACTTCAGAATGAAAATTTCCTGATAATTTATTCACCCCATGTCATCCAAAATGTTCATGTCTTTCTTTCTTCAGTCAAAAAGAAATTAAGGTTTTTGAGGAAAACATTCCAGGATTTTTTTCTCCATATATTGGACTTCACTGGGGTTCAACAGGTTGAAGGTCCAAATGTCAGTTTCAGTGCAGCTTCAAAGAGCTCTACATGATCCCAGACGAGGAATAAGAGTCTTATCTAGAGAAATCTGTCATTTTCTAGAAAAAAAAAAAAAAAAAAAATTACATACTTTTTAACCACAAATGCTCGTCTTGCACTGCTCTGCGATGCTCCACGCATTACGTAATCACGTTGGAAAGTTAACGAGTAACGTAGACGGAAGTACCGCTCCAGTGTCTACAAAGTGAACGTGCAAAGACTAAGTCAAACAACCTTTACAAAAAAAGGTAAAACAACGATGTCGGACGATTTTGAGGGAGTTTTTTCGCCTACCGCGGTATTTCCGCCAACGTCACCCGTGATCTTTCCAACATGGTTACATAACGTGTGGCGCATCACAGAACAGTGCAAGACGAGCATGTGTGTTTAAAAAGTATATAATTTTTTAGAAAATGACATTTCTCTAGATAAGACCCTTATTCCTCTTCTGGGATCATGCAGAGCTCTTTGAAGCTGCACTGAAACTGACATTTGGACCTTCAACCCGTTGAACCCCAGTGAAGTCCACTATATGGAGAAAAATCCTGGAATGTTTTCCTCAAAAAACTTAATTTCTCTTCGATTGAAGAGAGAAAGACATGAACATCTTGGATGACATGGGGGTGAGTAAATTACGTAATTCAATGTAAACAGCATCAGAGGCTGACAGGGAAGAGAAGAAATTGTTGAATAAAGTCGTTATTTTTTTTGTTTTTGCGCACAAAAAGTCGCTTCATAACATTAAGGTTGAACTACTGTAGTCATGTTGACTATTTTAACAATGTCTTTACTACTTTTCTGGACCTTGACGTGGTAACTTCGTTGCTTTGTATGGGGGATAAAAAAAAAACCTCCCGGATTTCATCAAAAATATCTTAATTTGTGTTCTGAAGATTAACAAAATCTTACAGAATTGGAACGACATGAGGGTGAGTAATTAATGACAGAAATTTCATTTTTGGGTGAACTAACCATTTAATGGACCTGAGCTAACAATGAACAGCTGTGTTTTTATTAACTCTACTAATGTTAACAAAGATTATTTAATAGTGCATTGCTTCATGTTAATGCATAATGTTAGACCTTATTGTAAAGTGCTACCAAAACTGTTAACTATTCTCTAAAAAAATGAGTGCGGTAGAAATAAATACAGAATACTTCATGTGCGAAACGTAGATCAGAAAATACGTTAGTTTAACTCCGATTAAAATATTTATTTTCCCAATAGTGAACATAAATATATCTTTATATACTTCTCCAAAATATGTGTTTTACTTTATTATAAATAAAGTTTAGTATTGGGAAAAATAAAGTCAGCGGCATCCGCAGCCCTCCACGACCATGTCCTGGTAGTTTTTTAAGATCACCCGCTCGTATTCGTCCAGATAGAGCAGAGAAACGGGACTCAGGTCCGTGGGAACGCAGCAGGCCCGGGGAATGTTGCTGTTCACCGAGTTCACCAGTGTCTGTACAATAGCGTGGTTGGTGGAGTTCAGGTGGTCCGCCAGCGGGAACGGACACTCGCCCTGGCAGTAAAAGGCATGGTAGCCCGGCGGGGCGACTATCCAGTCGTTCCACCCCACGTCGCTGAAGTCCACGTAGAGGGAATGTCTCTTGCAGTTGGCTTTGTGCTTCTTCCGCTGTTTGTTCGGCCGCACCTGCCGCTTCTCGCGAGAGTGCAGAACGTTCCCCTTCCCGTCGTGGCTGTAGGTCACCAGCAGCGGCCTCATCTGGGGCCATGTGTCCTCCCTGTCGTGCAGAGACCGACTGACGCGGACGTGTCTTTTGGAGTCCTGGTCCGGGTGAACTATTTCCACCACGAAGCCGTGGTTGGGCCGTCCGTCTGCGGTCCACCTCGTGACGGCGGGGCTCACGTCGAAACTCTCCCACTTGCTCAAGCTGTGCTGAACCAGCCTGGTGTCCAGGAGTCTCGTGATGGGTTCCTGAAGGGAACCGGACGGTCTGATGATCTCGTGAACGTTAATGCGGTGAAATCCCGCCAAGCTGCCGTTGCTCGGAGAACTCACAACCTGCTCTCGGAAAATCCGCAGCTCCGCTGACGTCACAAACTCCTCGCCTGGGATGGAGGTCAGGTTGAAGAGGAACCGCTGAGTCGTCTTTCCACTCGAGCTGGACAGGTCCTCCGTGGATTCTGGAAGAAAAAACAGTTTGGAATGAATATGGCTGTTTGAATCAATGCCAGTTCCTTACGTCTTGTTTACACTCATTGACAGGATGTGACTTTTACTGACCTCTTACTGGACACACTGGTTTAAATGCTTAAGAAATGATAACTTATCACGCTTAACACAACATGATTACTTCAGAGGTGGTAAACTTACACAAGGAGCATTTCTAGTTTAGTTCATGTCATGATTAGTATGCATTAAACTTTTACAGCACCTGCAACTTTACACTCTAAATAATACTGCGTTGTTTAACCCATGTTTGGGTCCAATATGAACAAACCCAATCGTTGGGTTTAAAAATTTAAAATGTCATTATTTGACCAAAACATGGGTTGAAACAATCCAGATTTTTTAGTGTACAATGCAAACAAATAAATAAAAAATGAAGTAGGTAGTTAGATGAGCACATGTAACCCCTACTATCTATCCATCTATATATATCTATATATATATATATATATATATATCTATATCTATATATATCTATATATATATATCTATATATATATATATATATAGAGTCAATTCAGGGACACTTTTGATGCCATTAAGATGACTTGGAAAAAGTGTCCCAATCAACCTGAATTCATATATATATATATATATATATTATACATACACACACACATACATACATATATATACACATACATACAATATTTCATATATATATATATATATATATATATATATATATATATATATATATATATATATATATATATATAATGTGTTCTCAACATGGGACTTTATACAAATAAACTGGCAATTCCTCATCAAATAGTCTGTAGATAATGTCAACTCCTGTCAAACATGAAGGATAAAAGCAGATAAGAATGGAAAGAAGGAATTTAGTGCAGGAGGAGAGGGACAATTCGTGAAGTAAACACTTGCTTACCATCATGGTGGAAGCTCCTGATAGTATTCGCGCGGCTGGCAGATCTTTCTGAACCTTTCCCTAAGGAACCCTTGGGTCTGTTGCTGTTGTTCTGCTCCGCGTTCACCGAGTGCATCGAGTACAAGTCCATCATGTATTGCGGAACAACCGCAGACCTGCTGGGACTGGGTCTGTGTTTGAGTCCAAACATGCTCAGAAGTCGAAGTTCAAACGCGTGTAAGACATCCTGAGACAGAGAGGACCGGCCGATCTGAGGTACGAGTCCGCGGGAACCTCCAAAGAACACCTGAGTGACCATCAGAACCATCAGAGCGCCAACGGACGAGACCATGATCACTCTAAAGCTGACAGATCAGTGACGAACGAGATCAGATGGGCTCAGGCCAGGAGATGGGACCATATTCCGTGTTTGAGTGAGCCATTGTGAGAGTTTGGAGGATCCTTCGTGCATCAAAGCCACCTTAAGAGCCGCTTTAAGGAGGAACGCAAACCTGCGCTAGATCCATCTGGATAGGAGAAGGTCCATGAGTCGAAGCCTGTCATAATACTAGATTTGCGCTGTTCGTAAAATAACACAAAGTGTAAAACTCCGATTGATAAACCTAAAAATTAGGGGAATGCGATCGGTACTCTAAATAAGTTAAATAAGTTGGTTTCACACATCAGCAATGTTCCTAAATCGAGCTCAAACAAGTGCAGGTCCTTCAGATAAAGTCCAGTTAAAACTCCACACGCGCAGCTGATCTTCTGTTCATGGCACGTGAGATGATCAATGCAGTCTGCTGGGGTCTTCATATAAAGCTGCTGCTCTTTTATAATTCCCCGTTTCACTGTGTTCCATCTTTGAGATCGAAAAGAAAAAGCTGTTTATCTGCAGGAAAAAGTGGGAGACTTTAACGGGAACGCCCGCCTCTTTTTACACATATTCTATCGACACTGCTGTATAAAGACAAGCTGTAGGTGCTGTGACAGATGTGAAACTCCACTTCATTGACAAAACAAAAAGTTTCTTCCTTTTGCGAAGAGCGGAACGAGTCGCTGCGAGAGTTTGGATACGTGTGTCCTTTACGCGCAGTGCGCAAGTGTGCAACAGCGTCTCTCTCTCTCTCGCGCGCGCGCTCTCTCTCTCTCCTCGTGTGTCTTTATGTTTAACTCTCTGATGTCATGACAGAATTCATCACCTTTGGACATCAAGGGGTCCATGTGGTCAAATGCTCCTTTAGAGAGCTCGGACATCTTCTAATTAAATAACAAGGGGGAAAAATATGGGAAGTTCCAGATTTACTACATTACTGCTTATTAAATTTAATGCAACATATGGCATTAAATCTCTTTTGGGCATTTTAATCAGTCATCACTCTATCGCCTAATATCACTAACGATATATTTAGATCTCAAATACAAAAAAAAAAAAAAAAGTAACTTTAAGAAAAAAAAAAAAAAAAAAAAAAGTTCACTCACTATCTAGCGCTCATATTCAGAGCCAGTGCGCCTACTTGTGGAGAACAGAAGCAACGACGTTTTATGTGAAGTAGGAAGTAAGACCGGGGCTAGTTGTCACATTTTACATTCAGTGCCCCAAAATAAATCTGAAAACGGTAATATATATATATATATATATACACACACACAAACAGAATATATACATACACACAATGTGTATATATGCAGTTCTAAACAGTTTATGAGCATTCTGTACAGTTTATGATATATACTGTATATAGTTTTAATGCATATCATAAACAGTTCAGAATTAGAATTACATATATATATATATATACGATATGCAATATGCATTAAAAATATATATAAAATTCTATACGGATATTCTATACGGATATATTTATATATATACGGGGATATATATATATATATATATATATATATATATATATATATATATATAAAATGCACACAAATTGTGTATATATATATATATATATATATATATATATATATATATATATATATATATATATATATACACACAATTTGTGTGTGCATTATATATATATATATATATATATATATATATATATATATATATATATATATATATATATATATATATATATAATAAAGCATAGGTACACAGGTTGTGCATTCACTTATTTACACAATAGATACTACAAAAATATTTCAGTTTGGATTGGAAGTTCACCAAAAAAAAAATCTAATTTAACATTAAGAATTTAATTTGTCCTCATAAGAATATTTCAAACATTCAAATCAAGGTCTAATAAACCAATAAACATTAACATGCCTCAGGTCTAATATATTAAACACCATTTAAACCATGTTTGAGGGGGAAAAAAAGCAATTTATTATAAAATGAAGTTTATTTTGAACATGTAACAGCTCAGTCTGTCTGCATCCACATTCTCCCACACTGTCCTCAATGTCTAAAAACCAGTTAAACTTACTCTAAAGCACCATTAACCATTTTAATCAATGTTTCATCTGCATCCACACTCATCCACCACCATATCTTCATAATGTCTGAGCACCACATTATCATTATTGTCGTAATAGAGCATGGAGATGGGGGACAGTTTGATGGGAACGCAGCAGGGCTGAGGTGTCCCTTTCGGATCGAACGAGTGAACCAGCGTCTGCAGGATGGCGTGATTGGTTCCATTCAAGCTTTCACTCAGAGGGAAAGGACACTCGCCATGGCAGTAATTGGCTAAATATCCCTGAGGCGCAATGATCCAGTCCTGCCAACCCACGTCTTTGAAGTCGATGTAAAGCCTCCTGGGTTTGCACACGTTACTGGGGGTCACGGGCAAGTAATACGCCGCGCTTCTCTTTCTTCTGGACCTGCACTGAAGCGGGTTCAACGACACCACCACCAGAGACGTGTGCAACTCTGGGATTTGGACGCTCTTCACGTATGCGTGCTTCTGAAGCATGTTGCTCAAATGCGTGAGCTGCATCTCAAGTTGCATCCCGTAGTTCTTACCTGGTTTCCTCCAGGATTCAGCCAGGTCGGTCAGATTAACCAGCACTGAAGCGTGCGCACCAGGCCCGAGCGACTGAGACAGGAGTAATTTACGGCTGGACTCGTGAGTCACTCCCTTCAGCGTGGTCCTTAAAACCCTGTACAGGTCCACGCTGAACACATGCTGTCCCAGGTGAGCCAGGTCCTGTTTGAACTTCATTTCCAGCTGCGCGAAAGAGAGTTGCTCAACATCCTCCAGCACCGACATGTTGAAAAACAGATGCTTTCGCACACAGTTAAAGCAGTGGACGGCCGGAGCAGATATCAGACTACCTGTTCGGGGGAAAAACAACCATTGTGTTATGGTGCATGAGGCTCATTCCTGTTCTGCAGAACCTTTTAACCCATGTTTGGGTCCAATATGAACCATTAAACATGAAAACATTATGCAATCATTTAATCATTTCTCCTTGTATAGAACCCTAGAGTTCTATATAGAATCCCACTGAACTTTTCAACAGTTGATTGATTACATTGCAAACTTTTTTTGGTGGTGTTTTTTTGTATGCAAGTTTTCTGAAATGTATAAATATGCAACTGAGGCATTATTGGATAATTATATTATTAACCCTCTGGTACTGTTCATATTAGTAACACTTGTGTTGTTCGAGGTCCAAAGTGACCGAACACCTGAAATGTAAAAATCAATGTAATATATATATATATTTTTTTAATATTTTCTTTTTTATTTTGTGTTTTGAGAGAATTTCATGGTACTAATTAATATTTATGCAATAATTGTGATTGTAAAATAGAGACAATGTCTTTAAAATCCAATTTTTGAAGGCCGATTAGCACCATCTGGTGGAAGTAAAAAAAAATCTGTAATGTGTGGTGTAACCACTAGATTCCTTTATAGCTCTATATAAAAAGCTAATAAATTCTCTCATTTTTAGACAAATACTTTTTATTAAGTTGTGGATTTGGTTATATTTAGACATTCACAAAGACTAAAAAGAACAAATGTTGATTTGAAGTGTCAGTTTTTGCATTATTTTACTAGTCAAACCTGAACACAGAGAAAGACATTTTGTAACATAACATCAAAATTCAACAAAAATCTAACAAAATGAACAGGAATGCTTAATCAACCCGATTTAAGTCTTCTGGCTCAATTTTGCCATATTGTTACAGCCATATTGTTATTTTGCACTCAATATGTTAGAGTTTCACCCCTTCATTGCTGTGCACTTTTTTCAGCATTGCATCTGATTTGTAGATTGTACACACAAAAAATTCTCTGTATTTTCATATATTTGCTTATTTCCCATTCATTTCCTAAGACAGTCATTTTTGACCACGAACAAAACAAGTGACTTTTTTTTTTTAACGACCATTTAGCTTTTTTCCAATCAAGTCCATGATTATTTTTAAAATTTCAAGCAAAATATGTCTAAAATGACAGAACACCACCAGAGGGTTAAATATGCACTAATTTGCATACATTTCCAGAACAGAAATCTGAACACCAGATAACGGCAGGTTCAAAATAGCTTTTTTGTTGTGATATTAAAGTCAAAGGTTTTTACAGAGGGGATTTTTGAATGTCTTTTTATTGCTGTATGTTTTTAGGAATAAAATATTGTATATAAATCAGATGAAGATATATGAACAAAACCCTCAGGAAAAACCTTCAGAATAGATCAACTAAAGTCTGGTGTATGTACAGTAGAAGAAACTCAGAGCCTTTAAAGATATGAATTGTAATTGAAATCTACAGACACAAACAGATGAAGTGCACTTTAAAGTACATTTCAGATTTTTTTCTTTCCACTAATCTGAAAAGCCAAATAGCTCAAAATCTAAAAACTGACCCTTGCATGAAAAAATGTTGCCTGTAGTGTTGTTTCTTTTAAAAAAGTGTGTAAAAGACCTGTAAAGAGTGTAAAACACGTAATGATGACCATAATGATGTCACTTCCTGGAGAACGACGTCATAAAGGAAGTTAAAGATTTTACAAAACACTAACATGATGAAAAAAAACAGATTACAATGATTCCCAAGAAAACTTTTTTTTTTTAAACACTTTGATTAGAGAAAGGGGAAATAAAACAGATGGCATAACTTAATTTTAAATCAATTCTGAAAATTGCCCTCTTGAAGAAACATTTTTTTCAAAATGAAGATGATCATGGGGGATATAACATACTGCACAGTAAGGTTGACCCTAACACTGAAGGCCTCACCTTGGTCCTGGATGAACCTCACGATGTTTCCTCGGACTCCGTACTCGGACACCAGGCACGGGTCGCTGTGGGACGTCGAGGTCTGTTTGGTGCTCTTCTTGAACATCTTCCACAGCAGAGAGGGCACCGGAGCCTGATGGGACGGTTTGGGTCGACTTGAGAGACCCATGGAGCTTAAAAACAGCTTTTCTTGAACATTAACTTTTTCTGTGTTTATAAAAGAAGGAGAACAGAGACTTAACATTAAAAACAAGACATTGAGAGTCACACACACCATCATTAACTGAGCAGCACAGTCAAACAGAACTCACGGCCGGATGGAGCCTTTTAAACAGACCACTGATCACATTCAGATGGCCAGACGAGTGAAGATTGACACCTGTGAGCTGATTGGTGGAGATAACGACATGACTGATGGAGTGTGGGGGTGATTTCATTGATATGCAAATTAGCTGCAATTGGCCTTTGATGTTTAAAAGGGATCAGATTGAGATACTGGCACAAAGATCGACATTGTTTCATAGGTTATTTTGAATTCTTAAATATTTTATTTATATACAAAATGTATTTTTATAATTTGCTTTCATTTATATATAGGCCATTTTTTTACTCATTTTTATGTAACATGGTATACATATAAAAACACTTCACAAATAGCACAAGTCATACACATATGAAAAATAAAAAATAAAAGTGAAGTATAAATAAGAGAAAAAAAGACTAAACAAATAAATGTGACTTTTTAACCACTGATTATTGAGTTATTGCGTTTCATCTAATTTATGATTTGTAATTTGATGTGTAACTTAATAATCAACTCCTAAAATCCCCAAACTAAAAGACAGAAGTGAGTCAGCAGTTGTCATACAGTAAGATTACAGAGACATAAAGTGAATGTGGAGCAGCTCAGATCATTTTATCTTGAGGAATTTGATGAGAAATATCATTTTCACACTCATCAGACAGAAACACTGCCTCTGTCCGTCTGTGCAGCATCACTCCTGTTCTTCATCAGACACATTCCTACAGTCATCGGTGAAGACCAGACACAATCCACTGATCCATCAGGATGTCACTGATAACAGGATCCTGGACGAACTCTGGGGCGGCAGTCCATCTCAACTCTACCAGTGACAAATAGACTAGTGGTCTGTGTTCACAGCTCACTAGTCCAAGACAAACAAACAAAAAATAAATAAAATAAAACAGAAATGGAGTGCTGTGAACAGAGACAAGACAAAACAAAAATAATAAAACAAAATAAAAATGGAGTAGTGAGCTGTAAACTGAGACCAAACAAAAAATAAATGAAAAATAAAACAAAACAAAAGAAGCAGTGAGCAGTGAACAGAGATAAAATAAAAATGGGAATATTTATTATTAAAAATAGATGATTAGGACGATGATGATTATTAAGAATAACAATGACAATAATACATTTACAAAACATAAATAATATGGGAATGAAATGTCAAGCTTTAGAATTTGTTTCCAAAAAAGATGATGATGATTATTATTATTATTAATAAGAATAATAATCACAATAATATTATATTTACAAAATAAAATAAAATATGTATTTTTTTATAAAATATTTATATTTCATAAAAATATATGTAAAATATATTTGACACACACACACACACACACATATATATATATATATTTATATATATATATAATTTTACATAAAATAAAATATGGGAATGAAATGTCAAGCTTTGAAAATATTTATTTCCAAAAATATTATTACTGTTATTTACATAATAATAATAATATTTACAAAAATAACAAATATAATAAAAATATTTATATTTGTATTTTATATTATAGTATGCATATTTAATAAAAAATATATTTAAAATGTATGTAAGATGACAATATAAATTTACAAAATAAAACAAATATGGGAATGAAATGTCAAGCTTTAGAAATATTTATTTCCAAAAAAAGATTATTATTATTATTATTAATAAAATAAGAATAATCACAATAATAATAATATTAATAATATATTTACAAAAATATATAATAAAAAGATTTATTAGATATATTATGTACGTAAAATATATATTTAAAATGAATTTATATATATATATATATATATATATAGATAGATAGATAGATAGAAATGAAATACGTTTTGTAAACTGACAATTATATAAATATTTCATAAATATAAATAAATATATTTTATTATAAAATATAAATACAAGTATAAATAAAAATAAATAAATATTAATATAAAGTTACTGCTTACCTTTTGAAATAGCCTTTGTGTATCCATTATAAGGCTTTAGAACACAGCATATATCTCATAACCTACAAACAAAAGACAAAAAAAATTGTTAAAGACACATATGCTAAATACATGACATGCAAAATGCTAATGCTGAAGAAACAGTTACATGTACGGTGTGAGGTTACAGTGCTAGCATTGTCACTGGAAACACAATATTGTGTGTGGTCTAGTCAGGATATGAAATACGGCCGTTTGAATAACATGACATTGTGTTCACCCCTTCATTCATCACAAACACACGTTGTGCTCTGAGGTTTCCCTCCTGATCTTCAGTTTCACACACACAGGACACAGAGAAGCTGTGGTCCACGGAGCGGAGGAGAATATCCCTCAGACTGATGTAAAACACCGTCATGATGTTTTTCAAACCTCATGTTTCACTTGATATGAAAATATATTCTGTGTAATGGGGAATTTGAGCGAATTAAGCCACAGAAAGCTCATCTTTCACTGTTTACCTTCCCCTTATGTCTGTTATGACTGTCACCCACATCTGCCTAGAGGTCAAGTATGAGTTATACTGTAGCTCATATACGCCTTTTCACCTTTTAGAAGCATATATATATATATATATGTTTAGATCACTGCAGCTGATGCACATGATTCTTCAGAGGCCATGAGGATTAATTATGAATTTACCACTACTGATCATGTGCCTTTTTCTTTATCTATAGATCTGGGCAGTTTACCTACTCTTTTGTCTGTTAATAACGTGTGTAGGGAAAATGGACTGGTCTAACTTGACTGAGGAGGATCTTAAAGTGTACTGTGTTCACTGACACACTGTTGAGTAATACTGATTTACCAAAAGACGCAGCTGTGATATTAACTGTAAGAACCCACAACATGCTATTGAGTTGTGTTCCCTGTATGATAATATTGTGGAGTCCCTTCTTGCCTCAAGCAGGCCTCTGTACAAGATCAAGACGCATAAAGCCAAGCCAGGTTCGAATGAGTATGTTGAAGAGCTTCATGCTGAGGCTAGAAGGGCTGTTAAAGCTTGGGTTGAGTCAGGTAGACATAAACATGGTCCCTTATTTGAATATAAGAAACGGGCAAATGCAAATTTTAAATATGCCCTATGTTTCATTAAGAGGAATAAAAATACAGTGAGGTCTGACTCAAAACTGCAAAATAATAAACCAAATGATTTCTGGAAAGAAATCAAAAGAATAAATAACAGTAAAACATCTGATTGATGGTGTAAGCGGGTCAGAAGGAATTACTCAGTTGTGGCAAAAACTTTATTACGAGCTGTTTAACTGTGTTTAAAGTAACTCCTTTGTGGTGGGCAACAATGATAATAACGAAGATGTGACTGTCTCTCCACAAGAAGTTTATGATGCAGTTATGATGCTAAAAGACAATAAGGTATGGATAAGATATCTGTGGAACATTTAAAATTTGTAAGTCCTTTGCTTGCTATTTGTTTTACTGGGTTTTTAGTCCATCTTATCTGTTATGTTAGTGCCTATTATTAAAGGGTTAGTTCACCCAAAAATGAAAATTCGGTCATTAATTACTCACCCTCATGTCGTTCCACACCTGTCAGACCTTCGTTCATCTTCAGAACACAAATTAAGATATTTTTGATGAAATCCGATGGCTCAGTGAGGCCTGCATTGACAGCAAGATAATTAACACTTTCAATGCCCAGAAAGCTACTAAAGACATATTTAAAACAGGTCATGTGACTACAGTGGTTCAACCTTAATGTTATAAAGCGACAAGAATACTTTTTGTGCGCCAAAAAAAAATAAATAACGACTTTATTCAACAATATCTAGTGATGGGCGATTTCAAAACACTGCTTCATGAAGCTTCGAATCTTTTGTTTCGAATCAGTGGTTCGAAGCGAGTGTCAAACTGCCAAAGTCACGTGAACTATTGAAATTTCAAAACACTTATGAAGTAACAAAGCCTCGTTTACTGAAATCACGTGACTTTAGCACTCCAAACCACTGATTTGAAACAAAAGATTCGTAAAGCTTCGAAGCTTCGTGAAGCAGTGTTTTGAAATCGCCCATCACTAGATATTGTTGAATTTCGTTATTTTTTTTTTTTTTTTGGCGCACAAAAAGTATTCTCGTCGCTTCATAACATCAAGGTTGAACTACTGTAGTCACATGACCTGTTTTCTCAGCATCTGAAAGTGTTAATTATCTTGCTGTCAGTGCAGGCCTCACTAAGCCATCGGATTTCATCAAAAATACCTTAATTTGTGTTCTGAAGATGAACGAAGGTCTTACGGGTGTAGAACGACATGAGGGTGAGTAACAAATTATAGTATTTTCATTTTTGGGTGAACTAACTAATAAATAGCATGGATAAGTACCGGCCTATGTCACAGATATGTGCATTTTTGCTTTAAAGGCGATTTGTACTTGTATAACAGGCATAATTCCACAATATTTATGTTTTACTGATGCCTCTAAAGCCTTTGATTGTGTTACACAACAGAGGAGTTCCTAAATCTCTTGTGAGAATTCTGGCTTTATATATATATATATATATATATATATATATATATATATATATATAAACCATAAAAAATGTCTTACTTGAAATATATCTTGTAACAACACTCAAAGATTTTAAACTAGTCTGTGTATTTGGCTTGGAATTCATTTGTAAACAGATTTTTATAATGCCATGTTATGAAGGAAATATAGATTTTCTGCATACTATTTAAAATAAATAAATAAATAAATTACAGCATAATAAACATTTCAAATAGTATGCTGCATTGTTGTCACATGACCATCATGTTGCATGTTTAATTCAGCAAGAGTCATAAAGAGATTTCAGAAATAAATACTTATTCCACATTTTTATCCAGTTGTAAACTGTCTTTAGGCAGTTTGATCAACTAATGAGTTAGGAAGAAGTGGGCTTGATATTGTTATGTTTGAAATGGAATACTAGTGTACTAAATACTGCACGGTATATAGTTTAAATCTCACAATTTGTACTTTTTTTCTCAGAACTGCGTGATATAAAGTCGCAATTGCGAATTGTGAGATATAAACTTGCAATTCTGAGAAAAAGGTATTTTTTTCCCTCAGAATTGGACTTTATAACTTGCAATTGCGACTTTATATCTCACAACTCTGAGAAAAGAAGTCAGAATTTCGAGAAAGAAAAGTCGCAACTATCTTTTAAAATGTTTTATTCCGTGGTGAAAACAAGCTTCCATATATATTTCTCTACACTCAGTGTACTTTTACGCCTTTATGTCTGCTGTCATGTTTATTGGACTTACTATTGTAAAACATTATATTACATTATTATGTTTGTAGAAAGGCGCTATATAAAATAAACATTATTATTATTAAAAATGACATTTGGCCAATCAAATAATGAGAAAAAGTGCATACTGCACTCACTATTTTGGCAGTATACAGCTTTTGCTCTCTGCATGATCTGCTACATTTGCAAAAAAACAAACAGAGCACAATGTGCTGGGTATTGTATCCCATAATGCAATGCACTTGACTTAACCTTCCATTATCAGTATGATGAATGAACCAGATATTTAATATCTCTTTCTTGACATATTATGCTTTATATTTAGCTGATTCGACTGATTCAATTTTTGCAACATTGACAGTTATTGAACTGAACTGAATCAACACTGAACTGACTTGAGCTGAATAACGACACTATCGTCTCTTTAAAGCTGCTTTACAGCAGAATTTGAACTCAGTTTGCATCATTGAATCATTATTTTTCAGTTTATCACTGTAAAGCTGCTTTGAAACAATATGCAGTGCTATAGAAATAAAGATGACTTGACCTATTATATAGCCAGAATTTAAAACATTATTACTACTTACTTGCACAAATATTAGTTAGTATGCCATTCTGAACATACCCAGTGTCTAATATGCATCTAACCACCACCATGTGAAACCTGAGACCTGCAATGACAGTAAAGACAAGACATAAGCTCAGTAAAATTACAGTATAAATAAGTATTGGTCCTGCAACTATATATCTGAGTACTGCAACAGACTAGAATATTTGATGCAACATGACACGCAGGAGTTCACCACATAAACACTGCTGTTGTTTAATGCTCAGGGTGGAGAAACTGAACCAAAACTGAGATGATTCACTGTACGACCTTCAGTGCTGAAAATTTCTGAATGCTTTTAGGGTTGATACAGCTTTGCCAGGTGGGCGTAGAGATGACTGTACATCAGAATCGTGCCACATGCTCAGGGAATATTCATCTTCACCGTGTCTGTCTCCTTCACGAGCACTTCACCTAATTACAGACTGAAGCTGCTCTAGACGTTACATCAATGCCACAAACAATCATCTCGTGTCTGGCCCCTCGCTGGGTCATCTGTGAGGTGGATGAAGAAGATAACAACCTTTATCACTGCTAAACACATCAGTTACACACACCATGATGTAGCGTTTAGCTTACCGGTGGAAGACGGCAATGGGTGGTTGCTGGAAAGACCCAAAATCATTCCTAATCACTCCTTCCCAGTGTTTTGATATGATGAAGCTACACATTTGTCATGTGTTGCAATTATCTGAGAAGGGAAAGAGGTCTGCTTACAGATTAGTTCCTGAGGAATTTTACATGATTTCTGAACATTATGATTCATAAGAATTTTATTTCCTTTGCTGCAGATGCTTCCTGTTATTATGATCAAAATAAATACATTTCAGCCACATTTTTACAACCAAGTGATGCTTGGGAAGTACCAGCATTAATACAATCACACTCTAAAATAAACTTTCACATTCAAATGAAAAATACACTACAATGACTCTATAAACAATGATCGTGCTAATGTCAGCAACAAGTAATGTCTTATTTGTTCATTAGATTTGCTTACCAAGTACAGCAAGTTACATTTAGCATGTGCTATACTAGCTGCTGATTATAACTGAAACATGTAAGATTAAAGGGGACCTATTATGTCACTTTTCACAAGATGTAATATAAGTCTCTGGTGTCCCTAGAATGTGTCTGTGAAGTTTCAGCTCAAAATACCCCACAGATCATTTATTATAGCTTGTCAAATTTGCCCCTATTTGGGTGTGAGCAAAAACACTCTGTTTTTGTGTGTGTCCCTTTAAATGCAAATGAGCTGCTGCTCCCGGCCCCCTTTCCAGAAGAGGGCAGAGCTTTAACAGCTCGCGCTTCAGTCACTCAACAACAACAAAGCTGGAGAATCTCACGCAGCCAAAATGAGGATTGTCAGTAACGGTGTTCAGCCTTACATTGTTCAAACCGGAGTCGACACTGATGGAGAGAGTCAGGAAGAAGTTACAACTTTTAGAATGAAACTGGACGTTTCTGAATGGTTAGTGGATAAATTTATGTAGTTGCTGTGGAGTTGATTCAACTCATCCACTAGCATGTGCCGTCATGTTAATCTTTTGTGCAAATCCAGTGTTGAATTGACCCTCGTTTGTGAAGCAGTCCGGCGTAAAATGTCAGCATGGCAACAACACTACTACTTTGAGCGTCGCAACTTTGCAGATGTTGTTTATGCTCAAACAGCAACATTACACACTAACTAAAGTTAAAAAAGTGAAATCATAATCAAGGACCACTTTAATAAATTTCTTACTTGAATGCTGCTGTTAAATGCTCGTGAGGAGATAAACATGGCGGACTGTGTACAGCTCACTCAGGGGAGGAGCTAAGCTAATAGGGCCAATTCCGTTGCCAGTCGTGGGCGGGGCCTGTTACACTGTGATGTCACATTGGATCACATTCCTGTACGGCTCTTTTTCAGATTTATGGGGAAAATAACAAACACGGTGGATGGATTTTACCACAATAGGGTGGTTGTGTACACACACTGTGGACACATAATACGTTCATAAACAATATAAAAGTGAATTTTGCATAATAGGTCCCCTTTAATGGGTTCCAGGGCCACAACTCAATAAGCTAGAACTTAATTTGGAACTTAATCAGCTAAAAAATTGTATAGGCTATGCTACAAATGCTTAACTCAAAAGTGCTTATAATTTCATTAGAAGTTGTCATAACTCAAAAAGACTGACTGATGCAAACTTACACATATATATATATATATATATATATATATATATATATATATATATATATATATATATATATATATCTATCATCATCGTCAGTTAGGAACCTGGGTGTGCTCTTTGATACCAATCTTTCATTTGAAGGCCATGTTTCTAGCATCTTCTAGCATTCTTCCATCTTAAAAATATATCTAAACTACGACATATGCTCTCAATGACAAATGCAGAACAGTTAGTTCATGCGTTCATGACCTCAAGGCTAGATTACTGTAACGCTCTACTGGGTGGTTGTTCCGCTCGCCTGTTAAATAAACTACAGCTCGTCCAAAATGCAGCAGCTAGAGTTCCAGGAAGTATGCCCATATTAGCCCAGTTCTGTCAACACTGCATTGGCTTCCTGTTAAACATCGTATAGATTTTAAAATCCTGCTACTTACTTACAAAGCACTAAATGGTTTAGCTCCCCAGTATCTGAGCGAGCTCTTAAAGCATTATAGTCCTTCACGTCTATTGTGACTTTAGAATTCTGGACAGTTGATAATACCTAGAATATCAAAATCAACTGCAGGCGGTAGATCCTTCTCCTATTTAGCAAACTTTGGAGCAGTCTTCCTATCACTGTTCGGGAAGCAGACACAGTCTGTCAGTTTAAATCTAGACTAAAAACACATCTGTTTAAACTTGCGTACACATAAACCATTATCTACTTCTATAATTCAAGTCATGTAAATTGTTAGGCTGCATAGATTAGGTCAGCCGGAACTGGGAACACTTCCCATAACACCTGATGTACTCGCTACTTCATAAGAAGAATGGCGTCTACGCTAAGATTAGTCTCTCTGTTTATCCAGAGGTTTGCCGCAGCCTGCCAGATCCAGTATCCAGATGAGATGAAGGACCTGCATCTAGACATGACGATAACGCAGCCCTGACGTTTCAACTAAACTGTCCCCTGCGAAGGGCCATTTCTCTTTTCTTTCCGTATGTATAGATAAAACGTTATCAAAATGATTCCAGTTCGCATAGATCCGCGGACACAGCTAATTTTTCTGTATTATGTGGACCAGTAAAGTAATTTGGCAAATATCACTTTTAAAAAAAAAAGAAAAAAAGACCAAGCTTCTGTGCATATACACACTCAAACACGCAAACCTATAGACTAAACATGTAATTGAACGGCAAGAATGCATTAAAGGTATTCGGTTTTCAGTAGGAAAGGTGTCATTTAAGCGGCCCCTAAAGTAATAACTAACAATTTTTACAATGGAAGTGATTCAATCAAAAACCAACTTTAGCTCGATAAGAATTTTCCTATTGTCTCTGTGAAGCTGCTTTGAAACAATATGTATTGTGAAAAGCGCTATATAAATGAAGATGACTTGACTACATATATATATATATATATATATATATATAAATACCGTATATATTTAATTTGTGTATATGCTACAAATGATCGGGTTTCTCTAACTCAGTGTACTTTGTTGATTGAATATAACTTAATTAAAAGTTGTCATAACTCAAAGATTCATGCAAACTGTTGCAATGATTTTTTTTTTTTTTTGGTAAATTTGTGCATATGCTATACAAATAATTAAGCTCCTCTAACTCAATGTACATTGTTGGTTGAACAATTTAATTAGTAGTTGTCATTGATTGATGCAAACTTAAACTCGAGTGATAATTCTACTCAATTCCAATGTAAACATTTTCACACTTTCTCTATATGGTGCACAACATGGCATTTACTAAACAACTCATATGTTGATTACATAGAAAAATGGCCCCGTCTTCTAAAATAACAAACTTTTCATTCAACCTAATACACAAAAATGACAGATATTGTTCTATCATCTTAAACCATCTGTAGTCTTATACAGGATGTGCTTTAAAGGCAATGAACTGTTTGCTGTGTTGACAGCTCATGTGACAGATTTACATGCGTTTATCAATAATGCAGTGATTAAAAGGAACAGGTGAAAAGCAGCAGTCATCACTTTATCTGTGAGCGGCCTGCAGAACATCACCCGCATCTCCTCTGGCTGTTTGAGGGACCCAGACCACCATGTGCAGAATCCCATCAATCATATGCTTTGACAAAAACCTTCCCCTCTGTCTTCCTCTCAAACCGTCACCAGAGGCCTGAAACCGTGCTAAACATATGTCATGCTCTATTGAACACGGCCTTTGTGCTTAAACCTGAAGATAAACATCTTATTGTTAGAAATAAAAAGGTGCAGAGCTGTAAGGAAAACACAACACTATTGACCTACACATCTTTAGTGATGTAATTGTGACATATATGTTGGTTGAGTAAATAATGCAAAACTGGAACAAAAATATTTTCATTAGGATACATATTTTATATTATCCACCACTTGATTTTGTTTAAACATACCTTCCTGTAGCTCAAACAACAGCAAAGTCATGGGTTTGATTCCCAGGCAAAAACATGAACCAATGAAATGTGTACCTTCTATGCAAACTAATATGTAAAATCTTTGTTCAAAGTTTAGCATATGATGGGGCTAAAGGTTTTATGGTCGTAAAATACTAAATGCAAATAGAATATTTTCTTAGCGACAGATGCTATTTACACTAAATATTTACACAATGCAAATAGCATATTTTCTTAGTGATAGATACTATTTACACAATGCAAATGGTATATTTTCTTAGCGACAGATGCTATTTACACAATGCAAATGGTATATTTTCTTAGCGACAGATGCTATTTACACAATGCAAATGGTATATTTTCTTAGCGACAGATGCGATTTACACTTAATACAAATAGCATATTTTCTTAGTGATAGATGCTATGTACACAATGCAAATGGCATATTTTCTTAGCGATAGATGCTATTTACACTAAATGCAAATAGCATATTTTCTTAGCGACAGATGCTATTTACATAACGCAAATGGTATATTTTCTTAGTGATAGATGCTATTTACACAATGCAAATAGCATATTTTCTTAGCGATAGAAGCTATGTACACTAAGTGAAAATAGCAATATATTCTATTTACACTAAGTGACAATAGCAGCATTTTCTTAGCAATGTGCTATTTACACTAGGTAAAAATACAGATAGATTCTATTTACACCATGTAAAAGTATCAGTTCTTTGCAATAAAATTAAATAGTAATTAGATGCTACTTTAGATACTTTATATTGGCAGATATTATTTGCACCTCAGTATTTTTGTACATGAACAGAATGCAATAATATCATAGAGTGTAAATGATTATATTTATTAAAATTATTAAATGGATGCTGCTTTATTTGGAGAATAAAACCCTCCCTACACCTTCCCCTAACCCCACCCAATAACCACTTTTAATAATATTAAACACTCGTTCTCAGTTTTCATTTTTATTAAAATAAATGCGAGCTCGGCAAAAGGCAGATTCGAACCCACGTCGATCGCGTTAAAAGCCAGTTCTGTGAGCCTTACTCGCTACTGCAGCGCCACAGAAGACGATGAATTTTGTGCATCTTTTTTAAAACTTGAGTGACCCAACCAGACATTGGTGGGCGGAGCTAGTGTAAATAGCATTTGCCAACGCTTAGTGTAAATAGACACTCCATTTTTTAATATGGTCATTATTTATGCCCTTCAATATTTTATTAAATATTCATAGACATACCTAATTTATGCTTTTATTCAGAGTGACTTTACAGTTACAGTGCATTGCATATGTGTATCAAACCCATGGCCTTGCTATTGTGAGTGATATTTTTCTACAACTGACCACACAGGTCTTCTGCATGTTTCTGATTTGTTACCCAAGAGCTTTTAGCCTCACTGTACTCCATTTTAAATGTGCATTAGGTAGTTTTATTCTGCATTATTCCCTGCAGAAGTTCAATGAAGATCTTTTCTGCCGTTAGTATTGTGGGTAAGGGATAGAGAGTTGGACAGGCGGTTTTTATTTCAGCACGCTGGCACAGATGATGAAACTGTCAATGTGTGTGACATTGATCTCTGTGGCTTGAGCTCAGCCTGGCCAGTGGAATTTTGTGGATTTCAGTGCAACTTCCATTTTTAGTCATTCACCAGGAGTTTAGCTTTTCTACAACGACAGTTTTAACATCTAAATCTGGATTATTAACTATCATAGGCACCGATTTTTGCTTGGTTCAGCATGTTTCTGTTTTTCAAATAAACCCAAATAATCCACACATACTGTAAGATGAAATCAATAGATACATAAGTATATTGGATGAAGTCCTTGTACATTAAGTAGGCTGTAGTTGTTTATTCTAACTGTACATAGATTTTCATGGAGGAAATTAACAAAAATTCTGCTCATTTTTTTCCGACTTTGAAACATACTACTGCCATATAAAACTCCATGTGATCACAATATGAGCTAATGATAATGAAAACTTCCCAAAAACATCCATACAGTCTTTTTATTTAATGTTGAAAACATCACAGAACCACGGAAATATGAAATGAACGAAGGTCAATATCATAAATAACAACAAGACTGATTCGCGCTTGCATTTTTCAAGATTACTGGCTGATTTTGGGAATGGAACGAACAAAACTCCATTAGCCACTCTAAAGATCAATGTATTTGTGTGTATTACGACCCGCAGGGACACGATGTGAGATCCGCCAATCAGAGAGGTTCCCGAATTTCAATGTTTTTTTTAAAGTTAATGGAGAATATCTCAGATTTTTTTGTGGGTGCTCGGCGCCTATGATCACTATAATAGTTTTATATAAATTATTCAAATGCTGAAAAGGCAGTATACTATGTGTAGTACGCTAAGTGGTTACTTACTTCGTATATCTGTGATCCTCTGGTCTACATATGGCTCAGGTCCTTCAGTGCGCACCTCAGGGTTATTGTAGGAAACTACAGCTAAAATCATATTAAAAAAAATGTTACTTGAATTAAAGTTGACTTAATGTTATGTATTATATTTCAGCAGAAATTCTCCTTTGATGCACTAAAAGAACTAAAACAAACAAAAATGTCATTGTTATTATAGTTAACTGAAACTAAAGCTAAAACTGGTAAAAAAAATAAATAAATAAATAAATTTAAAAAATTTATTCTTGAAATTATATATATATATATATAAAATGTGTATTTATATACATTACAAACTTTTATGTTAGATGTGATAAATTACGATTAATTGAATTGACAGCACTAAAAACATTTTTGTTACTTGATTTAAAAATAAACATTGACTGAAATAAACAAAAAAAAGTCTTAATTTTATGTATTTTGGCTAAACTTAAACATTAAAAAACTAATAAAAATGACAAAAACAACAAAATGACAAACTACAATTAAAATGAAAATATAAAAACTAATTCAAAATATTTTTAACAACACTGGTGCATCTGTGGGATTTTTGTCACCTGTTTTATGGTTCAGCAGGTGAAAATAATACATTTAATCAGTGTGAGTAACAGCACTTCTTTAACATTAAGTATGAGTAACAGTTCTAGTGATACTGGCCTTAGGAAACACATGACTGATAATGACAGTATTTTCTACTAGATAGAGCAGCTCAAGCTCTGGTCTTCTCATTAAAATGGACAGATGTTTTTCTGCGGTGGATGTTTGGTAGGAAATGATCATGATGATTGTGGCTACTGCTAAGAGCATCACTGTGTGCGAATTTGTCATACATTTGCATCAGCAGAAAACTGGAATTTCCTGCTCTTAAAGGGAAAATAAGCGAGATTTAATGGCATCCAAGCATGCATGGAGCCCATAATGTGCAATGTCCTAAAATGATGCTCAGTTATTAAAGAGATACTAACGGTTTTGCTATTTCTCATTAAAATAGACTCCCTTTCCCAATAGACCGCATGCAGCATTTAAAGCGGCTGAAACTTCAGCAAAAGTCGTAGATTTTTATGCAGTGAATTATAACTATTATCTGTTCAATAAACAGACCAATAAATAGTTTCTTACTAACCCCATCCATACTCTTTATATATTAGGGGGGAAAAGCTACAATGGATTTTAGATTTTATTAGAAATATTATATTGATAATAAATTTAAAATCCATTGTAGTTATTTATTTTTCCTAATATATATATATATATATATATATATATATATATATATATATATATATATATATATATATATATATATATATATATATATATACACATATATATATATATATATATATATATATAAAATGTTATTTGAATTATATACACTACCAGTCAAAAGTTTGGTAAGATCGGTAAGATTTTTAATGTTTTTAAAAGAAGTCTCTTCTGCTCACCAAGGCTGCATTTATTTAATTAAAAATACGATAAAAACAGCAAAATTGTGAAATATTATTACAGTTTAAAATAGCTGTTTTCTGTGTGAATATATTTTAAATTATAATTTATTCCTGTGATCAAAGCTGAATTTTCAGCATCATTACTCCAGTCTTCAGTGTCACATGATCCTTCAGAAATCATTCTAATATGATGATCTGCTGCTCAAGAAACATTTATGATTATTATCAATGTTGAAAACAGTTGTGTACTTTTTTTTCAGGATTCCTTGATGAATAGAAAGTTCAAAAGAACAGCATTTATCTGAAATACAAAGCTTTTGTAACATTATACACTACCGTTCAAAAGTTTGGGGTCAGTAAGATTTTTTTTTTTTTTTTTTTTTTAAGAAATTAAAGAAATTAATACTTTTATTCAGCAAGGATGCATTAAACTGATCAAAAGTGACAGTAAAGACATTTATAATGTTACAAAAGATTATATTTCAAATAAATGCTGTTATTTTGAACTTTCTATTCATCAAAGAATCCTGAAAAGAAATATTTTACACAAATATTTTGTACAATTGTACACAATAAATGTTTCTTGAGCAGCAGATCATCATATTAGAATGATTTCTGAAGGATCATGTGACACTGAAGACTGGAGTAATGATGCTGAAAATTCAGCTTTGATCACAGGAATAAATTACTTTATAAAATATATTCAAACAGAAAACAGTTATTTTAAACTGTAATAATATTTATCAATATTACTGTTTTTACTGTATTTTTAATTAAATAAATGCAGCCTTGGTGAGCAGATGAAACTTCTTTTAAAAACATTAAAAATCTCACCAATCCCAAACTTTTGAACGGTAGTGTATATATATATCAACCTGCCTGAACTTGCCATTATTGGAGAGCTACTTTCAGTTTTATCATTTCTCATCATAAAACTCACTTCCCCTTTCCTGATAAACCACATGCAGCATCTAAAAGCGCCCGACACTTGCAGCAAAAGTCCTGCCTAGTGTTTTGTGCAGTAAATTATAATTATTATCTGTTTCAAAGGCTTTCAAAGAGCAGGAGGTTAATGAGTCACAGGGCGCTTTCATGTGGTCGACGCGGCCCATCCTAAACACACGGTATTGGGCTCACACTATCTGCTGCATCTGGGTCCGGCGCAACACGCAGGGGCTGCAGAGAAGCATTGCAAACATTCCGTTCTAATTGTACACTTGTTGTCTTCAAAGGACAGAAGCTGTAGTCTAGATTCATGGAATCTGGGATACAACAATAAGCCACACATCCGTCCAGCCCAAAGCCGCAGGCTATTTAAAGATAAAGTAGGCTGTACTTTTTTGCCACTAAATGAAGCACCCACCCTTCCGCCGCGCTACATATTGGAAACAGATGCCGTCGGTTGTGATGCTCAGCTAATTTTTGTGGATTGTGATTTTTTTTTTTTTTTTTTTTTTTGCTGGATCTAGATTTCTTAGTGATCACAGTTGGTCACCACTTTATAAAGACAATTATCGAAATGTATTTATGACCACACACAGATATATTGTGTGTAACTACAATCATCAATGAGAATTGCAAAAATAATGACTATTTTCAAACAGGTTGTCACTGGTCCCGCCCCCAAACTCACGCCATTGGTCAATGTTACTCTTTTAGCTAAAGCTTTCAGTACTGAAAAAATAACACGCTTCACCTTTAAAGGGGACCTATAATGCCCCTTTCACAAGATGCAAAATAAGTCTCTGGTGTCTGTGAAGTTTCAGCTCAAAATACCCCACAGATCATTTATTATAGCTTGTCAAATTTGCCCCTATTTGGGTGTGAGCAAAAACACGCCGTTTTTGTGTGTGTCCCTTTAAATGCAAATGAGCTGCTGCTCCCAGCCCACTTTCCAGAAGAGGGCGGAGCTTTAACAGCTCACGCTTCGGTTGCTCACCAACAACAAAGCTGGAGAATCTCACGCAGCCAAAATGAGGATTGTCAGTAACGGTGTTCAGCCTTACATTGTTCAAACCGGAGTCGACACTGATGGAGAGACTCAGGAAGAAGTTACAACTTTTAGAATGAAACATAAATTTATGTAGTTGCTGTGGAGTTGATTCAATTCATCCATTAGCATGTGCCGTCATGTTAATCTTTTGTGCAAAACTCGTATTGACGCCCACTATACATAGCATACCTGTTTTCCAAACAGAGCTATACACATCAGGCTAAAGTTTATGATTGCTATCAAATGCTGAATGAATGGTCTAATATTATATATATATATATATATATATATATATATATATATATATATATATATTCTCAATATGTTTGAAATATATTTGCTTTTATATAAATATTTTTGGCAAATGAGTGTTAATACCAATAATCAGATTAAACAATGCTTCCTCCAAGAAATATAATTCATTAACCTAATTGCAGTCTGTTATTAACATTTTACAAGGGCTTTGAACGCAGCTCATCCAATAAGAATGAAGGATTTTAACACACTCTCCCTTTAATGCTGAACTGCTAACATGCATTAAAAACATCAGGCTGAAACGCGTGACTGATCTGTCTATCAGCACGTCCATTACGCTGCCAACTTTGCATTTCTCTTTAATTTGAGCTGACAGTCTAAGATCAATTATTTCCCGTTTTGCGGCGGGTGTTTGATGTGCTCAGCTGTGTTGTGGAGTTGGCTACTGTGAGACGCTCCCTACTTATACCATAATTATTGCATCTGCTCTGTATTTAAAGACCTCCAACTCAATGTTTTGACAACTTTATGGCCACACTTAACTGTCAACGAGAGATCTAAAGTGATCTAGAGTGATTTTTAGGGGAGTTACAATCGGCGACTGCAAATTTAAAGACGCCAAACACATAATTTGGTTGTGCAGTGATTAATGAAAACTTTCAGATGAGAAATATATGTCATATGTTTTCAAATTAGGAAGCCTTTTTAGACTTTGTATGCGTGTTATTCCTGATCTACAGAACCATTGCTAACACTTACTGATGTTTGTGCCGTCGTTTTCCCACCAAAATGATGTCACTTCCTAGAGGATTATCTAGGTCAAGGGACACAGGAAAACCATATAAATTAATTAGGATTTAAAACAATATTTCCAAGAAAACATGCTTTATTTATACATTTTTATCATTTTAATCAAATGGTTTTTTTTTAAAATCCTTTTTATGTAAAGCACTTTGAATTAATATAAAACTGAAATAAAATAAACATTAACTGAAATAAAATAAAATATAAAAACTTAAAACTTATTTTATTTTAGCAAGTTGCCAAGGGAATATTTCTCATTTTAATTTAGTTTAATTTGATGTACTCAACTAAAATTAAAACTAAATTAAAAATTAAAATAAATAAAAATACATATTTTTAAAAAGTATGTAAAAAGTATTAAAAAAAAGACAAAAAAAAAAAAACAAAAAAAATGACTAAAAATAAAAATGGAAAATATGAAAATAAAAATATTCAAAATATTAATAAAAACTATAATAGTATCTCTGTGATCATAAAATAACAGTGCATTGTGTATTAAATGTGCTGTATAAATAAACTTGCTTATATTAAATATTTTTAAATTCATCCTTATGTTTAATTAAATGAGATAACTGTGATAAAACTGTGATAAAATTGTTATCCTGATAATATAATTTGTAATAAACTTTAATGCAAGGCCAATTTATATAGCACATTTCATACACAATGGTAATTCAAAGTACTTTACATCAAATATAAATTAAAATTAATCACAACCAATGCATAAAAAATAAAAATATCATGCATAAGAAATAAAAATAACAACAAAATGAGAGAATAAAAATGATCACTAAATTTGGGACGTCCCTATTTTAGAAAATTAGAAAAATGTATAATAGGACATACACTGTATATGATGGGGATGTCAATATGAAGAGCATTTTTAATATTTTTTTAAGTGTAAGTGAACGTATATTTTTCCCACGGCAAACAGAATCGCTGCATTCCATCACACACTGTTTCTACACTCAGCCCAGAATTATATCTTGTAGCAAAAGGTTGAAAGGGAAGATCTGAATGAAAGGCAAGGATATAATCATGGCTGTGATGCAACCCATCTGAGGATTTACAGGCCGACATGTGAGGACAAGTGTTTTTTTAAACCGAGTTCTGTAGAAGAGTATAAAAGGAAATCTGCCAATCACAGAAGCATAGACGTGCCGGACAACCCGACATGAGACTCTAAAACAAAAAAGACAAGCATCCATTGTGTCCAAACGCATCCTGGGACAAGTAATGTGGGCAAGGTGTGTAAACACATCACGGCACGCTGTCATTGCTTTCAAGTGTTGCTGATGAATACATTATTAAAGCGGTGGAGGGAAAGTACATCTCCTGAATGGGCCGCTAACATGCAGAAGCTTGAATCCCGCAGTGCCACTGTACACACACGTCCCGTCTCTCTCCCGCGCTTCGGCACGACAGGCAGGTGTCTGTGGCCGGAGGGCTTTGGGAGAGCTGCCAGATGATTTTGTTTAGAAAGACAATAAGACCGGTGAAGTTTCGAATTTCTGAGGACGCAAACTTAGACACCACCACGTCTGTGCAGCAGAAGCTGGGAGTTTTGCCCATTGTGTCCATGAAGAATAACTGTTAGCCAAACAATACGGTTATTATGAAGAATGTGTGTTTTCCTGCCGCGTTCGGTCACAGGTGGTTCTTCTGAACGGTCATATTTGATGGCGCTTTGTGTGTGAGAAACGAAGGCTGCTTTTGCGAACTACAGTGTACACAACTGCTCAAAAGTTTTTGAAAGAAGTCTCTTCTGCTCACCAATGCTGCATTTATTTGATAAAAAATACAGTGAAATAATATTACAATTCAAAATAACTGTTTTCTATGTGAATTTGTTTTAAAATGTAATTTATTCCTGTGATCAAAGCTGAATTTTCAGCATCATTACTCCAGTCTCCCATGTGAAACACACAAGATCCCATGTGAAACATATGAGATCCCATGTGAAACATGTTAATTGCTATGTGAAACACACAAGATCCCATATGAAACACACAAGATCCCATGTGAAACACACAAGATCCCATGTGAAACACTTAAATTCCCATGTGAAACACACAAGATCAAATGTGAAACACACAAGATCCCATGTGAAACATAAACTCCTATGTGAAACATAAATTCCCATGTGAAACATGAGATCCAATGTGAAACACACAAGATCCCAAGTGAAACACGTAAATTCCCATGTGAAATGCACAAGATCTCATGTGAAACACACAAGATCCCATGTAAAACACACAAGATCCCATGTGAAACACACAAGATCCCATGTGAAACACACAAGATCCCATGTGAAACACATGAGGTCCCATGTGAAACACATGAGATCCCATGTGAAACATGTTAATTCCTATGTGAAACACAGAAGATCCCATATGAAACACACAAGATCCCATGTGAAACACACAAGATCCCATGTGAAACACTTAAATTCCCATGTGAAACACACAAGATCCAATGTGAAACATATGAGATCCCATGTGAAACATGTTAATTCCCATGTGAAACACACAAGATCCCATGTGAAACATAAACTACTATGTGAAACATAAATTCCCATGTGAAACATGAGATCCAATGTGAAACACACAAGATCCCATGTGAAACACGTAAATTCCCATGTGAAATGCACAAGATCTCATGTGAAACACACAAGATCCTATGTGAAACACACAAGATCCCATGTGAAACACACAAGATCCCATGTGAAACACACAAGATCCCATGTGAAACACACAAGATCCCATGTGAAACACACGAGGTCCCATGTGAAACACATGAGATCCCATGTGAAACACATGAGATCCCATGTGAAACATGTTAATTCCTATGTGAAACACAGAAGATCCCATATGAAACACACAAGATCCCATGTGAAACACACAAGATCCCATGTGAAACACACAAGATCCCATGTGAAACACACAAGATCCCATGTGAAACATATGAGATCCCATGTGAAACATGTTAATTCCTATGTGAAACACACAAGATCCCATGTGAAACACACAAGATCCCATGTGAAACACGTAAATTCCCATGTGAAATCCATGTAAAATCATAAAACATCTCACTGACACCAAACTTTTGAACGGTGGTGTATATATTTTGCAAGTTTCATTAAAAAAAAATACTTAGACCAATTTATATTCATTTACTCACCATCTCATTCCAAATCTCTGATTTTCTTTCTACTGTGGATCATTTTCATGACCCTTCACACTTTTCTTATCCATACAACAAAAATGAACAGGAACAGTCATGTTGCTGAGCTCCTAAAATGACAAAAAGCAGTGTGGAAGTAGTTAATATGACTTCTGCATTATGTCATATGATAGCTTTATGTAAGAAAAAGACCCAAATTTAAATCATTATTAACTGAAATGCTTTGTCTCTCTGCTGCAGTTTAAAAATCTCATTCACATTTGAACATATTCAAATATGGCATGAGAAGACTCATCAGATGTGATATCAGTAACTGACCTTGATAAAAAGCACTAAATAAATGACTAATATTACGTAGCATCATTCTAGTTCAGGCTGAGGATCGTTCAGGATGAACTCTGGCTCGGGTCATGAGGTGAACGTGTCTTCTTGTAAGTGTGTGAGTGGGCATGTTTGTGTTTGTGGATGTGGTGATGATTAAGCATGTCCAATGAGTGAGCTTTACAAAAAAAAATGACCATGGTAACCATAGCTACCGCCAAAACATCATAGATACCACAGTTATTGTTTTACTGTAAAACCTCAAATTAACATGGGATCTCCTTTAAACCACATTAGAAACTTTCAGAATTTTTCTGACATTCAAAATATTTTGTCATCGTAATAACCAAAAAGTATGTGGGCTAATTATGGTTGAATTTGTGTAAGGGTATTACATTCATTAATTGTTTACACTACCACCATATAAACTTATATACTCTTGTTGTGACATGAAATAATTTGATTCTGATATTGTGATGCTTGCAGAAACCTTAATCTCTAGCATATACAAATACAGTATATGCTGCATTTAAGATGAAAATAACACATTTTTAATGTGGGTTTAAATATACTGCAGCACATTCAGTACTACCGTACAATGAGGTAAATGAAGAAGAGAAGCTGCTGCTGATGGACCAAAATGAAGCAACACTGCCCTCTGTTGAGTAAAAAACACAATACACTGATCATAAAGAGTCCACCAAAACAAACCAACTGACATTTCTGTATTATAAAATGAAGTTAATATAATTACCATTAATTTATATTTGTCTATTCAATAGGTTAATTGCACCTGAATGTGCCTGAATTACAGGAGATATGAATTATGTGTGACCTACATGAACAAATGCTTCTTGGTTATCATGAATACTCACTATAAATGTGTTGACCTTCAGACATTAAAGTGTTAGCTCACTCAAAAATGAAAATTCAGTCATTAACTACTCAGCCTCATGTCGTTCCACACCCATAAGACCTTCATCTTCGGAACACAAATTAAGATATTTTTGATAAAATCCAAGAGGTTTCTGATCCCCAAGAGAAAGAGAAAGTAATTTCCACTTTCAAGGCCCAGAAAGGTAGTTAAAATAGTCCATGTGACTACAGTGGATCAACCTGACGAGAATACTTTTTGTGCGCAAAAACACTGACAGGGAAGAGATGAAATAGTTGAATAAATTGTTATTTTTGTTTTGTTTTTGCACACAAAAAGTATTCTCATCGCTTCATTACATTAAGGTTGAACTACTGTAGTCACATGAACTGTTTTAATAATGTCCTTACTATCTTTCTGGGCCTTGAATGTGGTAATTACATTGCTTTCTCTTGGGGATCAGAAATATCAAAAATATCATCAAAAATATCATAATTTGTAATCCGAAGATGAATGAAAGTCTTACGGGTGTGGAATGACATGAGGGTGAGTAATTAATGACAGAAATTTCATTTTTGGGTGAAGTAACCCTTTAAAAATGTTACAGTAGGCCTACACTTTAAATATTTTATCAGTTAACCTAAAATGTTGGCGGTAACATATCAAAATCATATTTTTGATAACTAAATCAATATAATTATATATATATAACAGCAACAAAAGTCAATACAAGGGTGAAATCAGGTAGAATCAGCTCATTAAGGTCACAACTGCACACTTTCACTCTTTGCAGGTTATTTAAAAGTATCAGTTTTACTTAATTTGAAATTTCCCATAGTGGGAAAGAGAATTGCATCATCACAGAACTCATTTGTCAAGTGTTATCAGGGAGACTGTCAGTTAAAAATGCAGGTCCGTGCGGGGTGAGCATGGTGCCGGGTCACTCCCTCACACACGTGACTTGTGAACATGTCCACCAGACAAACATACCATCCTAAACAACGGATTTACACTCTCACCTGATGACACTCATTCAATCATGTATATTAATCTGTAATCTCAAATAGCTCATTTAACAGAAATGCAGATGTCGAGTGGGATAAACATGGAAACTATCGGCTGTCTCTCATTCAAATGTGAGAAACCTCTTCAGATATCAGCGGCGTTCACCGGTTAGCTTCCTCCCACTCGACATCTGCATTCCTGAACCCGTCCAGAGAAACTCACACTCAGACCATCACAGCAACTTCAGCTCGACGCGAGCGCTCATGCCGTTTCTGACGCTTTATAAAAACCTGAGACAGAAGAAGATCTGTGTGAGTAGATCAGACTTCAGATCCTTCATTGTGTTCATAGAAGCTCCTTCAAGTCAAGTCAAGTCAAGTCACCTTTATTTATATAGCGCTTTTTACAATACAGATTGTGTCAAAGCAGCTTAACATTGATAACTGGTATATAATTTTGGCTGCACAGCAGCTCTTAAAGAATAGTGTCAGGTTTACTGTGCATAATTGAATAGAGTGCAAATATGTGTCTGAACTGAAGAAGATAGTCATTTTATTATGTATTCTGTATAATATGTATAATATATTTTATGATGCTGACAGTAGAAACTCTTGTAATGCAACTAACCTGCAAATGGTGACTGTTGATCACTTAAAACATAGTAAGATTCAGAAAGTTGTTTGATTTCTTCATCAGATTTCACCTGCATGTGTTCATGATTCCCTGCAGTTCAAAACAAAGTATGTTTAGATGCTCCACAATGCATTTAAAAACAGTACAAATCATCCTAAAGCGTTATGAAAATCTCAAACAGCTTTTAGTTCTGCTTGAAATATTATTGAAGAAGTTTCAGGCATTTTTAGTCTGATTCACTGACCTTGAATTTCACATCTGAGTCAAATTTGAAAAATGATGGTGACATCCTGAGGAGAAAAACACTCCAAATACATTATTTCTTGCTAAAGAATTGCTTTAGGTTATTTTACTCATTAAAATGTCTATAGTGAAATGAAGTGCTCTGTTCAACAGACCATGTATCTGGTGTCACACTATGTTGTGATGTTTTTCTGGAGTGCTGTCTGTGTGAGTCCACAGGACGCTCTGTCATTGAACCTCACTAATTCAGCATCACCACCATGTAAATTCATTCAGCCTGGAGATGTCCCATCTACTAAATGTGGTATGAAAATGCATTGTTATACTGTTTTAATGCTATACACTTTTTTTTGTATTAAATGTTTAATATATATACATACACACACACATACACACTGATCAGGCGTAACATTATGAGCACTGACAGGTGAAGTGAATAACACTGATTATCTCTTCATCACGACACCTGTTAGTGGGTGGATATATTAGGCAGCAAGTGAACATTTTGTCCTCAAAGTTGATGTGTTAGAAGCAGGAAAAATGGGCAAGCGTAAAGATTTGAGCGAGTTTGACAAGGGCCGAATTGTGATGGCTAGACGACTGGGTCAGAGCATCTCCAAAACTGCAGCTCTTGTGGGGTGTTCCCGGTCTGCAGTGGTCAGTATCTATCAAAAGTGGTCCAAGGAAGGAACAGTGGTGAACCGGAGACAGGGTCATGGGTGGCCAAGACTCATTGATGCACGTGGGGAGCGAATGCTGGCCTGTGTGGTCCGGTCCAACAGACGAGCTACTGTAGGTCAAATTGCTCAAGAAGTTAATGCTGGTTCTGATAGAAAGGTGTCAGAATACACAGTGCATCACAGTTTGTTGAGTATGGAGCTGCATAGCATATACATGGCACCAGGATGCACTCCAATCCAATCGAGCATCTGTGGGATGAGCTGAACAAACAAGTCCGATCCATGGAGGCTCCACCTCACAACTTACAGGACTTAAAGGATCTGCTGCTAACATCTTGGTGTCAGATACCACAGCACACCTTCAGGGGTCTAGAGGAGTCCATGCCTCGATGGGTCAGGGCTGTTTTGGCAGCAAAAAGAGGACCAACACAATATTAGAAAGGTGGTCATAATGTTGTATATACCAATCAGTGCATCAATGAGTCTTGGCCGTCCATGACCCCGTCACCGGTTCATCACTATTCCTTCCTTGGAGCACTTTTGATAGATACTGACCACTGCAGACCGGGAACACCCCACAAGAGCTGCAGTTTTGGAGATGCTCTGACCCAGTCGTCTAGCCATCACAATTCGGCCCTTGTCAAACTCGCTCAAATCTTTACGCTTGCCCATTTTTCCTGCTTCTAACACATCAACTTTGAGGACAAAATGTTCACTTGCTGCCTAATATATCCACCCACTAACAGGTGCCGTGATGAAGAGATAATCAGTGTTATTCACTTCACCTGTCAGTGCTCATAATGTTACGCCTGATCGGTGTATATATCCATATTAACAACACATCACAATTCAATTTATTGTTTTGCTTGAGAATGTGAAGTATTAAGAACAAATGAACTGTGTTTACAGATACCGTTATAGATGTATATCATGGAATCAAGGACACCATCCCAACGTCATCGAGCGCAGTTACCAAGCCAGTTCCCACTACAGTCTTTACCACAGTCACCAATCCAACATCTACAACTATGCAATCAAGTACAACGGCACCAAAACCAGCAACAATCACACCTACAGTACATCCATATCCAAATTCAACGGAGGAGACGACCAAAACTCCAACACAGAGTCCGATGATAGTGGGTGAAACAGTGCTTAAAAATCATTCAGACAGACAGAACACAACTGAATCTACTACCTGCGCCTCTGTCCGGATGGGTGTAGACACAGAGCTGTATCTGCACAGTCTGTTAGCGGTGTGTGGCGTCCTGATGGTGATCATGGCCACACTGAGCTTCTGCCTGTATAAACAGTGTAAGAAACAACCAGTGGAGAACCCAAATCTAACCAGGCTAATCTCCATCCCCAATCCAGCATTTTCCAATCCATAAAGAACACAAAAAGTGGAAGAACTTACCTTATTCTGCACACAGATGCAGAAGGCCTGGCTTACAGTAGATACAGCTGTGAAGAGGAAATAATGGAAAAATGCCCATCCTCTCTTAATTTTGTATTTATTTACTGAAAGCAATTTTTCCCAAATAATTTCATATATATATATATATTCCAAAACCTCGCCTGCATAATAGCTGGACATGAAGCTCCGCTAGGCAATACCAGAATTTTGTGCATTTACATAATTAATAATTGATTTTATGCATAAATGTGCTCAACCAAGACCAAATTAAAATAAGAACACAGAATCGAGAGGTGATTTAAAACACAAAAGAACAGATATATAATACTGACAATTTAGATGGTTTTATCAGCAATAATATAAAAATAATCACCTATCAGTTTATTTCAAATACTTATACAGGCCTGTCACATCATGAATTTTGTGCTGATGATTAACGGTCATACAAATAATAGCAATTAACAATTTAATTGTGTTTTGTTCATGTCACTTACAGTTTAAGAATAGTAAATTTTTTTACTATATACTATATAATAAAACTTATAATACAACTAGGCCCATATGATTTACTCTAATGCATTAAAAAAAAAATTATAATCTTTATATAATTAATGATTTATTATAATATAATTTTTTTTTTAGAAAAAATATGAATTTTCACAGTAAAATATACATTATTTATTTAACTGTATATAATTTATATATATATGCACATAGATATACACGTATATATACGTGTGTATTTAATTTAGAAAAAAAATATGTAATTTATAATTTATATAATTTAGACAAAATGTATATTTATGTTCAAATTAGTATACCTTGTAATTTGAGAAGTATAGAAAATAAAGAGACCTATATTTTTGTCCTTTAAAACTAGTACAGTATGAATAACAAGTTTCACTTTAATGGATTTGATTATCACATTGAAATATTTAATGACTAATTAAAACAGTTGGTCGATTTGTATAGTGATACTAAACCAACTACTTCAGTATGAAAGCAGATTATTCTTTGCAGTTCACAGTCTTGTGCAATTTGGACTTTGCTCCTCATATTCATGTAAACAGCTAAGCAATGAATCAGAATGTTTTCTACTTTTTGACTATATATCTATAGTTTTATTTCTCCTTAAAGGAAATGGTACACTGTGATTCTAACGTCTGTAAAATGTTGGAGTAAAAGGCTGTTAAACACCAATACAAATCTAGTCACACTACAATACATTCTACTTTGAAATCTTTTTCTTTTTAAACTTGTTAACACATTATAAACACAACTGTGTATTTGATGTCCATTTTTTTATTTTCAAAATTGACCCAAAGTTCATTAAAATTATTTTAAAAATGTTTCCTGTGGAGATGAAAATCATATCTTGATCAGAAGTGACACCACATGAATTTAATATTGTAATCAAAATAATATTTGACTTTATACAGATTAAAGTGCCTCAGTTACAAGAGTAAGACCGTGGCATTCATTTCCATTATGCACAATCACTGATTATTCCAAGGATTCCCAAATGTATGTGTCAAAGGTCAAATCCCAGCTGTGCCGATGACTGTACGACTACTTTGTTTTGTTCAGAACCTCAACGGTCTTTTTACCATAATGATAGTAGCTGTAAGCAGATACTGTGGTCGTCAGTGCAGTAATGTACCTGCCAACAGAACACACATTCATTTCATTTGATTGAATAATTAGAATAATGTGAGTGATGATGAATGTTTGATATCAGGATGTGATTGGAAGAGAAAAATCTCACCACAGCGACTGCAGAAAAACACTGTCTGTGTAGTGAAACACCGGTGCCGCCAGAGACGCCGCCACCAGAAACAACTGCACTGCCGTGTTGATCTGAAACACACACACACACATTCCTTTTTCTATTTAACATATCATTTATCATTTTTACAAACACAAGACCAAAGAAATTTTTATTTACACACACACATACATACATAACATTATATATATATATATATATATATATATATATATATATATATATATATATATATATATATATAAATAACTGACCATCATAATGGTTAATTTTGTGCTAATGCTTAATTGTCATACAAATAATTGCGATTAACGATTTAATTTAGTTTTCATATCATTTACAATGTATTAATGTAAGCATAATAAATTTTTTTGTACTTGGAATCGTATACTATAAAATAAAAAAATAATAAAATAGGCCTATATGATTTACTCTAATCCATTAAAAATTAATAATATTTATATAATTACTGATTTAATACAATATAATGTAAATAATTGTTTAAAAAAATATTAATTTTCACAGAAAAACAAAACAAATAATGCTGTCAAATCGATAAATTGCGTGATTAATTGCACCTAACATAAGTTTGTTTACATAATACACACACATATTTATACACGTGTATGTATATATATATATATGTGTGTGTGTGTGTGTGTGTATTATGCAAACAAAACAAATCGATTAAATCGCAAATAATCGCATCAAGTTTGTTTACATAATATACACACACATATGAATATATTATAAATATATATATAATCAAATAAAAATTTATAATATTTATATAATTATATAAATATATAATTTATATAATTACTGATTTAATACAATATAATGTAAATAATTGTTTAAAAAAATATTAATTTTCACAGAAAAAAAACAATGCTGTCAAATCGATAAATTGCATGATTAATTGCACCTAACATAAGTTTGTTTACATAATACACACACATATTTATACACGTGTATATATATATATATATATATATATATATATATGTGTGTGTGTGTGTGTGTATTATGCAAATAAATCGATTAATCGCAAATAATCGCATCTAACATAAGTTTGTTTACATAATATACACACATATAAATATAATATATTATAAATATATATACACACACACACGTGTACACATATTATGTAAACAAACTTATGTTAGATGTGATTAATCACAATTTATTAATTTGACGGCATTAATAAAAATATTAATTTTCACTGAAATATATAAATAATATTTAAATTGTATTATATTACATTATAATTTAATATTATTTTATTATAATATAATATATATAACTGCACTATTATTTCCCTCATTTGAATGGCTGCACAATTATTACGGTTATCTCAAACATTTGTGATTAGATCGAATAACCATGATCCGACGATTAATTAATAATTGTGACAGGCCTACTATCAGCATTCACTAAAATTTCTATATATTCCTGATTCAGAGTCGTTCAAATCTGATACTGGTAGAAACACAAACTGATACATTAGTTAATTAAAGCATATGTGCATTACAACAAGGTTTTATGATGAGAGAAATCTTTATGTTTTGTTCCACCTTGCTGATGAGTGTGGGTTTGAGCCGGGCAGTGGTGTAACAGGGGTTGAAGAATTTACTGAGTGTTACCTGTGCAGGAAATAAACACAAATATTGTTTCCTCATGAACTGTAAAGCACAGACTAAGACAGTCCACATAAAATACAATAAACAAGTGCAATGATGAATCATAAATCTGACTACTGCATTATTTATAGTTTGCAATATGACAGAAAGCACCACAAAACGATTCAAACTTCTTGACTTACTGGAGGTGGAACCGTTTTGTAGCGCACATAGAAAACAGCAGCGATCAGTGCTACATCTCTGGATATGATCAGTGCTGTCAGTGGAGCTTTGAGGAAAAACAACAAGAGTTTAGAGTCCTGAATGAGTTTAGCCCCTCCTTCTGAAAAGCACAATGTGCTCTGATTGGTCAGCTGGATGAGTGTGTTGTGATTAGTGTTTGGGAAGAGTCCCGCCCCTTACCATAACCGCCAGTTTCAACATTTTACTAACTAACTCAACCAGGCTCCGCCCCTTTATTCTGCATATGAATTATTTAAATGAGGAATATTGTGACGTGTTTGTTCCCGGAAGAAAACTCAAGACTACAATGGAGGTGTTTCAGAGAGTTCAGAAACAGAGACACTGATATAGAGAATAATATGATATAATGGGACTTTGTGCATCTTTTTCATCCTCAAACAGCAACATTACACACTAAAGAAAGATGAACATGAATAAAAGCACAATAGGTCCTCTTTAAAGAAATGAAGCTACAGTGGTGAATAAATAATATCAGAAAATTAACATATCGTCTCACCGGGGATGAGTTGTGCATATGTCAGACTGACGTAAAGAACGCTGATGAGAATCTTATCAGCCAATGGATCCAGAGCGCTGCCCAGAGCCGACTTCTGATTGGGCCAGTTACGAGCGATGTAGCCGTCCAACTGAAAGTGAAACCATTGATTAATACAGCAATATCACCTTTAGGACAGTTCATTATGCCTTCAAATAAATCTCTTCAGCTTACCAAGTCTGTTGCTCCGGCCAGTACAAAAAGCCCTAGAGAGGCGTGGAAGTGCTGCTCTATGATTAAGTATCCCAAGAGAGGAGACAGAACGATCCGGGCTATACACAGGTAATTAGGGATTGTCCATGGATTCTCATACTGTGAATAAATTAAGTTATATGAAATTATGGATATGCATGAACAAAAGATATGCATGAAACACTTAAAAATGCATAAACATGTTAAAGCAAACTTTTTTTTTTTCTTACTTGTTTTTTTATTGTTTTCCAGTAAAAATATATCTATCTATAAAAAAAATACTAGGGATGCACAATATATTGGCCACCATACCAGAATCTGCCGATATATGTTCATTTTTAATGTTATCATTATCGGCCCGATAAGAAAATTTGCCCGATATATTAAAACCGATAAATAATGGATTATGTCCTTCAGCTGAGACACTTCAGATGCGCACTGTCCGCCATTATGGGTTTTAATTGCTTGAAATATGATTGAAATCACTTCAAAAAGGAAAATACAGCGCAAGTCTTTCATATAGCCTACATAAAATTATAATAAAAACATTATAATCGTGTGTTTGGGACATGGCTTTTAATGGTGAGACTTTTGTTTTTATAATCGGGCTCTCAAAAATGATATAAAAATTTTGATTTTGATTTATCAGCCAATATATCGTTTATCGGCTTTCAAATAATAAAGAATTATCGGTTATCGGCCAACATTTTCATATCGGTGCATCCCTAAAAATATCTAAATATCATTATTAGATCAATGATGTTAACTTTGTTAAGTGTTTGACAACCTCAAAGTAACACAATACTAGATCTATTGTTTTATCAGCTATTATTTATTTATTGTAATATTTTTTATTGTTTACTTATATATAATTATTATTTATATTTTTTATTAATTTATTTTAATATAATTTGATCATTTACTTAAATATAATTTAATTAATTAACTTTTATATATTTAATTTTTTTTTTCTATTTATTTATAGTTTTGCTGGAGTTCCCCAGAACCTAATTTGAAAACCCCTGTCATAATTTCCTTAGAACTGAGATCTGTGAACTGAGAACTGAGTTCAGAAAACGAGTGTGAAAATGAGAGTGTACAAAGTCAAATCTGACTCACCAGCTCTTTAAACTGGAAATGTCCCTCATCAGCTGGAGGGGAAGAGGCTCCTTGTCCTTGAACTTCCTCCTTTTCCCTTGAATCCTGTTTAGAACATTTCTCTTCCAAAACTGGCTTTCTAGATGCATCAGTACAAAACCCATTTGAGCCATACAGACTGACAGCAGTACTAAAACTACTGCACGACACTGGCAGACGAAGCCTGTGGTGAAGCTTCTGTAGTTTAGATCTACATATAACAGAGGTGGGAGGATCTGCTCTCTGACTGACTTCTCTATAAAGGTCCACTTCTGGTCCATAGGAGTCACAGGCCAGATGTGAATTGGTCCAGCATCTGGTCTTCAGCCTCTGAAGCCATCTGACTTCTGCTTTAGTGTTTTTCAGCTGTAAGTTTGCAGGTCTTCTGTAGTTGCAGCCGGAGTGGCAGGTGGCAGCAGTGCTGGCGCTCAGTCTGTGTATGTGTCCTTTAGCACAGCTGAACCAGCTCTTTGAACAAGCTGCCAAAAACATGTCCGCTGCTTTATCTCAGTACAAGTAGATGATAGATATCCGCGATCTGTTTGACCGAGCATCCAGCAGCATATTTCGAAATTAATTCGTTCATATTACTTTATATTTAAGACATTCATTGTCGATCCACGTTTTTTGCCCTGCCGTATTCCGACCAGCCTGTGTGAATGTTTACGACAGTTGTCAAAAAGGGCGGGTATTAAAGGAACCGCGCTCTAATATGCGTTATGATATAAATAAACGAACGCAGTCTATTAAATCATGCTTCAGATTAAGTGATAATAATATAATATAATTTTATGTTGATCGTAGCAGATACCAAGTTACCACATTTTTACTATGGTATTTTTGCCAGAACTGTTTGTTCTTTTTGTAAAGATGCATCATTGTACCATTATCTTTTATAATATAATATAATATAACATAATATAATAAAATTTGATGTTGATCGTAGCAGATACCAAGTTACCACATTTTACTATGGTATTTTTGCCAGAACTGTTTGTTCTTTTTGTAAAGGTGCATCATTGTACCATTATCTTTTATAATATATTATATTATAATATAATATAACTTGATGTTGATCGTAGCAGATACCAAGTTACCACATTTTTACTATGGTATTTTTGCCAGAACTGTTTGTTCTTTTTGTAAAGATGCATCATTGTACCATTATCTTTTATAATATAATATAACATGTTATAAAAACCGCAATTCAAATTATCAGCTAATAAAAATAGTAATATTGTTCTATATATAATAAATAAAATATGTAAATAATAAAATAAATGTAATATAAAATGTCATAATTTAATGTCATAATTATAATTAACATAGGAATTCTTTCAAATGGAGTAAAAAGAACCTTTTAAAATGTGTCATTTTGTTTGATTTATTTATTTTTTATGAGATTTTACAACTCTTTAATGAATACATATTGCATATTCTTTTATTTTTAATCTATTGCAATTTAATGTATAAGCTGCACATGTGCGGGCTCTTATTTTACTGTTATCTATAATGGTATAAATAGTGTTCAATCATATCAAACAACATAAAACAATATAAACATTGAGTTTTAATGTTCAGAAATGTGGTTATGGTTTGGTTTTATGTATTGTATTTACAGGAACATACTATTTAAAGAGAATTTTATGTCTATTTATGTACATGAAAACAATGTACAGTTAATAACTGAGCATTTAATGTAAACATACATTACAATGTGACAAATATATTATTTGTTGCATTAAAACACAGTCAATATGACAGTAACATTGTAAAAGCATCATAAGAGATGGTTCATTCATATGGTTTGAAGCTGATAGATCCTGTGGCCTTTCTTCAGAAGGTAACCCTGTTCATTGAGTGCGCCGATGAAACCCTCAAAATCCACAACCTGAGAAAAGAATATCATTAATATGACAAATCTGTCTTCTGACAGTGTGCTCTGTACTGTAGATGATGCTCACCTGTATCTGCAGATCTTTGGCGAGCTGTCGCAGCTCCTGGAGCTCAAACGTGCTTTTGTTGGTGCGCTCAGCGAGTTTGTTTAACGCTGTGACAAATTTCTTGACTTTCGAGCGGTTGCTCATGCCGGAGCCGAGCTGAGAACGGTCGAAATCCAGACGGCCAAATTCATCTGAGTATGTGTCGGTTAAGCTAAACACAGAAGAACATGAAGGATGGAGCTCAGCATTTGTTGACTTTTGAGCAAATATAATCAAGACTGCCATAAAAAGTTTAATTTGAGGATGTATAGGGAGTTAAAACACAAAGACATCAATGAAGACACGTTCAGTATCGTTTTCCCAATATGGGTATCAAAAACTGGAGAAAAAGACGCTTTTATGAGTCACCTGTGTTTCATAATCTCCACAACATCCTCCGCATCACTTTGTGTAGCTTTTTCCCTGAGTTCAACACGAGCTCTCGCCTGCAGAGAGAGAGAGAAAACTTTTGATTAATTCTTTAGACCTCAAGAAATCAAAATTGTATTTTTTGCACTTTTTAGTTCACGTCTGTAGAAAACAGACCAAAAATACTGAAGCCTCATCTTGTTCGCAGGGTAATATACACATTTTTATCTGACAAAATGCAAATAGTATGTCATGGTTTTGTTGGGCTGTGCCTGTGAAACAGGGATATTATTGTTAACTAAAACCATTGAAAACATTTCTGTTAATTGAAATAAAGCTGAAATAAAATATAAATAATAGCAAAAAAAGGTAAACTAAATGGAAATTAGAAAGGGCATTAAATTAAAGCACTACAATTATTAACTGGAAATAAATAAAAACTAAAACTAACTAAAACTGAAATAAAATAAATCAAATCTAAAAAGCAATATTTAAAAAAATAATAAAATAAAACCACTTAACAAAATTACTAAAAATATTACTAAAATTAACAAATAAAATTCAAAATATTAATAAAACTAAAATAACACTGCTCTGAAGTAAACTAAACGCTATTTTAAGAAAGAACAGGAATAGGTATAAAAGGTTGTTTCCACCACCGAATATTTTTTTATATATATATATATATATAAAAGTTATTTGCGACTTTTTATCTCACAATTTGACTTTGCAACTGCAAGTTTATATCTCACAACTGAGTTTATATACATACTTTTCAGACTTTTTTTTTTCTGAATTGCGTGGCATAAACTTTCAATTGCAACGTTTTTTTTTCTCTTTCTCAGAATTGCGAGATATTTAATTGTGAGATAAAATGTCACAAATTCTTATTTTTTTATTCCCTGGTGGAAACAAGCTTGCATAAATAGGCAACGTCACCACTAAAAAGAAAATTGCCAATGCTTGAAGCTAAAAATGAATATTATATAATAATATTGTTAATCAAAACAAGCACAGAGTGCACTGGACGCTGTATGATGTTATCAGCAGATCTGATCTTGTATGGAGTTTATTTCAGTGTTGCCAAGTCCGCGGTTTGACCGCAGAATTAGGCTACTTTACCACTATTGCTGTGGGTTGTTTTTCATGTCTGCGGGTTGAAGCGACCCCAAATAGACTCGGAATGCAAATTTTACCAGAGGAACCCCCTGAACTGTGATTGGGCTAGTTTTGAGAAGCAATTGGGTGGGTTTTGTTGTTTATTTCCACCTCTGTGAGTCGGATGAGGGACTCCAGCTGGCGGGTGGTGATGGGCGTGCTGTCGGCCATCTGGTTCTGTTTGCGCAGCTCCAGATAGAAGTCCTGCAGGACCTGCGCAGCCTCTGCGGAGAGAGATGGGTGAACGTAGTGTCGGGCGTAACCCACGTACTTCCGCAGGAGCTGGTGAGGAATCGGGTCAAAGTTCTCTCCAGGAACCAGCTACAGATGGAAAAAGAGAATGTAGGGGCATTAATAAAACATACTGTGCATACTGTAAGTCGATCAAAATATGATGCTTAACAGATCAGTAGTTGTACATTCAAATATGCATAAGTAATACTTGCATAAGGAAACATTATTAATGAAAGCAATTATGAATTAGCAACACTACAATATTGTCATTTGTTAACATTAGTTATGCATTCATTACCTAACATGAACATTGAGCAATATTTTATACAGCATTTATTAATCCTTGTTAATTAAGATACATAATTTTGTTAGTCAAGAATACAATTTCTCAGTGTTTATGTTAGAGACAACTTTTAATTTAAAAATGTATTAGTAAATGCTGATTAACATTAACAAAGATTAATAAATGCTGTCGAAGTATTGTACATTGTTAATTCGTGTTAACTAATGTAGTTAACAAATGAAACCTATTATAAAGTGTTACCATGAAGGGGTATCAACAGAATTGGTTTAGAAAAGAGAAACAAACAGCAGAGAATCCACTGAAGAGAAGGCGAATGTTACTTTGAGTCTGTCTGTGAGCGGTTTCTCCGAGGAAACCTCCAGAATGGAGATGCTGGACTCCTGCGTGCTGTAGCGTGTGACCGCAGCGCTGCTGACCGCACCTTTCTTCCCTGCTCGCATGGCCATCACGTGCTCGGACAGCAGGTGGTCGTGGTCCTCATTAGGAGTGTCCAACAAGATGAAGACCAGATCAAACCTGGACAGCAGTGCACTTCCCATTCTAGAGTGACACAGGCAACACTTTTAAAAGAGGTCATATTATGCCCTTTACAAAGTCTTGATGTTGTTTTTGTGCTCTACTAGAACAGGTTTTGATGCTTGAATGTTCATTATTTTCCCCATATTGTTGCAGCTCCTCTCTTCCCAGTCTGTCAGTAACGCTCTGTTTAGTTCCCGTCTCTGTAAAGCCCCTCCTTCTGAAAAGCACAATGTGCTCTGATTGGTCGGCTGCAGCTGTGTTGTGATTGGTCAAGTGCTTTGAGGGTGTTTGGGAAATGTCCCACCCCTTACCATAACCGCCAGTTTCAACACACTACTAACAAACTCAACCAGGCCCCGCCCCTTTGAATTAGGAAGTCTGGTGGAAACTAGATATACTGGATATTTACTTTATTTACTTTATAACTTGTTAAACTTGTTACAACACAAGTATTATTAGAAGGCATTCACTCACTTCAGGTTCTCAGAGACAGTCTTGGCTTTATTGTAATGCCCTCCGACAGGATTAGCCGCTGCGATGATGGAGGTTCGAGCAGGAAGGGTGCAGACAATCCCAGCTTTAGCCAGACTGATGCTCTGCTGCTCCATGGCCTCCAGAAGAGCCTGATGTTGACTGCCCATCTTATCAAACTCGTCAATGCAACAGATGCCTGGAGAAAACATTAAACTCACTGTATTTAAAATAATATACCCAGGTAACGCTCTTCCACATTTGTATCCTGAATTGAATTCAGTTTAAATACCTTGATCTCCCAACACCAGGGCTCCAGCCTCAAGAGCGTAGTCTCCTGATCCGCTGTCCCGGGACAGCGATACAGTCAGTCCTGAGGTGGTGGTCGTGTTTCCACACACATATACACCCCGTGGAGCCACGTTACACACAGCCTGGACACACACAACAACAGCACACATATGGTATTTTAACAAACTTAAAATCATCTGACTGGGTGATAAATGCATCAGAGAGGCTCATGTTATTATGTACCTGTAACATCTGACTTTTACCAAGTCCAGGGTCTCCAACGATAAGCATATGTGGGTCTCCTCGTATTGGGATACGATTTTTATCATCAACATACTTCTGACATCCGCCAAAAAGAGCCAGAGCCAATCCTGCTTTAACAAGCTGAAAAAATGCAGGGATAGCAGACAAGTTAAAGGAGTCATTTTAATTGACTAAATCTAAGCTGCAAAAACAACAAATAAAAAGGACAAGTTAAATAAGAACGCAATATTTGAACACTCACCAAATGGCCATAAATGGCTGGACAAAGAGAGCTGCAATTACAGTGACAGTCACATTAGCTTCTTCATAGATAATACAGTATATAGTGAAGATGTTATAGTCTAAATGTTACTCACTTCACTATGAGTTTGAACAGGTCCTCTTGAGCTTGAATCTCTTGGATGGCGTAGAGATCTTTGATGGAGAACTCCACCGAAGGTCCCTGGCCCTCAGATTCAGATGCAGCTTTGCTTTTCTGACCCTTTGAGTTGCTGACTGAATTTGCCTGAATGTACAACAGGAACATACACTTGTCCTTCTTGTTTCTGCCATTTCCTGAAGAAAGACACAAACGCAAATCATGAACAGGAAACAAGCATTCAAACGCTTTAAGGCCTTGAAGCTCATGCGTAAAACGGTATTAGCATATGTTTTATTTAGCAAGCATGTAACCACTTAGATCATAGGTCAGTTTATTTATACAGAACATTTAAAAACAGCTAGCGTATGCCAAAGTGCTGTACATATACAAAAAAAAGTAAATATAGAGAGTAAGAGAATAAAAAGAAAAGAACCAAGAACACATAATCAATACAAAAACACATTAAAATACACAAAAATACATTTCTTCATCCAAAAGCCAAGAAATACAATCATAGATGGAAAGACCATTTACAGCCAATACAGGCAATTTACTATAGGAAATATATATAGTTTAGTTTATATATAGTTTATAAAGCTTTTTAACAGTTATCGAGGTTGAGCCAAAAACCTAGTTTGCCAAAGATGGTTTTTGAAATTATCTCCCATATTTAACAAACGATTCGATGGACAGCAGCAGTCCCAGAGGCAAAGTTGCTCAGAATGAGGAGTTCTACCATGTGGTATGAATGTTGTGGGCGTGTGTGAAAAATCATGTGATATACAATCCATAACGCACGAGTGAAACGCGAAGGTGCCCCCCTGGTGTCCGATTTCTTTCAAATTTCTCACAGGCCTCTAGGGCCATGAGTCAAACAGGTCCAGTGAATTTCGTTCTGATCAGCCTCCGTTAATTTTGCCTAATAGGTACTCAAAATTCATTTACCAATGGCGGACATGTTTTTTGAGATACGTCAGTGTCCTCATAGACAATCATGGCACCTCCGACAAAGACACCTCATGCCAATTTTCAAGTCAATCAGACTAACGGTTAAGTAGTTATAGCCATTTTAATATTTTTTTTCCTGTTATAGCGCCACCAAGTGGCCAATCTCTGCAATTTTTTTCACATGACCAAAGATTGAGCTCATACACACATGTTCCAAGTTTGGTGAAAATATCTCATTCCGTTCACATTTTAGTAAAAGTGGCTCCGCCCACTTCGAACGTTTTGGCGGCCCTTAGAGACCGTGAATCTAAATTTCAACTTCTGTCTGATAATTATTGACAAGTAGACTCCAGAGAATCTTGCTGTACTGGTTTGGTTTCAACTGGGCCAAAAACCTAGGACTAGCTCACAAAAGTAGGTTTTTCAGAAAATGCAAAATACCTAAAAATTTTGCCAGGGTGACAATATAATTATAATATAATAAACGGTTTAGGAGTTATGGGCGATTTCGTACTTTTGACCACTGCAGTGCCCCCGTCAGGCCAATCGGGGTGTGACTTGGTGACTTTGTAGACGATGTGAGCACTACCAGCCCTCAAAGTTTCAGGTCTCTACGACTTACAGTTTGGTCTGCCCAATCACTTTTAGGCGAGAATGCTGATCCTTGGAAATTATAACAATTACAATAGGCTACGTGCTAAACGCTTGAACCCCTAATAATAAATGGATATAATATATTCATGTAAGTCTAAATAATTTTATTAAATGGATGTACAGTTCAACACAAATATCCTCTCCTCACAGTGAATGTGTGACTATCATGGAAAAACTGAGTCGGACAGAAGGCCACCCGAGGCTGTCCTGTGTCCACAGACCATTGAGGTCAGATGTAAAAATAGCACAAGCTGATATTTTCCAGACTGTAATATGGACTAATTTTTGAGATGCTAAATGAATGAGAATCAAACATTTGTTAATAAGACATTTACTCATTCCTGCGTATGAGTCTATGACCTTTGCACTGACAGTGTGGACAATGTCTCATACCCTCTTCACTGGACACTTTAATGACCCCTGTGATGGTGACCATGTCTCCAGGCACACAGCTGTCCACCAGGTCCTGCGTGAGCTCGCATTCAATGGTGCGCGGGATTCGACCGGACTCACGCTGGTCACCTGACATCATCTCCTGAACCCTGTGAAGAGCACAGGAGGAGAAATCATCTCACACCAGAGTTGCTATTGTTGACTAAAACTAAAAAAAATCATGTTCACTAATTCAAATTAAATAAAATATAAATATTAGATTAAAAAAAAAATCTTAAACTTCAAAAAAAAACTTGAGAAATAACTTAAGTTGAAGTACTAAAATTACTAAAAACAAAATTAAGGCTATACAGAAATGTTTAAAAACACATAAAAAAATAAAATAAAAGCAAATTTAAAATATGAATAAATAATATAATAGTATATAAATAACACTGGCAAACAATCACTGGAAATATGTTATAATAGAAATGAATTCAAAGAAATGTCAAAGAAATTAATAACAAATTAATTCAAAGAAATGTTTAAAAACACTAATAAAATGTTAAAACACAAAATAAAAATTAAAAGCTAATTTAAAATATTAATAAATAATATAATAGTATATAAATAATACTAAAATAACAGGCAAACAATAACTGGAATTATATTATAATAGAAATTAATTAAAAATATAAATGCTCATGAAATGATGGCTGAACATATTTGATTATGAGAAATGCAGAGGATTGTATTTTTAGTATTTACACTGAAAGCAATAAAATAAAATAAAATAAAGGTATGTATAAAAAGGAACATGAAATACATTCTGCTCAGGCAAAATTTCATTCACACAATTATAGATTTTCATACTTTATTGTTTGCCAGTCAACAGTGAGTGTGTAAGGTGAACTCCTGTTTGGAGTGAATGACCGTCCACGACATTCAGCCTTTAAACACTGAGAAGAAAATAAACATCATGTTAGAGGTCACTAAATACAGCAACAGTGACAGTTACTACTTACTATGTGCAATTTCTACCTTTATATGCATTTTTTTTTTTCTGTAATTTGTCTTACAGAGCTACTGAAATTAGTTTCCATGCCACTGAATTAAATAAAATATAAATATTAGATAAATATGGGCAGATTGGAACAAAAGGAACCAATCTAACTTGTTATACAGAAGTAATGTTGGATGAAGCTGAAAGCACACTGTACCTTAGTGGGTATGGTGTATTTCCCATCAGGCAGTGTGACGCTCTGTGTATCTCCACAGCTGTTACAGACGAACGCCAGCTTACTGCAGAGCGGTTTAATGTTACTCACTCTCACCACAGTTCCTCTGATCGCAACAAACTTGCCGTATAAATTCGCTCTCAGACTTTTCAAAGGAGTCAGTGGCTCGTAGTTATACAACCTGAAAGAGAGAAAGAGAAACAAAAACAAGAAATGAAACCATTTTTTTTAATTCAGCGCAAAAAAGTAACTATATTATCACCCAGCTCTATATATAAAGTTGTATATATAAACATGTACAACTTTATCAGCATACATATACTAGCGTACACTAGGGTGATATACAGTATACTATATATCAAATCTCAACTGTTTGATTGCTTGTATAGTCACAAAATGTAAACTATATTTACATTTAGCTCTAATTTGCTAAATGCAACTATAAGGCATGAAGATATTATAAACATTAACATCATGTCTTTCCGTAAAGGAACAATGAAATATACAAATGAATTTGACTTGATTTAATATTCATAAAGGCAAGTAAACAGTCTCACCTGGCGCTGATATGTGGGATGTTGATTATGGGCCGTACGCCTGCGGGAAGCTCCTCCTGCCCCTGCAGTTCTGCTGCGTGTTTCTCTAGATCCACAGTCAGCACCTGCAGAGAAAGATTCAATTATTTCATTTGATTTTCAGAGATTTTGGATTAATGTTACATGTTGTTATCATAACTGAAAACAGTCACATCTGTGTAAATGCATAACACGAAACCCACCTGATGAATTGCCACACCCAAGCAGTCCAGAATCTTCTCAGGCATCTCTTTAAGATCTTTGGCAAGATCGGGTAAAGTGTGTGAAATCTGTTTGTTGGACAGAAGGTCTTTGTAGTCCACCAAAATGCTGCCTTTCCTTTCAATCTCATCCTGAGTGGGGGAAAAAATCCAAAATTGATATTTTGTTTTTCAACACTGGAAATACAGAAAAATCCCACTATGAATTCTGATACCTTATCATAAAGATCCATCTGCGATGTGAAGTATCGTTCAAACACTTTTATCTTCTCAACATAAGGTGAACTTTCAACAAAACCTGGAAAAGAAACAAACTCACATTAAAAACTGCTGTAATAGTAAATCAACATCAAGAAAATATTAAGACACATACAGTTACGGTGGGGAAAAAGTGATCTCTGAAGTGGATATTTGTTTTTTTATGACCTTACAAGTTCAATTAAACCATCAAAACATGAGGAAAATATTTTACATATGAGGGAAGAACAAAACACTCAACTTTGTTAAGAAATTTCTGACAAAATTATTTGACACAAAAAAGGCAAACTAAAGCTAGAGGTTTTATTTTACTATGCAAAAAAAAAAATGCATAGAAAACAAAAATCTGACAGTAAAGGCATACATTGACTACAACATAATCAGTTATTAATATTTTGTTGGTTCTCTCTCGTTGTTGCACATGTTCATAATTTCTTTGTATGACAGTCTGACCAAAAATGATGTTTGCACAATTTGACATATTTCATTGCATTATTATTTTTACAAATAAAACAATTGACCCCAAGCACAACTATGCAATATGCTTGGAAAACCTTTAACACATTTTTATTAATATTTGAATAAAGGGTAAATATGTCAATTTTCCTACACCAGACATCATTTGGCCACTACTGTATATCCCAGAGGTTAATAATACAATTTTAAACACAATGGAAATTGGAAAATATAAAACCTTCAGAAAAATAGAGCCGCCATCCTTTGTATGGACATGTGATATCAAGAGTTGCTTGAGTTACACGAGCCTGACTGACTTGTGGAGTAAATCCTGTGGAGTAAAAACAACAACAAATAATCAAACAGTAGTTTATTGAGTGTCTATTAAATGCATAAACATAAATGTAAATCACTTGAAGGATTAGTTCACTTCAGAATTCAAATTTCCTGATAATTTACTCACCCCCATGTCATCCACAATGTTCATGTCTTTTTCTTCAGTCAAAAAGAAATGAAGGTTTTTGAGGAAAACATTCCAGGATTTTTCTCCATATAGTGGACTTCACTGGGGTTCAACAGGTTGACGGTCCAAATATCAGTTTCAGTGCAGCTTCAAAGAGCTCTACACGATCCCAGACGAGGAATCTGCACTGCGATACGTTTGACGTAGGCGTAAGTATTGATCCAGTGTTTACAAAGTGAACGTGCAAAAGTCTGCAAACGTGCAAACTGCCTTTACAAGAAAAGATAAAACAACGATGTCGGACGATTTTGAAGTTTTTTTTCACCCTACTTCCACTTACGTCACGAGTGACCTTTCCAACATGATTACGTAATGCATGGCATATCGCAGAGCAGTTCAACACGAGCATTTGTGGTTAAAAAGTATATACATTTTTTTTTTTTTTTTAGAAAATGATCGTTTCTCTAGATAAGACCCTTATTCCTCGTCTGGGATCATGTAGAGCTCTTTGAAGCTGCACTGAAACTGACATTTGGACCTTCAACCTGTTGAACCCCAGTGAAGTCCACTATATGGAGAAAAATCCTGGAATGTTTTCCTCAAAAACCTTCATTTCTTTTCAACTGAAGAAAGAAAGACATGAACATCTTGGATGACATGGGGGTGAGTAAATTATCAGGAAATTATAATTCTGAAGTGAACTAATCCTTTAATCAACATTCTCTATCTATGAAGACAAGCTACTACCCAACTGTTAAGACACTTACTATTTTGTGTATTGTTTTTGGGGTAGTTCCCTCCTCCTCCTCTGCTCCACTGACGGCCTCTCCAGCCCCTGTACTGACCAGCATTCCATCCTCTTCCTCCTCTCCATCCTCTTCCTCCAGCAGCTGAGCTGTTTCCACCCCTCCAGGACCCTCGGTCAGCACCCTGACTGCTCATCCTTCACCCTCCAAAGTCTGAAAGCAAAATTACAACAAATAAGACTATCAACGTGTCACAGACATCCTGATATAAACAATATACGGAATAAAATCAATACAGACCTGCTGTTTACTGACACTTTATCATCTATTATAATAACTCAACACGTATCTAATATTTTTCTAAAACTTAAAGAGACTAAAATAAGTCTACATTAGAACATCAGTTTCTAGAATTAGCCAAGTAATGACACAGATGCACTATTTAACTGTTGTTTCTAACTTTACAACGGCTCGAATTAACTTTATAAGAATGAATGCGGAAAAAAGAACATAAACTGAGGAAAAATACCGACAAATATCTTATTAAAGAAAGATATTTTAACAGATCTTATTGGGAGAAGCACTTACAGCCACTATTTGTTTACTTCCTCAGTCAGTGACGTCTGGCTACAGGCTTCAAGTTTGGCGCTAATCATGACGCCACTTCCGTTCATGCGCTGAGTCGTAAACATCGTATTTTTCAGATTTTTTTATTTTTTACCGTCATTTGTATAATATTAGTTTTCTTTCGAAGCTACATTTAAATCCCATTTATGTATTTATTTTAACAAATTCCCGCTTTAGTATTGATTTCGAAATGTAACTTATGTAGAGCTTACCATTTGTTTATTTTTACATATTTAAATTTTTTAATTTGTATATTTCCGTATTTACTTATTTGATGCATTTCTTCATCCGTGTATTATAATAAGGCGACGTGGCTACGTTTTCATTCATATATGTTAATAAGAGGGCGTGTCTACGCCTTTCAACCAAAGAGTGTCGCAGTTTCTCCCTCAAGAACGCGCATCATCAGCATCACCCGACAGCAGCAGCAGGAGGAGGAGGAGGAGGCGAGCATCCTTCATGATTCTGCATTAAAGCCGCACTCTATATCAACAAACACCGGGCCTTTACGGATCCAACCGTGAACACCACTCATTAAATCATGGATAATTCCGGTAAAGAGAAGGAAGCCATGCAGCTGATGGCAGAGGCGGATAAAAAAGTCAAATCATCGGGTTCATTTCTCGGAGGGATGTTCGGGTGAGACAGCAATGATTCTGGTCACGATCTGACATTCAAAGACATCCAATGTCCTGTAGTATTTTCAAATAGCATATGCCTATATAATGAAAATACCTTATTTAATGTGCATTTTATACCTTAGCACATATAAAAAATGAGCTGTATCCATCCTTGCGTTTCTCAACATGTCCAATGTCAAATATGTGGCGACATACTCTCTGCTTTGTATTGTATAGGCCTGGATCTTTTACTGAACTATTCCTTTTGAAATTGCCTGTGATGAAAGAAATGTCAATGTTTTCACAGGGGAAATCATAAGGTTGAGGATGCATGTGAAATGTATGCCAGAGCTGCCAACATGTTCAAGATGGCCAAAAACTGGAGTGGTATGCACAAGTCATTTCATGATTTATCTGTAAACTGGTAGATTATTTCACTAAATGCTTAATATTTTGTAATGCTGTTGGAGTTTTATTAGATATTCACTCCAAAGCATAATTTGAGTGCCTATCTTTGTGCTCGAACTCAGTTCATTATATCTGCAATAACCTGATGTGCATTTAAGTGTTCACCCTGCTTCTGAAGAGTTCTGTCATTATTGTCAGTGATCTAAAGATTGATGTGTTTCACTGCTGTAGCTGCTGGCAGTGCTTTCTGCCAAGCTGCAAGACTTCATATGCAGATGCAGAACAAACTGGACTCGGCCACCAGCTTTGTTGATGCTGGAAATGCTTATAAGAAGGCAGATCCTCAAGGTGAGAGAGTTTGTGCAATAATTGAAACCTTAATAATTAACAAAAAAAAAAAAAAAAAAAAAAAAAAAACTGAATCTGAGTTTTTTTTCAATCTGGGTTATCGTCAACTGAAACCATAAAAAAAAAATTCCGTTATTTAAAATAAACGTCTCCATCAGTGTCGACTCCGGTTTGAACAATGTAAGGCTGAACACCGTTACTGACAATCCTCATTTTGGCTGCGTGAGATTCTCCAGCTTTGTTGTTGTTGAGCAACTGAAGCACAAGCTGTTAAAGCTCCGCCCTCTTCTGGAAAGAGAGCCGGGAGCAGCAGCTCATCTGCATTTAAAGGGACACACACAAAATAGGGGCAAATTTGACAAGCTATAATAAATTATCTGTGGGGTATTTTGAGCTGAAACTTCACAGACACATTCTGGGGACACCAAAGACTTATATTACATCTTGTGTAAAGGGGCATTACAGGTCCCCTTTAAACTATTTGCAAATAATATTTTTTAAAAAATGTATTCACTCTTATTTGTATGTCTAATATGTTCCAAAAACACAAGTTTCTTGTCTCGTCACATTCAGATATGAATTACATTAATCATATCATATTAATCAAATAATAGCATGTTTTCAATTCAAAATGGAGAAATTTCAGTAGTTTGCATCACTGTATATTACTGTCAGTCGCTGAGTATTTCAATCATAAAATAGTCGTCAAATATTAAATGTTTAGCTATTATCGCCACATACTCTTTCACTGCTAAAACGAAAGCAACGAATTGGAATTTGCACTCGTCTAATGTGAACGGTAAGCCCCGCCTTCTTTGATTTGATTGGCCAGATCACTCATTCTGACAGTGACAAGCGCTGCTGAGGCAGACCAAAATGTAACTTCTAAAACTTTTTTTTGTCATCCTAACAACAAACAGAGTGATGCATAATGCAGTACAGCAGAGCAGCATCAATAATATCAAATATTGGGGGGACAATTTGGCCATTTCTAATTATTGGGGAGGACCTGTCCCCCTCAATTTCTATGGTGGTTTCTGCCCTGTTTCATTGTGTTTTGGTTCTGTTTTCCTTGTTCTGGTTTGCCTATATTCCCAAGTAAGTCTCCTTGGTGGTTAATTAGTTCTGTGCACCTGTTTCTGTTCAGTTGATTACTCTCCCTTGTATTTAAGCCCTCAGTTTCCTTTGTTTCATTGTCCGGTATTGTTTATGTTTATTTCCTGAGCTTCTTCCCTGTGATTCTCCTATGTGTTCCTATTGGAATTTACTATTAAAGACTCCTTTTGTTATCCTTTGTGATCGTGCTCTTACTACAGCCTACATAGCGCCTGACAATAATTGTATAATAGTGATATTAAAACAACAGTGGTTTCAATAAACAATCTAATTTCTAAAGGTAGTAACATGTCTATACATGTATGTTGCTTGATTTAATGTTTGAGATTATGTTTGAGATTATGAGCAAAGATGATTTCATTTGACTCATTTTGTTCTCTTCTGTTTTTCATGAATCACGCAGAGGCTATCAACTGTTTAAATGCAGCCATCGATATTTATACAGACATGGTAAGACACTGGGACTTTGCATCCTGCACATATTGATGCATTTTCTGTGGCTTGTTAACCTAAATGTGCCTGTTTACTGAGCATGTGAATGTTATATAACATTTAATCTCTCATTTGTATGTGTGATTGACAGGGAAGGTTCACGATTGCTGCAAAGCATCACATGACTATTGCAGAGATCTATGAATCCGAGCTAGTGGATATTGAAAAGGTGCCAATTGCCTTTAAACATCTATTAGATGCAGTCTTGTGCGTCATTTCCCAAAAAAATGCTTTTGAAGGTCAATGTAACCGTCCTGTATGTTGTGATGTCATTTTAGACCATTGCACACTATGAGCAGGCTGCAGATTATTACAAAGGTGAAGAGTCAAACAGGTTTGTGTTTGCATTGTTTGTCATTGTATGTCGTTTTCCTCTGTGTAAATTTTATTAGAATGTCATTCAATATTTATAATTATCTTCCATTTCCTTTCATTGTGGGTTGCAAATGCTGATTTATATTGCTTGATGTATTCTCATTAAGCTCTGCTAATAAGTGTCTGCTGAAGGTGGGCTCGTACAGCGCTCAGCTCGAGCAGTATCCCAAAGCCATCGAGATCTTTGAGCAGGTCAGTGGGACAGACTCAACCACTCTTCTAGTAATTTATTTATTAATTAACTTTTTTCACAGTATAAATTGCGTCTTTATAGAGCTGCAAGAATAATCGTAAAAAAAAATGTTGATTCTCTGTTGAATCTTGATTCAAACACCTACGCGATCTGATTTCTAAATGACAACGATTCAGCTATGTCTATTAAACCTTTGACAAGTTTATAGTTCAGATATAAACACTGATGTCTGCGGTAGAGTAAATCACCTTTTGAAAGTAACTTGCTGCTTCAAATATAGATTGTATCAATTTCATTGTTACACCAGTAGGTGGTGACAAGTGACAGTTAAAAAATGTGTTTGTCATTGAATCATTCATTCAAGAGATTTGTTTAAAAAACGCTGATTCATCCAGTGATGAAGCAAGTGAAGTCTTTATGAGTGAGTCATTGAATCATTCATTCAAAAGATTCATTCAAAAACGCTGATTCATCCAGTAATGAAACAAGTGAAATCTTCATGTGTGAGTCATTGAATAATTCATTTAAGAGATTTGTTAAAAATACGCTGATTCATCCAGTAATGAAACAAGTGAAGTCTTTATGAGTGAGTCATTGAATCATTCATTCAAGAGATTTGTTCAAAAACTTTGATTCATCCAGTAATGAAACAAGTGAAATCTTTATGAGTGAGTCATTGAATCATTCATTCAAGAGATTTGTTCAAAAACTTTGATTCATCCAGTAATGAAACAAGTGAAGTCTTTATGAGTGAGTCATTGAATAATTCATTCAAGAGATTTGTTCAAAAACTTTGATTCATCCAGTAATGAAACAAGTGAAGTCTTTATGAGTGAGTCATTGAATCATTCATTCAAGAGATTTGTTCAAAAACTTTGATTCATCCAGTAATGAAACAAGTGAAGTCTTTAGGCTTGTTTGAGATGCATCGGCGCTGAGCAGACCGATCGGCATATGATATCAAAGTACAGCCAGAGCGATTCAAAAGCATAAGGAATCGTATGCTCTCCAGATGCTCTTACGGTAGTTTGATGTCATAAACCAATCGGTCTGTGCAGCGCCACTTCAAGCCAAACAAGCCTTTTATGAGTGAGTCATTAAATCATTCATTCAAGAGATTTGTTCAAAAACACTGATTCATCCAGTAATGAAACAAGTGAAGTCTTTATGAGTGAGTCATTGAATCATTCATTCAAGAGATTTGTTCAAAAACTTTGATTCATCCAGTATGAAACAAGTGAAGTCTTTATGAGTGAGCCATTGAATGATTCATTCAAGAGATTTGTTCAAAAACACTGATTCATCCAGTAATGAAACAAGTGAAGTCTTTATGAGTGAGTCATTGAATCATTCATTCAAGAGATTTGTTCAAAAACTTTGATTCATCCAGTAATGAAACAAGTGAAGTCTTTATGAGTGAGCCATTGAATCATTCATTCAAGAGATTTTTCAAATATGCTGATTCATCCAGTAATGAAACAAGTGAAGTCTTTATGAGTGAGTCATTGAATCATTCATTCAAGAGATTTTTCAAATACGCTGATTCATCCAGTAATGAAACAAGTGAAGTCTTTATGAGTGAGTCATTGAATCATTCATTCAAGAGATTTGTTCAAAAACTTTGATTCATCCAGTATGAAACAAGTGAAGTCTTTATGAGTGAGCCATTGAATGATTCATTCAAGAGATTTGTTCAAAAACACTGATTCATCCAGTAATGAAACAAGTGAAGTCTTTATGAGTGAGTCATTGAATCATTCATTCAAGAGATTTGTTCAAAAACACTGATTCATCCAGTAATGAAACAAGTGAAGTCTTTATGAGTGAGTCATTGAATCATTCATTCAAGAGATTTTTCAAATATGCTGATTCATCCAGTAATGAAACAAGTGAAGTCTTTATGAGTGAGTCATTGAATCATTCATTCAAGAGATTTTTCAAATACGCTGATTCATCCAGTAATGAAACAAGTGAAGTCTTTATGAGTGAGTCATTGAATCATTCATTCAAGAGATTTGTTCAAAAACTTTGATTCATCCAGTAATGAAACAAGTGAAGTCTTTATGAGTGAGTCATTGAATCATTCATTCAAGAGATTTGTTCAAAAACTTTGATTCATCCAGTAATGAAACAAGTGAAGTCTTTATGAGTGAGTCATTGAATCATTCATTCAAGAGATTTGTTCAAAAACACTGATTCATCCAGTAATGAAACAAGTGAAGTCTTTATGAGTGAGTCATCGAATCATTCATTTTAACTTTGGATTCAGACGTGCCTTGATGCCCTCCTACCTTGGAATGCGTCCTCTGAAGGCAGCATTTTAAAGCTTTCGGACACATGCCAATATCTCATAATGAGTTTTTGAGTCGGTGTATACAGTAAATTAGTTTTTACAATATGTTGGGGAAATGAGAGTGAGAAAGAGAAGTAAAATGCATTCAGTACAGGGACAGATGATATGAGAGGTAGAGAAGTGGTTTAGTAACCAACAGGTTGAAAGTTTAAATCGCAGGAATAGCAATTCATGTAACATCAATATTTTTGTCTGGTTGCTCCAGAAGGGAGCAAAATGTACTATAAGCAAGAAAGCATCTGCTAAAAAAGAATAATAATAGTAACAAGATATATGGAGCATGTAACATTATTGGAACAGACTCATATGTAATATAAAGGCTTGTTTAGGTAGAGAAGGCATGCAGTGTAAATCTAATCATATCCTTCTCCCCTCTGTAAATGAACAGCTTCTGGTCTCTTCATATTCAGGTTGCCACCAGCACAATGGACAACCCTCTACTGAAATACAATGCTAAGGAGTACTTCTGGAAAGCTGCTCTGTGCCACTTCATAGTGGATGAATTAAACGCAAAGGTCAGTCATTTTTAACTGGGTAACTTGCAGTATAAAGTGTTTAGGCTATTTAGTTCTTTAATTCAATTACTAAAGTCTCTTACAGTAACAATCTTTCTTTGTAATCACATTTATTCATCTAGCTCTTTAAACATTGTTTCAAATCAGCTTCATGTTAAAAAAACAGGAAAATAACAGTGTTAAGTGTATTTTATTTAAAATATATATTTTACAAAACATGTTTTACTCTAAAACTGCAAGAAAATCCAAGCCAAAAAAATCTGAATAGATTGTGTTCTATATTTTAGGTTGATATCTCAAAAAATGAGCTTTCAGTAAGATTTTGTTTGGGCGCAGTACCAAACATTTCCACTAGATGACATCCAAGCTCCATTGGTGACCTTATAAGGGTGCCTTCATTTCCATATATGGTTTGAGTGATCTAAACCATATATTACCATAATTTTCATGCAATTTATGAAGTAGACATACTGTTCAGAAGTAGTATGAGCAGTTTGGCGGTATCTGATTTGAATTCAACCTCTAAAAAACACATAAAAGACGTGGAAAGAACACAGGTGTGCACCGCAGCATCACAAATGGAGAATGATTTTTCTTTATATTTAAAACATTTTCAGACCTTTTTTTCTTCAAAAAAAAAAAAAAAAAAAAATGAATGTATGTTATCTTTTGAACTATTGGTATGAAAACACTGATCTTTCATGATTTTTCATCACTACTTCAAAATAAAAGTCATGCCTTATGAGTATGAAAACATACAGTGACAGTAAAAGAGCTCAAGCATTTAAAGCGACACAACAAAACTGCGGCGTGCATTTATAATAATGTGTTTATATGTTATAGTTATATATATAGTATGTTGCAGAGTTCATTAATTATGAAACAAGTTCAGTTCAGCTCTACAGTAGGCAATACTATTCAGCTCAAGTCAGTAGTAATGGTCTTAAAGGGATAGTTCACCCAAAAATGAACATTTTGTCACCATTTACTCACCCTCAAGTTGTTCCAAAGCTCTATGAGTTTCTTTCTTCAGTTGAACTCAAAAGAAGTTGTTGGATGGAGCCCATTGACTTCCATAGTATTTTTGTTTTCATACTATGAAAGCCACTGGGGCCCTGGGGCCCATATTCTTCAAAATATCTTATTTTGTGTGAAGAAAGAAATTCATACAGGTTTGTAACAACTGCAGGGTGAGTAAATGATCAATTTTGGGTGAACTATCTGTAACACAGTTCGTATATACGGGAAGAAGGAGGCGGGAACCGGCGAACGTTCAACACAAATTTAATATATAAAATAAACAAATACAAAACGAAAGTAATGCCGGCAGACCCTCACGGACGTCTGCCGGCCACACAAACATAATAAAACATAAAATAAAGTCCAGGCCTGGTCCTCTCTCGTCATTCACTGTCGTCGCTCCCCTTTTATGCTCCCGGAGCTCCTCCGTGAGAGATTCGAGGCCGGTGCAACGCGCAGCTGACGCTCGTTATCACTCGCGTCACCGGCCTCGTGCCGTTCCCTCACGGCTCTCACCCGCCCTGCACGTCACACTAACCCTTTAAGCTGGTTGATGTTGCAGTTGTCTTGTCTTACACTGACACCTAGTGGCATTCATGCAGCATTTTCAGTCACTAATGTCATTGTAGAAATATGCTGTTCCCAGTCAGCCGTGATTAATCAGTTGTTGTTCCCGACATGTAAATGTTCTGTATTTGTTTTCCTTCAGCTTGCGATTGAAAAGTATGAAGGGATGTTTCCTGCATTCTCTGATTCAAGAGAATGTAAGCTGTTGAAAGTAAGTACAATTGTTTAATTTATTTAGCAATAGAGCACTGCAGTGATGACTTGTTTTTGTTGGCCAACAAGTAAGTCAGCATCACGCTGGTTTCTTCAACAAAAACCAATAGGATTTTTCCATTGGCTTTTGGATTATTGCTGAAAATAAGCTCTGTGAACAAAGGTTTATGATTCTTATCATTATAATCACAAATGAACACAACTTTTATGAGTTTTGAAAAGACTAAACATAGGCTGTAAATAAACTACTCCACAGTCACGTGACTTGTGACAATTTCCGACAACTCTTTTTCCCCTGAAATTTGAGTTGGAATAGTTTGTAAGCGCGTGATTATAAACACAACAAGGCTGTGAAAGCGCACTAGTGAGTAGAAGAGTTTACCTCTTCAGCTGATGACGTTTAATGTTCCCAATAACCTGCCTAGTCCCATTTAGCTGCTTGTTAGCAACCTTAACAGACCTCATTTCAGGCAAAACCCACTTAATTAAAAACTAGTGTCCATGTTTTGGCCTACAAAAATATGTCATCCCTGCATCACTCTATTGTAAATAGATAAGGCAATCAGTCAGTATGTGGTTGTCATATTTTGCAGTATTTGCACTGATGGTTTTGTTTTCCTGTACAGAAACTATTGGAGGCTCATGAGGAGCAGAACTGTGAGGCGTTCACTGAAGCCGTGAGTTTATAACCTCTCAAATGTGCAGTGGCTTTGGATGATCATACTGTACACTCTTAAAAATAAAAGTTCTTTATAGGCATTTATGGTTCAATGAGGAACCTTTAACATCTGGAAACTTTCCATTGCGCAAAAGGTTCTTTATCCACCTTATTCCTGACGAGCCTACTGTGTTTTGAATTATGGGTGGCACTTCTGGTTTGGGGAAACTCCATTCAAAAACCTGAAACGAATCATTAAATCGTAAGGTTACCCTACAAATAAAGCTTATCCGTCAGTTTAACTGAATGAGCTGTCAATTTTCCTTTCCTTCGGACATATAAGAAGAATATCTATGGCAAGAGCTCTATTCTTTTCCTCTTTATTAATTTCTTTTTTCCCTCTGCATTCTGCTGTAATAGTATGAAAAAGGACAACATATACTGCACATATGTGGTCTGTTCTCCCGATTTAGTTTTTCTCCTCAAATCCTCACGTCTCTTTCCATAATACAATTTATTATCTGTCAAAATTACAGAAATCACTTTGAAATAGTATCACGCAATGCTGAAGTTAATGAACATTTTTGATTAAGGCAACGTTACATAATACAGATATATATCACTACATTGATATTTAACCCGTCTGTTATTGCTGTAGAAATAATCGTGTTTTTGGGGTTATTCATGGTCTGTTGAAAGTACCTTTTACACTTTTAAATGTCTTTTTAATGTTGGATGGTTAAAGGGTGAGTAGAATAACGTCATCTCATTGTACCCAGTTTAAACATATTATTGTGTTCATAGAGCGAGTCTTTCACTGATTGTTTACAGCTTAACAGAAGTTGTACCCATAATTCGCACAAAGCATTATGTGAAAATTAATAATAAGGTGGATAGGTTTTTCAGATTATTCAAATTCTTCACAGAAAAAAAGTTAAAAAAAAATGGTTCTTTTAAGAACTGATCACTGAAAGTTCTTTGGGGAAGCAAAAATGGTTCTTCTATGGCTGCGAAAACACCCTTTTGGAACCTTCATTTTTAAGGGTATACAGTATAAGGGACACCGGGGCTAGTTGTCACACAGGGACTGAGACAAAAGTCCAGTTACACAAATGCTTGTTTTGCTTCGTACTTTTACTTGAACTATCTTTTAAAAAAAATTAGGTGATACTGATATTTTTCTGTTACATTTTACACATTGTTGCTATTGTGTTCATTATTTTGTCTTGCATAATAGATTTAATTTGCTGAAAAAGTTCATGTTTACACAGAAATTGACTTAAATTATTGAGAAAAAGGTGTGACAACTAGCCCCTACGTCATTTATATTTATGCATTTGTCAGACATGCATTGCGTTCAAGATTGTATCTGTTCATGCTGTGAAATATATGTGTAGAACAGCAATCATAATCATTTTGAGATTTCTCTCATTTTGATCTGTAAATCATGTGTTGTCCTCCTCTAGGTGAAGGAGTTTGATTCGATCTCTCGTCTCGACCAGTGGCAGACCACCATGTTGCTGCGTATCAAGAAGACCATCCAGGGTGACGCCGGTGACCTGAAGTGATGCGTCCTGGTCAAATACTGTGGCATAATATCTAGTTTAATTTCTTACCGTATCGTGTGTGTGTGTGTGTGACAATCTGGTTGAACATTTCTGTAGTGATACTAGCTCAAATATCAGCCGTTTCTTGGAAAGTTCAGGGGGAACTTGCATTGCAATTGCAGAAAATAGAGGTATATACAATATTAATGTGGATAATTCTCTCATGGAAGGCATTTCTCTATCCCTTTACTTCTCCATGAGGAAATCTTTACCGTACACCCTTGTTTGTACTTGTGTGTGGCATGCGAGACCCGTAGAGCTGTTCTCTTTCAAATGTTCACCTCAGTGTTGTCACTGGCATTGTCATGCATGATAAATGTGTAAAGTGTGTTTATGTGCTGTAGAATATCAGGATTTTGTGAGTGCACTTTATTTCAGACTTCATCATCTGTCTGTAAACACATCGCCTTTGCTCACTTTAACCATTTTTGTGCCATTGGCCTCAGAAAAGCTTCCTCGCGTTGTCTTTGTCGATATGGCGGTGTCAGTTCTGTCGGAGTATTTGCTTTAGTGGTTGAATTAAGCGTCGTTCATGTTTCATAATCAGTAGAATAGTGTCTCTTGCTCACTAATGAGTGATTTTTCACAGTGTGATATTACTGAAAGCCTTGATTCTCTAATGCAGATCATGCTGAATATGTACATGTATGTTCTGATCGCTGATTTCTTATGTATTATTTGTAATTTTATGTTCAATTGGTTGTCGTTTCACATGTATACGGGGCATTGGTTATTTTATGTTTAATTGGTTGTCGTTTCACATGGATACGGGGCATTGGTTGTTTTGGGCATTCAGACCTTATAAATTATTATTTTAATTTTAAGTGCTACTTTTTGTGTTTTGAAGTTCTTTACACTGTTGTTGAGACTTTAATGAAGAATAAACAGCTTTACTCTTTGTGTCAGTAATAAAATGATGTTGATTGAATGCTTTATCTAATATGTTATATGACTGACAGGGAATCAGAAATGTATGTTAAAATGTACTTTAAAATAGGGAAGTCTTTGTCTCTGAGACGTTTTATTAAATGTTCTAACTATTTATTCAAAGAGAAATGAATAAATGATCATCCACATCATGTCTGAAGTTTATGGTCATATTTTATATTCATGCTCATGCAAATTCAATTCAACTTTCAAATGCTGTATGTAGATCTATTTTATAGTGAATAACGAAGAAATACCATTTACCAATATCATTCATTTTTGCAATATTTTATAGATCACGAGTCCTTATAGCAAGAATGAGGCTGCAAAATATATTTATAGACAAAATGGTAACAGTTCGACAAGGTTTCATTTGTTTACATTAATGCTTTAGCTAACATGAATAGCTAATTAGCTAACAAAAATGAGCAATGTTTTTAAAATAATTAATCCTTGTTAGTGTTAGTAAAAAATAATTGTTCGTTAGTTTACAGTGCACTAATGCTAACAAATATAACTTTGCATTTCATAAATGTATTAACAAATCTTCAAATTACCATTGACTAAGACAAATAAATGGTTACCTTACTATAGTAAATCACGTTAACTAATATTGATAAATGAAACCTTATTTTAAAGTGTTACTGACAAAATAATATAGTGCTTGTTATTTTTTTAAATGCGCTTTTAATTTTTCGATTCATGCTTATTATATTTTGATCCGTGACCGCAATACTATTGGCGGGAATCTAACCCCATAAGCCAACGGCAAAGAACTTATTCTGACAAGAAGTGAAACTCAACAGTTCCATTGCAACACCAGCGCCCAGCAGCAGCCCTATGCTTCCGCCATTTTGGGGTGAAAGCGCTCGGCAGTCCACTAGTTTCTATGGCAATATCAACTGCTTTGTTAATTTAATGTTGGAAAAAAAGTACTTTAAAGCTAAAATACAACCTGAATGATGACAACACAGAATAAAATACTATCACTAGTGATCATCAAATCCTTTTAACAGTTTATTTTACGGACTTTGTGTTTAAGTCTTAACTTAAGTCCTAACTTTTTTCACAAAACCTTTGCTCTGTAGAAACCCAGTCAGTTTGGGTTAAAATTCCTTGAAGTTCAAGTATTAGCATTATAAACACTGAATTAATACCAACATATGAAATTAAATTAAGGACATGCATCAGAATAAATGGGAATGTTGGGCAATAAATATATAACAGAAAATAACAGCTTGACTGTAAACTGTTTTTGCAGTAGATATTGTCTTATATTAATGTCCGTTAAAGCAACTATGTAAACAAAAAAACACAGCCACTGTGTCCAATAGTGCCAATTATGGGATAACAGACACAGCATCATGTTATGTATAGCGTGATCCAGGGGATTAAAACGTATATATTTCAGACCTAGTGGAGTAATTTACTTACTATTACTCCACTAGGTCTGAAATATATTGTACGTTTTAATCCCCTGGATCACGCTACAAACATGATGATCTTAACTATATTAATTATTAATTTATTAATTTACTATTAATAGTAAATATGTAAAGTTGCATAAAATGGTATTACTCAATAAGGTAGGCTAACCTCAGATGTGTAATGGTTGGATTCCACAACTGATAACATAAAACATATATAGGCTAAGACAATACATCATTTACTGTAGGTGTCATAAAATGTACTGAATTTGAGAAATTTTCTATTGCGTTTCTGATTTGGCTGTGAGATTCGCCGATTTTGGGTGCGTAAAATGTTTTCACTCCAAAATGGCTGCCGCGCTACCGAAGCGCCACCTAGTGGCTGTTACCCAAAACGCATCAGAGTTTCGCCTCTTGGGTTCAGCTGAAGTGCGCATCAAGGGCGCAAAGGGGGCACTCGTGAGCACCCTTCTGAAACCTAAAATTATGAACGGGACACCCAACGGTCTCGTGGACCTACGGACACGCGCACGCGGCAGGTATTGTATGTCCACAAGAACGAAAGTTCATAGAAGTGTGCAATTTGGGATTCAGCCACTGTTTTCACGCAGACTCCATTTTGTGGAGGAAGAACGTGAGCTGTTTGTGAATAATGTGAATCAGTTTGAGAACAGATCAGTTTAATGCTGTTATCTAGAGACTGAATGGATTTATGAACTGAAGGAAGTTTGTGTTTGATGTTCTTCATTGTTGAGACAGAGGTAGGTTTGAACATTCTCATGCACTGGTAACTCATTATACATCTGCTTGTGTAAATACTTTTCTGTCCTATTGTAATGTAAGAGTAGCCCTTAACCCAGCTAACAAAAATAAGTTCTTCGATTGTTTTGCTAAAGTTCCCAATAAGTTATGAAAATGTTATTTCTGAATGTATTCTGAATGTTCGAAATGTTTTAAAAAATATATATTTTGGTTATCTGAACATTAAGGAAACATTCCATTTTTTCAGGAACTGTTACTTCTCTAAACGTTGTGAAACAAGTAGTAATTCTCTAACCTTTACAGAACATTCACCAAAGTTCTGAGAACATTCCCTGTTCGATGGAAAGCACTTGCTGATCAAATCTGGCTTTTGCAGTCACAAAGAAATAACAAAAATAGAGCTATCCTGTGACAATGTGTCTGCATACTAGATAGTTTAATAAAGCCATAATTCAAAAGTCCTACAGTAATTGTTGTAAATGTGAAATGAATTCTCAGATGAAATGAGCTCATCAGGGCTGCAGCAGCTCTATTGATTGTGAATCTCAGCTGTTCACAAAATCACGGCTGATTTTAAGGAATCAGGAAGTAAAAGTTCAAAAGATCCAATCACAGTCATAAATTAATCAAACACTCTGGATAGAACTCTTTAACAGGGTATGCTGAGTGCCTCTGAAATGAGACATCCAGTGTTTTTGAATGAAACTCTTGAATGAATGATTCAATGACAAAACATTCACTTGTCGCCACCTACTGGTGCAACGACATAATCGAAACAATCTTTATTTGAAGTTACTTTCAAAAGGTGCTTTACTGTATTTTGCTTGCTGCTACCGTAGTGTTTATATTCGAACTATAAATGTTTATAGTTATGTGATAATTTGAATGTTTGTATCAGAAATAATACAAACTCACAACACTGTGTGGCTGAAAAGACTTTTTTGAAGCTGTTTCATACAACTGCTCACTCTGGCTCAGATTGTAGATCTGAATGTTCGTTGTGATTATACTTGTCCAAGAAAGGTTTATAGACAGCCGAATCACTGCTCTTAAGGAATAAGGTCACGCCAGTGTTTGAATTAAGATCACAATTTTTTACTGATTAATTGTGCAGCTCTAGGCTACAATATAAAAAATATAATAGACTTACAGTGTAATAAATACTTAGTTTTAAATATAGTACTATAGTAAATTTTAATATGCCTAGTCTATTATAAATAAAATATAAGTAAAATACTATTATAATAAACTTAGTTATATAACTATTATAAATATGAGTATTCTTTTAAAATACCAAGATGAGATGACTTTAACAAATGCATATTCTCTCATTAACAACCTCAGATAGTTACAGTAGGTCTGTCTTTAATGGTTTATAAGTTTTCGTAAAAAATAAATTTCCCTATATGGTTTTAGTTGTGAGTTTTTCATTTGATTTAGTCTGGTTAGTTTTGTATCAAATACAATGTGATTTTCTGGCAGCAATAGCACATTTTTCTGCTTGGGTGGGCGATTCATTCGCGGACAGCTTTCCTTGAGCATAAAATCCCCCATATGCCAGTGAACCAATGAGAACGCAGAACAATGATGACGATGCATAACAACAGAGTGTTGGCACCAAATCTGTTTTAGATCCTACCCGAAACCCTCCAAAACTGGCACAGATTTACAGAAAATTATTTGTTTGGAAAATAAATAATACATACGTATTACCAACATTTTATTATGTAAGCTTTGTTACACCTCAAATGACAAGGAATTTTATAGTAATTTATAGTGTTAATTACTTTAGTCCATGAGTATTCACAGCTTATATGGATGGCGCTCCCCTGATTTATCATTATTCCACTTGCACATATGACTCATATTCAAATCACTCATATTCAGTTTATTGTCTATTTCTGCAGCACTGCTTGTAAAATGAGTCTCTGTGAGAAGAGAGAGGAGGAGAATGATGTTCAGACACATAAAGCAGCATCTCCAGAACCCAGCTGTGTGTCTATGAAGAGTGATGCATCCATGGGAAACCCTCCTGGTCTCAGTGATGGAGCAGTGACCTCTGACCCTGAGTGAGTATGAACTACAGCACTCGAAAAGCTGTATATGAATGACTGGATTATAGAACAGAATAGATTTATGAAGTGGATGAAGTTTGGAGGTTTGAACAAACAGAAGCCAGGGTGAATTCTATCAGCAATACTCATCACTATTATATTAATGTTCATCTTGGTAGTGATGAATATTGCTGATGGAATTCACCCTGGCTTTTGCAGTCAAACAAATAAATTCAAGACTTTCAAAAAATAATATTCTCTGGAGTCAAAAGTGTGTAAACTTGCCTGGATCATCCCATTATGAAAATCACATTTAAACAGATTGGTCAGACACATCCAAGATAAAAAATAAAAAAAAAGTGACCTTTTTGATTATTCTCCCTTTATTTTGTTCTTTGTTTTCTGTAGCACTGCCTGCAAAATGAGTGTCTGTGAGAAGACAGAGGAGGAGAATGATGTTCAGACACATAAAGCAGCGTCTCCAGAACCCAGCTGTGTGTCTATGAAGAGTGACGCATTCATGGGAATCCCTCCTGTTCTCAGTGATGGAGCAGTGACCTCTGACCCTAAGTGAGTATACACAACCTACTTGGGTAAGCCATGTTCTTCATTATATGTCCATTATCCATATTATCTGTCCATCAGACATCTTCAGTGCATCATTTAACTGCATTATGTAGGAAATGGTAACAGTCATAGAATCAAACCTTGAGTAACTTTGAGGAAATCAAAGATCCTCTATCAAAATTTATAGTATAAATCATCTGAGATAATCATGAGTACAACTACAGACATGTTTTATCTTAAAGGTAAAGAATGCAAAGGCTGGCATCTCATTATCATCTTCAGCAGATTATAATTGCACTGTTTAAAAAAACTTTTTGAAATTTAATGAAGACACTGTACAGAAAAACAGTTTTGTTGACTTGTTGACTTGTTTCTAGACAGCTAGTGGGATGCAAGTCTTAGCCTCAGACGTCACGAAGTTCGCGGCTCCATTACAGTAAACTTGAACAACGTTCTTAAGTGAATAATTTATTAGATGCATGCCGGTCTGTTATTGTAGGGACATTAGGTCTCATTCACTAATAATTGCATGGATTATTTCGTATTTGTACGAACAGGAGAACTTCTCACGAAAAATCTTCGCCTAATTCACAACACGTGAGTGCGCACATGAATTTGTTCTTAACCTGGTTCTTATTTTAGTGAATTTGGAGTATTCTAAATGAGTTGCTGTGTTAAGGTTAGTCATTTACATAAAACATGCCCAAACCATGTCCATATAAGGGCTTTCCATGCACGCTTTCCTAACAGGCTTACGTCACTCTCATCACGCTCAATCCTAGAGCAATGCCAAGTGTGCCTTTCTCACCAGTTCTCACAATAAACACCTTCCATACAGACTCAAATTACAGACCTCTCATGGGCCAGCTGTACATACACGTATATTTGCGTTATTCAGAGAAACTTTGCAGCTGAACATAATCACTGTATGATTGAATGTATTTAAGATTAAATTGTATTTAATAATTTTATTATATAATTTTATATATGGATATAAAATTAATGTAACATACTTTAATATAATTATAGTCTTGTTAGGATTAAATTTCATATTTATATAACTTCTTAACACGATTATAAGGCCATACAGAGTAGTGCTTTTTTGCGTATGAGTGCTTTCAGTTGTTCCTATATTTTGTCGAAAATTCAGAATGATTTTTATTTTGGTGAATCGTGATATGTTTTTAAAATCGTTCCTACGCACATTTCACATACAAATTTGTGTGTACGCATGCTTAGTGAATAAGACCCATTGACATTACATTTTCATGCTCTTCAACATGACATGGAACAAAACACACTTTGATTGGTTGCTTTACATGTTGGTCAGATGTCCTCTTTGTTGGTCCTTGGCTAATGAAAGCTGCGTTGAAGTCTAGACCTTCTGCCGTCAGTCTGAAGATCTGGCTACATGAGGCTAGTGGGACGCTACCTGAACTGACACCTCTGTGTGAATGTGGTGTCATTAAATAGTAACACATAGAGTTTGGTGTGCTGCAACATTTGAATGATTTTCTTTATTTTAATGCTTTTTCACAGTTGTTCTGTTCATCTCACTGTTTCTGCAGAGTGAAAAGACGCAACGTGATCAGTTCAGTGATGCCCCTTCTGACCTGCACTGACTCTGACTATCAAACCCTCATCAAGAAGCATGACACAGAAACCCTGCAGAGAGTCAAAGACCAACACAAAATTAGCATGAAGAACAAGTATGAGAGCTTATTTGAGGGAATCAAACTAGAAGAGAATCAAATCCTCCTGAACAGGATCTACACACAGCTCTACATCATAGAGGGAGAGAGTGAAGGGGTGAATGAAGAACATGAGGTTTTACAGATGGAGAAAACAGCCAGAACACAAGACACTCCGATCTACTGCAATGACATCTTTAAACCTTTACATCGACCACAATGTGAGGAGAACAACCAAATCAAGACTGTTCTTACTAAAGGCATCGCTGGAATTGGAAAAACCGTCTCTGTGCAGAAGTTTATTCTGGACTGGTCCGAGGGAAAAGCCAATCAGGATGTAGATTTCATGTTTGTGCTTCCATTTCGAGAGCTGAACTTGATTAAAGATCACCAGTACAGTCTTCACAGACTTCTGCTGGACTTTCATCCTGAACTTCAAGATCTGGACTCAAAGATTTATGAGGAGTGTAAAGTTGTGTTCATCTTTGATGGTCTGGATGAAAGCAGAATGACACTGATGTTTTCAGCCAGACAGAAAGGTTGTGATGTGAATGAGTCTTCATCAGTGGGTGTGTTGATGTCAAACCTCATCAGAGGAGAGCTGCTTCCCTCTACTCTCATCTGGATCACCTCCAGACCAGCAGCAGCCAATCAGATCCCCTCAAAATACATCAACCGTGTGACAGAAATTCAGGGATTCAGTGAGCCTCAGAAGGAGGAATATTTCAGGAAGAGAATCAGTGGCGAGCATCAAGCCAGCAGAATCATCTCACACATTAGAAGATCAAGAAGCCTCCACATCATGTGTCACATACCCGTCTTCTGCTGGATCTCAGCCGCTGTGCTTCAAAGCCTCCTGAAACAAGATGACAGTGCAGAAATCCCTCAGACTCTGACTGAAATGTACATCCACTTCCTGCTGACTCAGATCAACATGAAGAATCAAAAGTATGATGAGAGAAAACCAGAGAAACTCCTGAAGTCCAACAGAGATGTAATTCTGAAACTTGCTGAACTGGCTTTCAAACAGCTGATGAAGGGCAATGTGATGTTCTATGAGGAGGACCTGATAGAAAGCAGCATAGACGTCACTGACGCCTCTGTGTATTCTGGGATTTGCACTGAGATCTTTAAGGAGGAATCTGTGATTCATCAGAGGAAAGTCTACTGCTTCATTCATCTGAGCTTTCAGGAGTTTCTAGCTGCTTTATATCTGTTTTACTCCCATATAGTCAAGAATGAGAAGTCATTGAATTTGTTTTTGAATTATAGTTGGTACAGTCGGGAAAACTCTCTGTATGAGCTACTAACATCAGCAGCTGATAAATCCTTACAGAGTGAAAATGGACACCTGGATCTTTTCCTGCGGTTCCTGCTGGGCATCTCACTCGAGTCCAATCAGAGGCTCTTACAGGATCTACTGAAACACACAGTGAACAGCTCAGACAGTATCAAGAATATCACACAGTACATTAAAGACAAAATCAAGGGTGATGACCGTCTCTCAGCTGACAGATGCATCAATCTGTTCCTCTGTCTGCTGGAAATGAAGGATCAGACTCTGTACAGAGAGATTCAGGAGTTTGTGAAATCAGAGAATCACTCAGTGAATCGACTCTCTCTGTCTCACTGCTCAACAATTGCCTACATGCTTCAGATATCAGAGGCGGTGCTGGATGATTTTAATCTGAAGAAATACAACACATCAGATGAGGGTAGAAGGAGACTGATACCAGCTGTGGTGAACTGCAGAAAAGCTCTGTGAGTATTCATTTATGTGACTGGAGAAACTGTTTTGCTATAATACAGTAACATTGTAATTCCTGACAATTCATGACACTGTTTTTTTTTTTTTTTTTTTTTTTTTTTTTTGGAACAACAATTTTTAAAGGGAAATCAAACAGTTTGAAGAGGATAAAACTGGTTTAATTTAAACAGAAATCCAGAAAACATGAATAGTGTCAGTGCAGCAAAAGACAGACACAGTGTTAAACTGTGAAGTTGAATGATCAGAACTTGAATGATAAAGTACTTTATTGCTTTGTAAGGGTGGAACTCCTACAGGGGTTCAGGCTGTAAGGTTGCCAAGCGACTAAAGAAACGTTATCAGCAAGATGGTAGAAAACTGTACATTTCTTGTCTATTACCACCCACTGCAACTTATACCAACGACGGAAATAAGCGCAGTTATAATAGCAAAATATGTGGGAGAGCGTTGCTATAGGGTGACGATATTATATTGCAATAGGGAGCACATTAATGTTAATACCAAATCAAAACTAGTTAGCACCTGTAATAGAAAGGATTTAATGACAATATCTGATTATGGTTACACTTAAAATAATTACAAAATAGATGTATGAGATGATAAAATCATATACCGTTAATCGTACACAGCATGTATGAAAAAAGTTACCTGAGAGATAGAGAGAGAGTGAAAGAGAAAGAAAGAGAGAGAGAGAGAGAGAGAGAGAGGGCAAGAGAATGCCCAAGAAAAGCCAAGAATCAAAGAAGAGCCAGAGCAACAGTTACAGTCGTCTTTTATCCCTTCCTTGACCATGTGACTGAAACCCAAATATGAGACATTCAAACTGACCAATCAGGAGATTAAAACTTCCCCCATTGTACTAAAGGTGTGACAATTTGTAGACCCCCAATGTACATACATTTTGGCCTACAGGGCTTGATCACTATCAACACCTCTTTGACTTCCAAATGGCACTTGCAGCAAGAGAGAGGGGGTTGAAACAGTAAAGCAAATGTCTTTGTTCATTTTAAAATATCTTTTAGATATTTTAAATCTTACAAATCCCTCCTTGGCACCGTTGGCCACACTCATGGAGTCCAAAGGTGGCACAGTCCATGAAGACATGCCTTCTGTTGTGTGTAGATGTCAACTTCAGACTTTGTCCAGACTTGTTTCAATAGCAGTCGGTCAGTCTTCAGTCTTTGTTCTCCTTTCAGCCCTCCACAAGAATCAGGCACTGATGATGGTAGAACTCAGTTGTCCCTCTTTTGAGACAAGACACAAGATTTGAACTTTGGCAGCAGGGATCCTGTGATTTAAAAGAACATATAGCACAACAAACAGCAAAAGCATACATATGGCATTTGTCATTGGTCAGAGGTTTGATATGGTCAGATTAAATTTGTCTCTGGAAACATTTAAATAAATTGCATTATAACAAAACAACAATTGTTGGGTTTTAAACCCCCCTTTATCACGAAGAGTATCAGCAAAATATTCAGTGTAACCAAATACAGAGATTCAATTGGATTGATGTCCGAAAACATTCTTTACTTGAAATTGCAATACAATTCCAGTACTACACGTATTCCAATTTACACAAGATACATGGCCTAGAATGGATAACATCTACAACCTTTAACCTAAGTGTTTCATACAACACTTACAGTAAAGCAATCATGTGTTTTAAAGAATAAACTCAGCTAGTCTATGTGTACATATAGTATCACAAACAACTTTAATGTGTGTTCTATGCACACAGTGTGTTTAGCACAAATACAAATTTGAAAATACAAACAGGATCATAGCAATTTGGATGTTTAACTATTAAACTTATTGCTATTGGGCTGCTAATCCACTAGCAAGTGAAGTTAATAGGTGGAGGCCTTGCATAAACAACACAGTTAATTCACTTAGAGATTTACCTGCAATTGAGCGTTGATCTTTGCCCTTAAAATGTGGTTTCCTGTTTTTCTGAAAATAAGGTGGAGGTCTACCCCTACCCAGTGACCAGCATTTTTCCTCTGTATGGCCTACTTTCTGACAGGAACTGCAAAACCTGTTCTCTTTGCCACAGGGTTGTTTGCTGTGTTCTCCTGGAGTTTGAGGATTTTCATGACTCTCTAATGCTTGTACAACATGCGTTCTGGTACATGACTCTGCGCTATTCTGGTGCCGCATCACCTTAAGAACTGAAATAGGCACACTTTCTTGAGCAGTGGCCTCTGAACAAAACATTCCAGATTCATCAGAGCAATTCACCTCATCTAAGAAGTGAACATGCTTTTTAGCCCCATCGCTGTTAAGCGTTTTGGGAGACTTTTGAGCATTTAGCTTAGCCTTGAGATCTGCAATGGTCTCTTTGTGTTTTTTACACTTTTCAGTCAGAGCTAACTGTTCAGCTAGTAAATTATCTAGCTGTGTTTGAAGATCCTGAATCTTTAACTCTGACTTTTGTGCCTCTGCATTTTTAGAATGCACTTCTTTACATTTAGCATCTATACTTGAAAATAGATGTGTGGTCACATCACGTAGCCTCGTACAACTTATGAAGTTTAAAGCCTCAATTATTTTCCCACGTTTTGATTTATTTTGGTGTTTGCCAATTATGTCCCACCATTTGAGCATTTCATCATCTGAACATTTAATCCCAATATATTGTTTCTTGAGTTTGGACAAGGTAGGCTCAACTTTTTTGCTCCATAACGTCACTCTTTTCAGAAATTTTCCTTTCCATCCCTGAGGAGATCTGAATATCATACCATTAAACAATTAAAACAGACTTACCCATTCCTTGGTGCGAAGGTCAGCTTTAATCCATTCACAAGATCAACTGTGAAAAAATGTCCTCATTCTGACGACCGATCAAAGTAGATTTCAGAAAATTCACTGCAAGGGATCCCGGGTTTCGGCACCATCTGTAAGGGTGGAACTCCTACAGGGGTTCAGGCTGTAAGGTTGCCGAGCGACTAAAGAAACGTTATCAGCAAGATGGTAGAAAACTGTACATTTCTTGTCTATTACCACCCACTGCAACTTATACCAACGACGGAAATAAGCGCAGTTATAATAGCAAAATATGTGGGAGAGTGTTGCTATAGGGTGACGATATTATATTGCAATAGGGAGCACATTAATGTTAATACCAAATCAAAACTAGTTAGCACCTGTAATAGAAAGGGTTTAATGACAATATCTGATTATGGTTACACTTAAAATAATTACAAAATAGATGTATGAGATGATAAAATCATATACCGTTAATCGTACACAGCATGTATGAAAAAAGTTACCTGAGAGATAGAGAGAGAGAGAGGGCAAGAGAATGCCCAAGAAAAGCCAAGAATCAAAGAAGAGCCAGAGCAACAGTTACAGTCGTCTTTTATCCCTTTCTTGACCATGTGACTGAAACCCAAATATGAGACATTCAAACTGACCAATCAGGAGATTAAAACTTCCCCCATTGTACTAAAGGTGTGACAATTTGTAGACCCCCAATGTACATACATTTTGGCCTACAGGGCTTGATCACTATCAACACCTCTTTGACTTCCAAATGGCACTTGCAGCAAGAGAGAGGGGGTTGAAACAGTAAAGCAAATGTCTTTGTTCATTTTAAAATATCTTTTAGATATTTTAAATCTTACAGCTTGATGTACAAGAACAGTGATTGTCATTCTTAAATGTATTGATCTCTTTTTTTGCACTGTTTTGTTGAATCAGTTGCTGTGGAATATAAATCAAAGTGTATCGGTCATGTGATTTCAGCAAACAGAGCTTTACCTGCATCAGATATGACTAACTTGTCTTGAGTCAGTTTTATAATAACTTTATAATAATAACCTGATTGTAAGTCAATATTCAGAGTTCACCTCTGAAAAATAGAGTGTTAGACATGTGATCAATGTGCAGAAAACAATATTTTAATCCACCATTTCCTCTTTATTGAACTCTATTTCATCCTGTTACAGACTCGCTGACTGTAATCTCACTGATCAGTGCTGTGAAAGTTTGTCTTCATGTCTGCAATCATCAAACTCTCTGAGAGAGCTGGACCTGAGTCACAATAACCTGCAGGATTCAGGAGTGAAGCTTCTCGTTGATGGACTGAAGAATTTACACTGTCAACTCAACATACTGAGGTGAATTAAAGATGCCCTGCATCAAATATATGACTAACTTGTCTTGAGTCAGTTTTATAATAACCTTATAATAATAACCTGATTGTTAGTCATTATTCAGAGTTCACCTCCTGATGAAAAATAGAGTATTAGATGTGTGATCAATGTGCAGAAAACAGAAAACAATATTTTAATTCACAATTTCCTCTTTATTGAACCCCATTTCATCTTGTGTTACAGACTCACTGACTGTAATCTCACTGATCAGTGCTGTGAAAGTTTGTCTTCATGTCTACAATCATCAAACTCTCTGAGAGAGCTGGACCTGAGTAACAATAATCTGCAGGATTCAGGAGTAAAGCTTCTCGCTGATGGACTGAAGAATTTACACTGTCAACTCAGCATACTGAGGTAAATTAAAGATGCCCTGCATCAAATGTATGACTAACTTGTCTTGAGTCAGTTTTATAATAACCTCATAATAATAACCTGATTGTCAGTCATAATTCAGAGTTCACCTCCTGATGAAAAATAGAGTATTAGACATGTGATCAATGTGCTGAAAACAGAAAACAATATTTTAATCCACCATTTCCTCTTTATTGAACCCTGTTTCATCTTGTGTTACAGACTCACTGACTGTAATCTCACTGATCAGTGCTGTGAAAGTTTGTCTTCATGTCTACAATCATCAAACTCTCTGAGAGAGCTGGACCTGAGTCACAATGACCTGCAGGATTCGGGAGTAAAGCTTCTTGCTGATGGACCGAAGAATTTACACTGTCAACTCAACAAACTGAGGTAAATTAAAGATGCCCTCTCTGGTCCTGATCTCCTGGGCCCAGTTGCTCAAAAAGTTTGCTGGTTTTTCAAAGCGAAATTGGATTGGATCATCCTGATCCAGACCTACTTTTTCAGATTACCAGATCTGGATTACTAGTGCTCTATGGAGCCCCTAAAGGGACATGGTGATGTTTGTAATATATCAGCAGACCTCAGTGTGTCTGAAGACTTTGAGTTTGTATTTGCTCCAGCCTGTTTAACCCTCATGTGGCCTTTCGGGCCTTCGGACCCCATTTGATGTTTTTTAAAAAAAAATTTAAAAAAAATGGTTCACTTCATCTCAGTGGCTTGAGATTTTGTGACTTTTTACATTACCTATCTACACACACAAAAAACTGGGCTTGATTCAGTTGTTATAATGGTATGTAAAAAAAGTCACACTCAGGGTCTTCTACATCGAAAATGAATGGGAAAGGTGATTTTTTTTTCTGTTCTTTTTTTCTTTTTTTCATTTTTCAATAAAATCAGTAAATTCACACACACAAACAAACAAAAACAGACTTCATACCCTTCAAACAACAACAACAAATTCTAACCTTTCACAAAAATACTGATTTTAATGTATTTTATAATGTTTAAATATATATATATATATATATATATATATATATATTTTTTTTTTTTTTTTTTTTTTTTCACAAAATATTTCAAAAAAGTTGTGATAGGAACAGTTGGTCACATCCAGAAAAATGAATGGATCTCTATGACCCTCTGCTGCTAAATAAAATTGTATGTTTTTTATACAGTCGCTCTGTAAATGTGTGTCTGAACGGACGCCAAAGACCCTGTGTGTAAAGGGGAAATGAGAAAATAATTTTTTCACTGATTAAAGTGTCAAAGTTGTGAGAAGTGGAGATGAACAAAAACAATCAGTCAATTCTGCTCCATCAACACTGTGACATTGAGTAAAACACTGAATCCAGAGTTACTGACCTGTAATCAGTGATCTGTGGAGAAAAAGTGACACACTGAATAAATTAATCACTTTACTTAAATCAGACTTAAAGGGATAGTGCACCCAAAAATGAAAATTTTGTCATCATTTACTCACCCTCATGTTGTTCCAAACCTGTATGAGTTTCTTTCTTCTGTTGAACTTAAAAAAAGATATTTTTGTTCTACGATGGAGTAGAGACCTGTACTCCCGTGGGACCCAATGCAACAGAGTGTGGCGCGGGACAAGATTTGATGGGCGCGGGCGGTTAGATGCTTATGTGTGCGGGTTGTCTAAACATAAAATATCTAAAAACTAATAAATTGCTATTCATATATTGCACAAAAGCAACAACAACAACTAATATAAAATAAAAACAATTTACAGTCACAAGCATATGCGAGATTCTATTTATAACACGTTTGCAGTGTTGAGCAGTGTAGCCAATCACAGACATATCTGTTGATTTCTGAAACGCAATGGCCAATCAGAGGTGTTTATGTTAGAATCCTCTCACCACTCAAAACGCCAGAGTTTTTGTGCTGAAATTTGCGCGCTCACGAATCCTATTGTAACACACAAAGTGTAAACATTATGAAAGATTTATTGTTCATATATTCATTGTGTTATAACAGAGCTTTGTGAGATCGCAATGAACGGAGATGTCAGCTTTTTAGTCATTATAAAGGGAGCGCTCTTTGCGCGCATTCTGCCATACCAAACCATGCAGCAGCAGCTTGCTTTTCTGTTGAAACTAACTGTGGTTTGTGAAAGCTGATGCTTTAATCACAAATATTTCATCGGAAGCGTTTATGCTGGGATGTTGTGGGGACACAAAACTTAATATTTCATGTAAATTTCATGGATGTATTGACAAAAATCTATATAGGCTACTTTTATGCAGGATTTTGCGGGCGGTAGTGGGACAAGATAATATATTATTTTGTGGGAGTGGGACAGAATCCTGCGGGAGCGGATGGGTGCGGGACTGAAAAATCCATCCTGCGCAGGTCTGATGGATGTCAATGGGTGCCGTCAACTTTTTGATTACCAACATTCTTTAAAATATCTTCTTTTGAGTTCAAAAGAAGAAAGAAACTCATACAGGTTTGGAACAACATAAGGGTGAGTACATTTTTTTTATTTTGGGGTGAACTATCCCTTTAAGGAAACACATCAACTATAAATTACACAAGTAGTATATTTATTTCCATTGGTTTTTCTACATGAAATGACAGCAAGTTAAATGTGTATGAATAGAATTTCAAAATTGTGGTTTTCCCTATATCCAAATTAAACTATATTGCCCAATCTTTCTTTTTACTTTCCAACACTACAACTGATACAATATATTTGACTGCGTGTGTGTGTGTGTTTGTAGATTATCTGGCTGTATGGTGACAGAGGAAGGCTGTTGTTTTCTGGCTTCAGCTCTGAGTTCAAACCCCTCACACCTGAGAGAGCTGGATCTGAGCTACAATCACCCAGGACAATCATTAGTCAAGCTGCTCTCTGATCCAAACTACAGACTGGACAAACTCAAGTATGTTCAACACTAACAATCATCCTGTCGTGTGTTTGGACATGTGTGTGCTATAAACTCATATGTTCATGTGTGCTATAAACTCATATGTTCGTCTGAAGATGATCTTGATTCAGATCAGCAGCTGCTTGTGAGTCATAACAGCAGCATCTGAGAAACAGACTCAATCTCTGATCCCAAAACATCAATTTAAAGCTTGTTGCTGCTCTAGAAAGTAAATTCTCAGTGCTGTCAGAGACATGAAGCAAAAACAGATCCAAGATACAGACTCAGAGATCACAGTCTAAATGAGAAGAAATTATATTTGTCCTCATGATACTGAATAAAGCAGAGCATCTGAACAGCAGGAGATTTCTGCAGTTAGTAGATGAATATCAGTTATTGATTAAAACACTTGAACAAATGAAAGGATAAAGACACAATTGATCAGTGAATGTAAAGGTGAGTCTGTAGATCAAGACTTGAGGATCTTATTCAGTGATAGAGGCTGTGAATCAGGAACTACATCAAATGATGTAGGACAGACAGAAGATCTCAAAGGAACTTCATCAGAAGAGACACCGGCCTGAGTTTGAGATATAGTTCACTATTTTCCAGGTCTTAAGATATACGATAACTTTTGTGTGATGAAGAGACAAAAATGTGTTATTCACATGTTCTTTATGAGCTCAGTTCAGACTTTTCATGTTTGCAATTAAAAAATGTTACTTAATTTTGTCTGTTTTTGATAAATTAATATGAGCGTTTAGATGAGAAAATCATTTACAATTTAATACCCTCTTTTATTTTTATAAAGAATCATTATGTAAATTGAGTTTGTTTTTATAGTGTGGATCATGGAGGAGAGATCAGAATTACAGCAGGACAACAAAAATGTAGGTCAGACACACACACACACACACACACACACACTCGATCATTGTTCTGTTGTTATAAATGTTATAATATCTTCTTGTGTTCAGATGCATGTGATCTCACACTGGATTTAAACACAGTAAACACTCATCTCACTCTGTCTGAGAGAAACAGAAAGGTGACGTGTGTGAGAGAGAATCAGCCGTATCCTGATCATCCAGAGAGATTTGATGAGTATCATCAGGTTCTGTGTAGAGAGAGTCTGACTGGACGCTGTTACTGGGAGGTTGAATGGAGCGAATGGGTTAATATATCAGTGACGTATAAAGGAATCAGCAGGAAAGGACGGAGCAATGACTGTGTGTTTGGATACAATGAAAAGTCCTGGAGTCTGTACTGTATTAATAACAGATTCACTGTCTGTCACAATAATAAGATCACATTCATATCTGCTCCTTCACGTCTCTCTAACAGAGTAGGAGTGTATCTGAACTGGTCGGCCAGTACTCTGTCCTTCTACAGCATCTCTGACACACACACACTCACACACTTACACACATTCAACAGCACATTCACTGAACCCCTCTATGCTGGATTTGGGGTTGATTATGATAGTTCAGTGTCTCTGTGTGAGATTAAACATCTTCCAGTGAGAAACAACTGAGACACACAGATGAGTGAAAGAAACACACTCACATTATCTCTCTCTTTAACTCACACAGCTGTAAACTCTTTCTTTCTTCTCATCTTAATTTCAGTGTGTATATAGAAACACACACATTGACTTCAGTCTAAATGAGACACACCACAGACTTCTATTGTGTTTCTATAAAGACATTTGAATGCGGCTCAACAGGAGTTTTGTCTTTCTGAGTCTCTGAGCGCCACCTGGAGGAAGATTAAGTTTCTTGCTCACAGGAAACAGTTCTTAGTGTTTGCTCTGTTACTATGGTAACTGAGGGTCAGGTCAGAGGTCATCTTCTAAACACTCTTCATTACAAATGTTAAAGACTGTGCAGCTCATCTTACTATATACAAGCAATCAATCTTTGTAATAAAAAGCTTATAAAATTCTGATTATAAATATATGAACCCAGAGAACAACAACAACCAAAATGCTGATTCTGTAATGCTGTATTTAATAAAAATTTATGTTTATGTTTGAAAGACAGTAAATTGTGATATGTGATATGAGTTTACAAATTGACTTCATTCCTTCATTTTCCAGCCAGTCAAAACAACATTTTGGTTTGATTGAATCATGGATCTCAGTAAAAGCAGTTCTAACTCTACTCCAGAGCAGGGTTTCATAACCCCGGGTAAAAAGCAGTGCTAACCCCACTTCTAAATTACGTGTGTGAAACGTTCCTTTAGCCGGGGTTAAAAGCGGTGTTTAGAGCGATGATAACCCGGGGTTGAGCGCAGTGTATCATAGTTGTAGTTCATCATTCATCTGGTTCAAATCCTCACAGCCTTTAACAGAAAGTTATCATTAATCCAATTAGCATTATATTTTGGTGTATCAAAAATGGTCCATGTTTATAATAATGTCTTTATTAATTTTTTTTTTATTAAATATTTGTTATATATCATTATTCTTGTACATGTTATTAATTTTTGTTTAATCATTTAGATATTTTGTACTATATGCTCTGATATGTTTGATTATTTCCAAATGTAAGATCTTTGGTGTCTGTAAGATCGTATTTTCCATCAGAAATTATTATGTGATGTACCTTCATATAAAACCTACTTCCATCTCTGCAGACATGAGATCTCTCCATCTCTGCAAGATCTGCAGTATTCTCTCAAAGATGTCAAAACAACAACACCTATATCTATTTTCCTTAAAGTATCTTCCAACACTAAATGTCATCCAGCAGGGGGCGCTGACGCTTAAAGAAATAACTTTAACCAATATAACCTGAAGTCTGAATGACTGAGAATGATGATAATGTAAATGATTGACAGTTGTAAACAAATGCTGAATTAATGTGGAATTTTACTAAAAATAGTGATGATGATTTGATGAAGTAACAGAAAGCACCTCAAAGAATAGTTTATCCAATAAAAAAAAACTGCCATTAAATATTATTCGTAATGAAAGATGTCATTATATATTTTGGCAAGTTTTAAACAGAAAACACAACAGCATAAGAATAAGGAACAACATGACATATAAAATAACTCACCCTCATGATGTTTCAAACACGTTTGCTGTTACTTTTTCTAACCAAAAGAGAATGTTGAAAAATGTTCATGTGGTTCTTTTTCATAGGAAAGTTCATGGTGACAGTGTCTGTAAAGCCCTAAAAAGGACAAAAACATCATACAAGTGTCATAACAGTGCTCCTTGAGATTAATTCACTATATTTCAATTCTTCTGAAGTCACCGATCAGGCGTAAAATTATGAGCACTGACAGGTGAAGTGAATAACACTGATTATCTCTTCATCACGGCACCTGTTAGTGGGTGGATATATTAGGCAGCAAGTGAACATTTTGTCCTCAAAGTTGATGTGTTAGAAGCAGGAAAAATGGGCAAGCGTAAGGATTTGAGTGAGTTTGACGAGGACCAAATTGTGATGACTAGACGACTGGATCAGAGCATCTCCAAAACTGCAGCTCTTATGGGTTGTTCCTGGACTGCAGTGGTCAGTATCTATCAAAAGTGCTCCAAGGAAGGAACAGTGGTAAACCGGTGACAGGTTTATGGGCGGCCAAGCCTCATCGATGCATGTGGGGAACGAAGGCTGGCCTGTGTGGTCTGATCCTACAGACGAGCTACTGTAGCTCAAATTGCTCAAGAAGTTAATGCTGGTTCTGTTAGAAAGGTGTCAGAATACACAGTGCATCACAGTTTGTTGCGTATGGAGCTGCATAGCTGCAGACCAGTCAGGGTGACCATGCTGACCCCTGTCCACCGCCGAAAGAGCCAACAGTGGACATGTGAGCATCAGAACTGGACCACGGAGCAATGGAAGAAGTTGGCCTGGAGTGATGAATCACGTTTTCTTTTACATCACGTTGATGGCCGTGTGCGTGTACGCCGCTTACCTGGAGAGCACATGGCACCAGGATGCACTATGGGAAGAAGGCAAGCCGGCGGAGGCAGTGTGATGCTTTGGGCAATGTTCTGCTGGGAAAACTTAGGTCCTGCCATCCATGTGGATGTTACTTTGACACATACCACCTACCTAAGCATTGTTGCAGACCATGTACACCCTTTCATGGAAATGGTATTCCCTGGTGGTTGTGGCCTCTTTCAGCAGGATAATGCTCCTGCCACAAAGCAAAAATGGTTCAAGAATGGTTTGAGGAGCACAACAACGAGTTTGAGGTGTTGACTTGGACTCCAAATTCCCCAGATCTCAATTCAATCGAGCATCTGTGGGATGAGCTGAACAAACAAGTCCGATCCATGGAGGCTCCACCTCAACTTAAAGGATCTGCAGCTAACATCTTGGTCCAGAAACCACAGCACACCTTCAGGGGTCTAGTGGAGTCCATGCCTCAACGGATCAGGGTTGTTTTTGCAGCAAAAGGGGGACCAACACAATATTAGGAAGGTGGTCATAATGTTATGCCTGATCGGTGTACATTACTACAGTGATATTTAACCTGTCCATTACTGCTGTGGAAAGAATCTCGCTTTTGGGGTTATTCATGGTCTGTTATCTCATTGTACCCAGTTTTTTTTTTTAAACGTATTATTGCATTCACAGAGCGAGTCTTTCAAATAAAAATTTTGCTTTTTGTGCTTTTCGAGAGCTGAACTTGATTAAAGATCACCAGTACAGTCTTCACAGACTTCTGCTGGACTTTCATCCTAAACTTCAAGATCTGGACTTACAGATTTATGAGGAGTGTAAAGTTGTGTTCATCTTTGATGGTCTGGATGAAAGCAGAATCACACTGATGTTTTCAGATGATGAGAAACTTTGTGGTGTGAATGAGTCTTCATCAGTTGTTTGTGGTGTGAATGAGGTTCCATCAGTTGTTTGTGATGTGAATGAGTCTTCATCAGTGGGTGTGTTGATGTCAGACCTCATCAGAGGAGAGCTGCTTCCCTCTGCTCTCATCTGGATCACCTCCAGACCAGCAGCAGCCAATCAGATCCCCTCAAAATGCATCCACCCTGTGACAGAAATTCAGGGATTCAATGAGCCTCAGAAGGAGGAATTTTTCAGGAAGAGAATCAGTGATGAGCATCAAGCCAGCAGAATCATCTCACACATCAGAAGATCAAGAAGCCTCCACATCATGTGACACATACCCATCTTCTGCTGGATCTCAGCCACTGTGCTTCAAAACCTCCTGAAACAAGATGACAGTGCAGAAATCCCTCAAACTCTGACTGAAATGTACATCCACTTCCTGCTGACTCAGATCAACATGAGGAATCAGAAGTATGATCAGAGAGATCCAGAGAAACTCCTGAAGACCAACAGAGATGTGATTGTGAAACTTGCTGAACTGGCTTTCAAACAGCTGATGAAGGGCAATGTGATGTTCTATGAGGAGGACCTAATTGAGAGCGGCATAGACGTCACTGACACCTCAGTGTATTCTGGGATTTGCACTGAGATCTTTCAGGAGGAATCTGTGATTCATCAGAGGAAAGTCTACTGCTTCATTCATCTGAGCTTTCAGGAGTTTCTAGTTGCTTTATATGAGATTTACTCTCATGTAGTCAAGAATAAGAATTTACTGAATTCATTTCTAAATATGTTTTTTGAGTGGAAGAAAATCTCTTTTTATGATCTACTAAAAGCAGCAGTTGATAAATCATGACAGAGTGAAAATGGACACCTGGATCTTTTCCTGCGGTTCCTGCTGGGCGTCTCACTGGAGTCCAATCAGAGGCTCTTACAGGATCTACTGACACACACAGTACACAATCGACTCTCTCCGTCTCACTGCTCAACAATCGCCTACATGTTTCAGATATCAGAGAAGGTGCTGGATGAGTTTGAGCTGAAGAAATACAACACATCAGATGAGGGTAGAAGGAGACTCATACCAGCTGTGGTGAACTGCAGAAAAGCTCTGTGAGTATGCATTTGTGATTGGAGAAACTGTTTAATTATAATGCTGTAACATTGCAATTCCTCTGTCAATTCATGATAATGTTTTTTTTTTTTCAACAACAATTTAAATGGAAATCAGAAAATGTTTGAAAAGGAAAACTTTTAATGCAAACAGGAATCCAGAAATCATGAATACTGTCAGTGCAGCAAAAGACAGACAGTGTTAAACTGTGAAGATGAATGATCAGAACTTGAATGATAAAGTACTTTATTGCTTAATATACAAGAACAGTGACTGTCATTCTTAAATGTTTTGATCTCTTATTTCATTTAAACATTTTCCTGCACTGTTTTGTCAAATCAGTTGCTGTGGAATAGAAATCTGTCACGGAACGGACAAATTAAAGATGGCAGGCAGAGGTGAAGATCCAAATGCAGGGAGAATTCAATGAAAATAAACAATTATAACATAAATCAGGAACAAAATAACACTGAGAAAAAACAAAGAAAACACAGGAACCACAGACACCTGCATGACATCAAACAACGACCGACAGAGAACCAGAGAATACAAGGGCTATTTATACAGAGGGGTTAATGAGCTAAACAAGGTAAACTGACACAGCTGGAGCTGACTAATGAAAAAGGAAAAAAACTACAACCTGGCCACAGGAAAGACAATAAAGAATACAGAAACTAGGCACAGAGAAACGTCAACATAAAAGTCCCACAGAGCGCAGGACACAGAAACAGATCTGACAGAAATCAAAGTGTATCGGTCATGTGATTTCAGCAAATAGAGCTTTATCAATACATGACTTACTTGTCTTGAGTCAGTTTTATAATAACCTTATAATAATAACCTGATTGTCAGTAAATATTCAGAGTTCACCCCCTGATGAAAAATTTAAACATTGGTGAAACATTTAAATAAAATTATTTAAAGCACAGTAATTATTTTATAGATAAAATAAAACATACACAAACCTGAATTTCACAGAGGAAATGCACCAATTCTGCAACGCTGAGAAGAGAGAACTGATCTGGAGAATGGAGAGAATTCAAACAAACCCCGCTCACTCAACCACTGAGTTCTCATCACGTTGGAGGGTGGGGGAGGGTTGCATTGTTTTAACTGAGTAAACTTACTCCGTGTATTAAGTGTGTGTTAAAGATTAATAATATTGATTTAAATTTGTGGTTCTTGAAAGAGATTAATTTAATTCTCCATATTAATATTTTTTATCCATAAAATTCCATATTATTCCATATTATTATCCATAAAAAATATTTTATTCCACCACTTCCTCTTTATTGAACCCTATTTCATCCTGTGTTACAGACTCTCTAGCTGTAATCTCACTAATCAGTGCTGTGAAAGTTTGTATTCATCTCTACAATCATCAAACTCACTGAGAGAGCTGGACCTGAGTAATAATGACCTACAGGATTCAGGAGTGAAGCTGCTCTCTGATGGACTGAAGAATTCACACTGTCAACTCAATATACTGAGGTAAGAGAACAGATAAAGGTTCACTTGGTTATGAAATTAAAGATGCTCTCTAATGTGCTGATCTCCTGGGCAGAGTTGTTCAAAAAGGATCAGAATGATCTGGATTTGGAAATCCCATGTCTTTCTATCCAGGATCAGGTAATCCATGTGATATGTGAGATGAAGAATGAGAAACAAATAGCCTATAGACAGACTTTGCATTGAGATTGAATTAAAACTCAAACTCTCTTCAATACAAAAACATACCCTGTGTGAGTTCTTGTTTTAATTTTGATAATATATTATACAAACAATAATGCATTTTTTCCCAAATATCCACACAGTCCCAAATGTAACATTGATTTTATACGACAGTTAGGAGTAATATTAAGTAATGTACATTTAAAACCAAATCCTGTCAGTATTGTTTGCTCTATTTTGCTCTAAAAATAAAAATTCCAATGAATGCCACAGAAAAACTGTTGTTCGTCTCCAACAAAGTCCCTTTAAGACTGTATATAAAGTCTTTGGTCTCCAACACACAGCGTACACACTTTCTGCGTACTTTGAATAGGAAGGCGGTCTGCCGGAAGCTTGACATTTGACTTCATAACTTGTTTAAATATGGATTTTTTTTTTTTACACAAACGCATCGCTTTACTTCAGAAGGCCTTTATTTACCCTCCCGAGCCGTGTGGAGCACATATTTATGATGGATGGATGAGGATGGAAGCTTTTTCTTCAGCTCATACTCGTGAACCCTATTCACTGCCATTTTAAAGCCCGCATGTGTCAGGATATTTATTAATATTTCTTCAATTATGTTCATCAGAAAGAAGAAAGTCATATACACTTAGGATAGCTTGAGGGTGAGTAAAGCTTGGGCTAATTTTCATTTGAAAGTGAACTAATCCTTTATTTAGCTGGTTCCGGTGTGTTTATTTGGGGCTGGAGCTAAACTGTTTAACTCATAAGGCTGTTATTGAGATTAATTCTGCCCCATCAACTGTTACGTAATGGTGGTGTATCAAACACACGACGAGGAAGAGTAAAGTTAAATAAGTCTTTACTTGATAATCCACAGGGAGAAACATCGAATCCAGAGCAGAACATACACCAACACATTCCTACATACAAACGAGACCCAACCAAGACACACTGACAGAACTGAACTGAAATACACATACTAATGAACTCAAAAGACTAACAGCTGTGATAATGATGATTAATGTCCATGGAAACAGACTGTGGAGGGAAACTCAAACAAAGAAACACATGACAGAAGAAAAACAAACAAACTGACAGTTCATGTGGCGTGTGGATGTGACATCAACACTGTGACATTGACTAAAACACTGAACCCAGAGTTACTCCAGCTGAACTAATCCTGTAATCAGTGATCAGTGGAGAAAAAGTGACACACTGAATATATGAAACATTTTACTTAAAGCAGACTTAAGGAAACACAGCAAATATAAATTACACCCGTAGTATATTTATTTCCATTCTTTTTTCTACATGAAATGACAGCAAGTTAAATTTGGATGAATAGAATTCAAAATTGTGGTGTTCCAAATTAAACTATATTGCCCAATCTTTCTTTTTATTTTCCAACACTACAACTGATATATTTATGTGTGTGCATTTTTGTGATTTATGAGGCAAGGCAAGGCAATTTTATTTGTATAGCACATTTCATACACAATGGCAATTCAAAGTGCTTTACATAAAGAAGAACCAAATACTATTATCTATACAAATATCTGGATGGAAGAGTCAGGAAGTTTCAGGGAGTTTTTTGTTGTCTGTCAGAGTGGATCTAAATGGATCTTCCTCATACGTCAAGACCGCAACCTAGCTCTACCTGAGGACACAAGTTTGTATTATGTCATGGTTATTACACTGGTATTATGACATAAACATGAAATATGAGGACATTTCATGAGTCCTCATATTTAAAAAAAAAAAGCTTTAAAAACATACTAAACATCAATGTTTTATTAAAAAATTAAAAATGCAGAATGTTTTCTATGTGTGTGTTTGTAGATTATCTGGCTGTATGGTGACAGAGGAAGGCTGTTGTTTTCTGGCTTCAGCTCTGAGTTCAAACCCCTCACACCTGAGAGAGCTGGATCTGAGCTACAATCACCCAGGACAATCATTAGTCAAGCTGCTCTCTGATCCAAACTACAGACTGGACAAACTCAAGTATGTTCAACACAAGTTCAAGTGCTTCTGCCATACATTTAAACTGACGCATTGGTCTTTCTTATTTGTCGTGTTTGATTTAGATCTGTGTCCTTAAATGGTACGTTTAAAGGTGAAGTATGTAGTTTCTGTGACACTAGCGGCACCTAGCTAGCCAAGCTAGGCTAGCGGACTTACAAAAATACAGTCTATTTTGCAAACGCACTTTTTGCATGTTGCTCTTCGCTGACTCAAACACATGGATTTCACATATAAACATTTGATAAACATGAGCTGCGATGCCACATCACTCATCTTATCTGCAAAATTAATAAACACAACTCGAAATTAGAGTTCATTTCACAGTATTGTGTTTTAACCATAGACTGTAAAAAAAAATTAAAAAAAATCTTTTAACCGACTGGCAGTGTGACTTCTTCATATATGAGTGAAACTCCCTTCAGCTCACCATCAGTGAGCATCACCCGCCGGCATATACAGGTCTAATAAACACTAGTGTATTTAATAAATTATAACTTATATATATGAATCTATATGCTTACACACAAATGAAAGGATAAAGACACAATTGATCAGTGAATGTAAAGGTGAGTCTGTAGATCAAGACTTGAGGATCTTATTCAGTGATAGAGGCTGTGAATCAGGAACTACATCAAATGATGGAGGACAGACAGAAGATCTCAAAGGATCTTCATCAGCCTAAGTTTGAGATACAGTTCACTATTTTCCAGCTCTTAAGATATATGATAACTTTTGTGTGACGAACAGACTAAAATTCACAGACAAGTCATTCACATGTTCCTTATGAGCTCAGTTCAGACTTTGTCTAGAACAGACTAGTTTCATCTGTTCTTGTTAAATTAACATGAGCGTTTAGATGAAATTTTTTTTTTAATTTAATACCCACTTTTGTTATTTATAAAAATGTGTCAATTATGTAAATTGATTGACAATTGTTTTTATAGTGTGGATCATGGAGGAGAGATCAGGATTACAAGGACGGGATGGTTTGATATTTAAATGGTTAAATGAGTGAATCCAGTTCAGTTCATCTCAACACCAGAGTCTGTCACACACTTATTGAAATGAACTGAACACAAGAACAAATGCAACACAATTCAGTATTCACTATTTTCTGTTTCAAAGATGTTGATTTTATAAAAGCCTGATCCACTGTACATTGTCACAGACACGCCAGGTTCCAGCACCATCCAATCACAGCGCACCCCTTCTCCTGAGTATTGATCATCCGCACCTGCACCTCATCTAGCCACTCATCACTGCCACCATAAAACACACTCACACACTCACAGTCACTGTCCGGTCTCGTTTGCATCAAGGATACCCTATATGCTTACCTCAAGGACTCAAACCGAATTACTTACCTGTCTCCAACGTCTCCTAGTCTCCTCGTCTCCATCGTGTGTGTGTGTGAGTGTCTTCTGTCATCCACGTCTGCCTCAACTCATCATCTCCACGGATCTTCACTCCTGCAATCACCACAAGGACAGTATCACGATTCATCTTCATTATACCCTCATACAACACTCTATTCAACTCACCTGCACTACTGTTATCTCTGCTGTGTGTGAAATAAAACCGTGTTACCTGTTACCTCTGTCTCTGCCCCGTCAGTATTGTAACAGAAGACCGGACCAAAAAACTGCGTCTTCACACACAGCATGAGCCATCCGGATCCCATCCAAGAGCTCGTCGATGCTCTTCGGCGAGCTCTCTCCACCACACCATCATCACAGCACCCCGCCATTACTTCCGCAAACACCGCTACCACTCCTTCACCTCCTTTGCACGCCAGTCCCATGGCTAAACCAGCGCCCTACTCTGGATCGGCGGAGGACTGCAGCGGATTCCTTCTGCAGTGCTCGCTGGTCCTGGAGATGCAACCGCACAACTTCCCCACCGAAACCTCCAAAGTGGCGTTTATAATCTCCCAACTGCAAGGCAAAGCGCTCCAATGGGCCGACTCGATCTGGTCCCAGAACCATCCCATCACTCAGTCGTACTCCGGTTTTGTGGCCCATTTCCGGGAGGTTTTTGGAAAACCCATCTCAGACTCTTCAGTTGGTGAGAAACTCTATAATTTAAAACAAGGATCAATGTCTGTCAATGAATATGCCTTGCAGTTTCGGACACTCGCTGCCTCCAGCGGTTGGAATGAACAAGCCCTCATCACCACTTATCGTCAAGGGTTGGATCCTCGCGTGCGGTTGCATCTCGCTGCATACGAGGACTCCATCGGCTTAGAACGCTTCATCCAACTCTCCATCCGTTTCGCCACTCGTATGCAGTCGTGTTTGGAAGAACACCAGGGCCAGTCGCTGTTTGCCATCTCAGCGCGCCGACCAGAATCCGTCAGCCCCCCAGAACCAGCCAACGAGCCCATGACTTTAGAGGGTACAAGGCTTTCACCAGCTGAGCGGCAGAGGCGGCTGACCCAGAATTTGTGCTTATATTGTGGTTCTCCTGGGCATGTCATCTCCTCATGCCCAATCCGTCCTCCGCGACCCTTGGTGAGTGCCATCATTCCATCTATTAAAAATATGAAACCCCTCACCACTGTTGTAAATCTTACTGCTGCTGATATTACTCTTCCAGTTGTTGCCCTCCTCGATTCTGGGTCAGCCGGCAACTTCATCTCCGGCGCCCTCTGCCGCCAGCTCCACATCAAGGTCACGACCACGCCGACCACCTACCAGATTAGATCTGTAACTGGAGAACTTCGGAGCCGTAAACACGTCCGTCACTGTACAGAAGCCGTCCAGATTCAAGTTGGTCTCCTGCACGTCGAACACCTCCATCTGCTGGTTCTGGAGGGATCCACCGCTGACGTGATCTTAGGGCGCCCTTGGTTGGAGCAGCACAACCCGACCCTTTCATGGAAGACCGGCGAAGTCCTGAAGTGGGGCGAAAAATGTTTCAATGACTGTTTCCCTGGACTTCCTCTTCCTCGACCTCCATGCTCCGAACCTCTTCCAGTCTGTGCCACGACCATCGAGAGTCCAGTCGAGCAGAGATCCATTGACATTCCTGAATGTTACGCCCCCTTCAGCGACGTATTCTGCCCTAAACGTGCCTCCAAGCTGCCTCCACACCGGCCATGGGACTGTGCCATCGATCTGCTTCCGGGTGAACCAGTGCCTAGGGGAAGGATATACCCTCTATCCATCCCGGAGGAGAAGGCCATGGAGGAGTACATCAAGGAGGCATTAGCTCAAGGATACATCCGACCATCCACTTCCCCTGCTGCTTCAAGCTTTTTCTTCGTGGCCAAGAAGGACGGAGGCTTGAGGCCCTGCATCGACTACCGTGCACTCAATAATATCACTGTCAAGTTCCGTTATCCCCTTCCTCTCGTCCCTTCAGCCCTAGAACATCTCCGTGGTGCCACTGTCTTCACCAAACTGGACCTCCGCAGCGCGTACAACCTCATCCGGATACGCGAGGGGGACGAGTGGAAGACCGCCTTCGTGACACCTACCGGCCACTACGAATACTTGGTTATGTCGTATGGCCTGGTCAACGCCCCCTCCATATTCCAGGATTTCATTCACGAGGTGCTCCGGGAGTTTCTCCATCGCTTTGTCCTGGTCTACATTGACGATATATTGATCTACTCCCGGAGCTTGGCCGAACATCGCCACCACGTTGCGGAGGTCCTCAAACAGCTCCGTAAGTTCCATCTCTTCCTCAAGGCAGAAAAATGTTCATTTCATCAATCATCCGTTCACTTCCTCGGCTACATCATTGACAGCAGTGGCATCCGGATGGACGAGGGGAAGGTGGACGCCATCAAAAACTGGCCAACTCCCTCTTCAGTTAAAGATTTACAACGCTTCCTTGGATTCTCAAACTTCTACCGTCGGTTCATACACAACTACAGCTCTCTTGCCAGCCCACTTACCAACCTGCTCAGGAACAAGCCCAAGTCTCTGTCCTGGACACCTGAGGCCACGGAGGCCTTCCAACGCCTCAAGGAAGCCTTCACCACCGCTCCTCTCCTCGTCCACCCAAACCCAGAGCTGCCCTTCGTCGTCGAGGTGGACGCCTCCACCACAGGAGTAGGAGCGGTGTTATCCCAGCAGCAGGGGAACCCGAGCAAACTCCATCCATGTGCCTTCTTCTCCCGCAAGCTCAACCCGGCGGAGAGGAACTACGACATCGGAAACAGAGAGCTCCTGGCAGTTAAACTCGCCCTGGAAGAGTGGAGGCATTGGCTGGAGGGAGCTAAACACCCCTTCATCGTCCTTACAGACCACAAGAACCTCGAGTACCTGAAATCCGCCAAAAGACTCAACCCCAGACAAGCCCGTTGGGCTTTGTTCTTCACCCGGTTTAATTTCTCCATCTCCTATCGCCCTGGTCCCAAGAATATAAAAGCTGACGCTCTCTCCCGTCTCCACGCTCCAGAGGACTCCCCCGAAGATCCCGAACCCATCCTTCCAACCGACCTCTTCATCAATCCCATCTCCTGGTCAGAGGAAACCTTGCCCTCCTCCAATGCCTCCACCAACACTCCGTCGGGTTGTCCCCCAGGCTTGCGCTACACCAAAAGGACACAACGCACTCCACTCATCCACTCAGCCCACACGTCACTTGGCACTGGTCACCCGGGGGCCAATGAAACCCTCTCGCTGCTGAGGGAACGCTTCTGGTGGCCCAACATGGCAGCTGATGTCAGAAGGTACGTGCAGGGCTGTAAGGAATGCGCCATCTCAAAGAGCCCACGCCATCTACCATCTGGCAAGCTTTTACCTCTGCCCGTTCCTAACCGACCCTGGTCACACCTAGGAGTCGATTTTATCACGGATCTGCCAGCCTCCGGAGACAATACCTGCATCCTCGTAGTAGTGGACAGATTCTCTAAATCCTGCCGCCTAATACCTCTAAGAGGCCTGCCCACCGCTATGGAGACCGCGGAAAACCTCTTCAACCATGTGTTCAGGTATTTTGGCATTCCTGAAGATATTGTCTCTGACAGGGGACCCCAGTTCATATCCAAGGTCTGGAGAGCCTTCTTCTCGCTCCTAGGTGTGACCGTCAGCCTCACCTCGGGATACCACCCCCAGTCGAACGGGCAGACGGAGAGGAAGATCCAGGAGATCGGCCGCTTCCTCCGTACCTTCTGTCATAGCCACCAGGACTCTTGGAACCAGTACCTGGGTTGGGCCGAGTACGCCCAAAACTCCCTTCGTCAGCCCACCACCGGCCTTACACCCTTTCAGTGCGTACTCGGCTACCAACCTCCACTGTTCCCCTGGTCCGGGGAACCATCGGACGTTCCATCTGTGGATTACTGGTTCCGAGAGAGCGAGAGGGTCTGGGACTCAGCACATCACCAACTGCAGCGAGCCCTGCGCAGACGCAGGATGACAGCAGACCTTCGCCGCTCTGACGCTCCCTCCTTCCAGCCCGGTCAGAAGGTCTGGCTGTCAAGGACATCCGCCTGCGTCTGCCCTGCCGGAAGCTGAGTCCCAGGTTCATTGGTCCATTCACCATCTCAAAGCAGATCAACCCTGTCACCTACCAGCTTAAGTTACCACCTCAATACCGCATTCACACTACCTTCCACGTTTCCCTACTGAAACCTCACCACCCTTCTGTTCCTCTCTCCACAGGACCTGGCGTGGCAGCCTCCGAACCCCCCCTTCCACTCATCCTGGACGACGGCGCTGCATATGAGGTTCGCGAGATCTTGGACTCCCGGCGCCGTGGTGGTCATCTTGAGTACCTGGTTGACTGGGAAGGCTACGGCCCCGAAGAGCGCTCATGGGTTCCCAAGGATGACATCTTAGATCCCAGCCTTCTTCAAACCTTCCACTCCAGCCATCCGGACAGACCAGCTCCCCGTGGAAGAGGCCGACCACCACGACGTCGGGGTCCTCGGCCCTCAGGAGCGGGCCGTGGAGGGGGGGGTACTGTCACAGACACGCCAGGTTCCAGCACCATCCAATCACAGCGCACCCCTTCTCCTGAGTATTGATCATCCGCACCTGCACCTCATCTAGCCACTCATCACTGCCACCATAAAACACACTCACACACTCACAGTCACTGTCCGGTCTCGTTTGCATCAAGGATACCCTATATGCTTACCTCAAGGACTCAAACCGAATTACTTACCTGTCTCCAACGTCTCCTAGTCTCCTCGTCTCCATCGTGTGTGTGTGTGAGTGTCTTCTGTCATCCACGTCTGCCTCAACTCATCATCTCCACGGATCTTCACTCCTGCAATCACCACAAGGACAGTATCATGATTCATCTTCATTATACCCTCATACAACACTCTATTCAACTCACCTGCACTACTGTTATCTCTGCTGTGTGTGAAATAAAACCGTGTTACCTGTTACCTCTGTCTCTGCCCCGTCAGTATTGTAACATACATAAGATATGTTTTATAATTTCTGTTTTTCGTGATATGTGATAAAACTCCCTGTTTTACATCATTAGTATTTTCTCCTTACAAACTTTAATATCAGTTGTGTTACATCTGTGCTTTTCTGAATATATAGACCTACTTTAGTATAATATAATAGCTAACAAATTGTACTAAATTTATTTAATAGTTAAAATATTTTTAAATATAATGACAAAGTCATGAATTAGATATGTTGGTGATGAAAGTTGGAGGATAAAACTTGGATAAACACAAAAAGCACAAACCATGTCAGTTTATGTCATCTGTATGATGCTGCTAGAATGTGATATGAAGTGATTAATTCTCATCTTCATTCTGCAGAGAAGATGTTTGGATGATCATGGCTGGACTGGACTAATTTGAATAGTTTAATATTTTAATTATATAATATTTGTAATATATTTTAAAAATGCACTAAATAATATAATATAATTTTATATAGTGCAGTACAAAAGTCTGTCAGTAAATTTTTCAGACATCCTTTCTATAGTTACATCGTTCTGCCAGTAGGTGGCGACATTCATTCAAACATATTGATTAATTCAAGAACCAAATTCATTTTTGCTGAAAGAGCAAAAATAGACAGTGACAGTGAATATTTGTTTCTATGTAAGTTATTCAACATTAACTTATTTTTTATGATTTGTTGTATAAAACTAACACAGTCGTTCTGTTTGTCTACCATCGACCGGCAGCAGAGAAAGTGAGGAGATACTCTGAAAGTTTCTGAAAATACATTGACAAATATAAACTTACTGCTAATAATTGATTTTTTCAGACTTGAGAGGAACATAATACAACTCTGAGGAACATTAGAATTAACTTATGATTTCATCCTCATCTGTCATTTCATTCATTTCACTTTACTGCAGAGCTTGATGACATTTTGAGTAATGAGTTCTTATTGTCACCGTCTCTCAGCCTCTGAGTCTGCTATATTCCCATACAATATATAACCAATGTTCTTAAATCAGACATCATCTCATGTAGTTCAGCTGATGTTTTAATATTTTAACACAATAAACTGAAAAGGAATAAAAACATTTCTTTTAAAATGAACAGAAACCTTCATCTGACAGTGTTAAATACTGTTGACAAAGGTCAAAAAGAAAAAAAATTAATGAATTTAAACAACTAACTAATTTTTAAACTAATATAATATATATAATATAATATATAATAATAAAATGGTTATATTTTAGCATACAGCTGCACTGATATGCATTAATTTATACTTAACTATGCACAGATAATCGTGTGTTAATGTATGATTCATGAAGAAATAAACCATTAATGATTACTGCATCAACAACTAATGAAGATTCAATATGATTAATAGATTAAGTAATATATGAATTGCTTAATTAAATGTGTCATCATGTATTAAATCCTTAATAACTTATATGAACTAATAGTGTAAATAAATGTGTTTCAACTTCCATTTTTCTGCTTTAATTAATCTTTAGCTGATGATTTGCAAATGTATCATGTTATGACTTTACTTGTTGAAGCACATGACTATTAACTAATTAAGTAATATGTCATTTTGGCTTTAACATCCACACTAAACCATGGATTTAATTTCCAGACGTCTTCAATCAGGATTCACTGTGACAGATGAACTGCTGCGTCCAATAGCTTGTTATTCATGGCACAGGACTTTTATGGAATATATAATTCAAAATATACTTTTTGTATTGTTTGTTATATTACAGATCTCTGCCTTTCAATTTAATAATTTGTTTCATTTTTAATCACTTTGTTTGCTAGTAAAACATTGTGACTTCACACTGAGGACAGGTTAAAATGCATGTATTTTCCAAGTATAGAGCGTTTGTTTAAAATTATACTAAAGAAATGATTTAAAATAAATAAAAGCAATGAATGTCCATACAGATTTCCTTTAGATGTAACTTTTTAAGTATTTTTATTTTGATGAATTTCTTCATTTTTAACATAAAGAGGGCTTTTACGTTTTGTCCCTTATCTCAAGAATCAGTGATTTAGTGTTCATGTGTTTCAAGACATGTTGTTGTTATCTCAGCACAGGTAAAGTGAGAGCATTACTGTAAACACACTTTTGTGTTTGTATTTGGACTAAATGTGGACATATTTAGAAATTAAGAAAACTGATTCACCTGTGCAGATGTTTTGCACACTGACAATTTTTTTTTTCTCTCTTACAGGTAAAAATATAATCCGGTTGAACCAGTTTGTCAAAACTGTAACTATTTCAACAGACTCCATTTTGTGAAGAAAGAACATGAACATGAGCTGTTTGTGAATAACGTGAATCAGTTTGAGAACAGATCAGTTTAATGCTGTTATCTAGAGACTGAATGGATTTATGAACTGAATGAATTTTCTTCATTGTTGAGACAGAGGTAGGTTTGAACAAACACATTTCTGGATTCATTCTCATGCGTTGGTAAATCAACATGATATGCATCTATAAATACTTATATTTCTGTCCTAGTGTAATGGGGTATTTTGAGATGTTTTAGTCTTTACTGAGATTTTTTCTTGCTCTTGGTCTTTAAGTACTTGCTGATCAAATTCAGTCTGGCTTTTTCAGTCACACAGAAATATAGCAACAAAAACAACTATATAATTATTATATAGTAATTATTCTATACTATAATTATTACATAGTATAGAAATAATACATTTCTGTTCTACTGTAATGTAGTATTTTCAGATGTCCAGGGGTGCCCAACCTTGTTTCTGGAGATCTACCTTCCAGTTCCAGCCCAGCTTAATACACCTGTCTGTATTTATCAAGTGCTCCTGAAGATCTTGATTTGCTGATTCAGGTGTGTTTTATCAGGGTTGGAGCTAAATATTGCAGGTAGGTAGATCTCAAGTTTGGGCACCCCAGCTTTAGTCTCTACTGAGATTTTTTTTTTTTTTTTTTTTTTTTTTTGAGATTTTCAAGTCAGAAAATTATAGTTTGTTTTGGTATGTATTTTATTATTGTGTGGTATAAGAACTCAGTTTTTTATTGTTTGTTTGTCACAAGTTTATTTATTTTTTTATTGTTGATTTTTACAGCACTGCTTGTAAAATGAGTCTCTATGAGAATAGAGAAGAGGAGGAGGATGTTAAAGCATCATCTCCAGATCCCAGCTGTGTGTCTATGAAGAGTGACTGGTCCATGGGAATCCCTCCAAATCTCAGTGATGGAGCAGTGACCTCTGACCCTGAGTGAGTATAGATGTCCATGTCCTTCTTTCTTCAGTCGAAAAGAAATTAAGGTTTTTGATAAAAACATTCCAGGATTATTATCCTTATAGTGGACTTCAATAGACCCCAAATGGTTCAAGGTCAAAATTACAGTTTCACTGCAGCTTCAAAAGGCTTTAATCGATACCAGATGAGGAATAAGGGTCTTATCTAGCAAAACGATCAGTCATTTTCTAAAAAATAAAATAAAAATGTATATGCTTTATAAACACAAATGGTCACCTCGCAAGTGCTTCCGCCAGACCGCCTTCCTTATTCTTGAAAAAGCTTACGCTGTATGTCCTACACCTTCCCTATTCAACTTATGGAAAAAACGGAACTGGCACCACGTTTGTTATTTTTAAATATAAATATAATGACAAAGTCATGAATTTAAATTGTTGAGGATGAAAGTTGGAGGATGAAACATGAATAAACAAACAAAAAGCACAAACCATGTCATCTGTATGATGCTGCTAGAATGTGATTTAATGTGATTAATTCTCATCTTCATTCTGCAGAGAGGCTGTTTGGATGATCATGGATGGACTGGACTTGTTTTAATATTTTAATTAAATAATATTTGTAATATATTTAAAAATACACTAAACAATATAATATAATTTTATATAGTGCAGTACAAAAGTCTGTCAGTGAATTTTTCAGACATCCTTTCTATAGTTACATCGTTCTGCCAGTAGGTGGCGACATTTATTCAACCAAATTGATTAATTCAAGAACTGAATTCATTTTTGTTGAAAGAGCAAAAATAGACAAAGTGACAGTGAATATTTGTGTCAATGTAAGTTATTCAACATTAACTTATTTATGATTTGTTGTATAAAACAACACAGTCGTTCTGTTTGTCCACCATCAACCGGCAGCAGAGAAAATGAGGAGATTCACACATTTATTTAGCAAACTTCTGAAAATACTTTGACAAATATAAACTTACTGCTAATATTTAAATTTTTCAGACAGCAGCATGATACAACTTCTGAGAAACATTATATATAACATTAACTTATGATTTCATCCTCATCTGTCATTTCATTCATATCACTTTACTGCAGGGCTTGATAACATTTTCTGTAAATGATAGATATCACTGATTCTTGAGAAAAGGGACAAAACATGTTTTAGATGTTAGTTTTTATTATTTAATAATACATTATTATAAATTGATATATTTGTAGACAAATATCTACAGATTTTTCTAAAAATGTACGTTTATTCACTTCATAACTTAATTTGTGTCAACTCCTTCAGACTCAATCAAAATCATGCTATTTTAATTTGATCCATCAACAACAGTGTAAAGTCTTCAATTGTGTAATAATGGTGTTCAGTAAAGGAGCTAAGTGATAAAATACATTATACATTTTTTCCAGGTTTAGGTTATTATGAACAATCCAGTTCCTAAATTCCCTAAACATATATGTAACAGTTCTGTCTGTGCTTCCCTCACACACTCCATACTTTGCATAAGGAAGGTGTAGGAGATACAGCGTAAGAATACGGAAGGCGGTCTGGTGGAAGCACTTGCGAGGCGAGGCGATCAGTGATCTCAGTATCATATGCATGCAGTCCAGTGTGGACCAATATAATTCTCAAATCTGTGAGATAAAAAACTCTCTGTGAGCATGCTGATAACAGGATCATATCAGCTATTGTATTAACGTTAATATAATGTCCATTCTTAACAGAAAACATGATTTTTGTGATCTTATGCATGCACGTATTATTGCACAACATGTGAAGAAAATTTTGTATAGGCCTATTATATTTCAAATTACAGTACCAGTCAAAAGATTGGACGCATTACTATTATAATGTGTTTGAATGAAGTCTCATGCTCATCAAATATTTCAGTCGATTTCACTCATCTCAGTATAGCAATATACAGTGGGTACGGAAAGTATTCAGACCCCCTTAAATTTTTCACTCTTTGTTATATTGCAGCCATTTGCTAAAATCATTTAAGTTCATTTTTTTCCTCATTAATGTACACACAGCACCCCATATTGACAGAAAAACACAGAATTGTTGACATTTTTGCAGATTTATTAAAAAAGAAAAACTGAAATATCACATGGTCCTAAGTATTCAGACCCTTTGCTGTGACACTCATATATTTAACTCAGGTGCTGTCCATTTCTTCTGATCATCCTTGAGATGGTTCTACACCTTCATTTGAGTCCAGCTGTGTTTGATTATACTGATTAGACTTGATTAGGAAAGCCACACACCTGTCTATATAAGACCTTACAGCTCACAGTGCATGTCAGAGCAAATGACAATCATGAGGTCAAAGGAACTGCCTGAAGAGCTCAGAGACAGAATTGTGGCAAGGCACAGATCTGGCCAAGGTTACAAAAAAATTTCTGCTGCACTTAATGTTCCTAAGAGCACAGTGGCCTCCATAATCCTTAAATGGAAGACGTTTGGGATGACCATAACCCTTCCTAGAGCTGGCCGTCTGGCCAAACTGAGCTATCGGGGGAGAAGAGCCTTGGTGAGAGAGGTAAAGAAGAACCCAAAGATCACTGTGGCTGAGCTCCAGAGATGCAGTCGGGAGATGGGAGAAAGTTGTAGAAAGTCAACCATCACTGCAGCCCTCCACCAGTCGGGGCTTTATGGCAGAGTGGCCCGACGGAGGCCTCTCATCAGTGCAAGACACATGAAAAAACACCTGAAGGACTCCAAGATGGTAAGAAATAAGATTCTCTGGTCTGATGAGACCAAGATAGAACTTTTTGGCCTTAATTCTAAGCGGTATGTGTGGAGAAAACCAGGCACTGCTCATCACCTGTCCAATACAGTTCCAACAGTGAAGCATGGTGGTGGCAGCATCATGCTGTGGGTGTGTTTTTCAGCTGCAGGGACAGGATGACTGGTTGCAATCGAGGGAAAGATGAATGCGGCCAAGTACAGGGATATCCTGGACGAAAACCTTCTCCAGAGTGCTCAGGACCTCAGACTGGGCCGAAGGTTTACCTTCCAACAAGACAATGACCCTAAGCACACAGCTAAAATAACGAAGGAGTGGCTTCACAACAACTCCGTGACTGTTCTTGAATGGCCCAGCCAGAGCCCTGACTTAAACCCAATTGAGCATCTCTGGAGAGACCTAAAAATGGCTGTCCACCAACGTTTACCATCCAACCTGACAGAACTGGAGAGGATCTGCAAGGAGGAATGGCAGGTGTGAAATCCAGGTGTGAAAAACTTGTTGCATCTTTCCCAAAAAGACTCATGGCTGTATTAGATCAAAAGGGTGCTTCTACTAAATACTGAGCAAAGGGTCTGAATACATAGGACCATGTGACAATAAACTTACCATTCACAATAATTGGCTTAATCTTCTAGTTGATCCTCGAAATGAAAGTGAAACCAGCTCTTCCATTGAAGTCAATCCTTTTAGAATTATTCTTCACTACATCTCAAAATGCAGTTTCCTAACTTCAGAGTGTTAATGACAAACACTCAGGAAACAGGGAGGAGAAACTCAGGAAACAACTACTAAACATCAACGACACCAAACAAAGAACTGAACAAAACAGGGATTATAAATACACAGACTAAATGAGAATGACAGGTGAACAGAATGATTAATTAAGGGAAAAATGACAGGAATGAAATTAAGCCAAAACAGAACATAAACATCACACAAGCACATACATAATTATTTAGGAGCACTGAAATGTTGTTGTTAACACTACAGTTTTTATTCTTTTGTGCCTTTTAGCAGTTTTTCTGTTCATCTCACTGTTTCTGCAGAGTGAAAAGTTGCAATGTGATAAGATTAGTGACGCCCCGTCTGACCTGCACTGACTCTGACTATCAAACCCTCATCAAGAAGCATGACACAGAAGCCCTGCAGAGAATCAAAGACCAACACAAAACCAGCATGAAGAACAAGTATGAGAGCTTATTTGAGGGAATCAAACTAGAAGAGACTCAAACCCTCCTGAATAGGATCTACACACAGCTCTACATCATAGAGGGAGAGAGTGAAAGGGTGAATGAAGACCATGAGGTTTTACAGATAGAGAAAACAGCCAGAACACAAGATAATCCAATCTACTGCAATTACATCTTTAAACCTTTACATCAACCAGGATGTGAGAAGAAAGACAAAATCAAGACTGTTCTTACTAAAGGCATCGCTGGAATTGGAAAAACTGTCTCTGTGCAGAAGTTCATTCTGGACTGGACCGAGGGAAAAGCCAATCATGATGTAGATTTCATGTTTGTGCTTCCATTTCGAGAGCTGAACTTGATTAAAGAGCACCAGTACAGTCTTCACAGACTTCTGTTGGACTTACATCCTGAACTTCAAGATCTGGACTTAAAAATTTATGAGGAGTGTAAACTTGTAAACATCTTTGATGGTCTGGATGAAAGCAGAATCACACTGATGTTTTCAGATGATGAGAAAGTTTGTGATGTGAATGAGTTTTCATCAGTGGGTGTGTTGATGTCAAACCTCATCAGAGGAGAGCTACTTCCCTCTGCTCTCATCTGGATCACCTCCAGACCAGCAGCAGCCAATCAGATCCCCTCAAAATACATAAACCGTGTGACAGAAATTCAGGGATTCAATGAACCTCAGAAAGTGGAGTATTTCAGGAAGAGAATCAGTGAGGGGCATCAAGCCAGCAGAATCATCTCACACATTAGAAGATCAAGAAGCCTCCACATCATGTGTCAAATACCCATCTTCTGCTGGATTTCAGCCACTGTGCTTCAAAACCTCCTGAAACAAGATGACAGTGCAGAAATCCCTCAAACTCTGACTGAAATGTACATCCTCTTTCTGCTGACTCAGATCAACATCAGGAATCAGAAATATGATGAGAAACATCCAGAGAAACTCCTGAAGTCCAACAGAGACGAGATTCTGAAACTTGCTGAACTGGCTTTCAAACAGCTGATGAATGGCAATGTGATGTTCTATGAGGAAGACCTGATTGAGAGCAGCATAGAAGTTGCTGATGCCTCAGTTTATTCTGGGATTTGCACTGAGATCTTTAAGGAGGAATCTGTGATTTATCAGAGGAAAGTCTACTGCTTCATTCATCTGAGCTTTCAGGAGTTTCTTGCTGCTTTATATCTGTTTTACTGCCATGTAGTCAAGAATGAGAAGTCATTGAAGTTGTTTTTGAATTATCATTGGTACAGTTGGGAAATCTCTCTGTATGATCTTCTAAAAGCAGCAGTTGATGAATCGTTAGACAGTAAAAATGGACACTTGGATCTTTTCTTGCGGTTCCTGCTGGGCGTCTCATTGGAGTCCAATCAGAAACTCTTAGAGGATCTACTGACACACACAGTGAAGAGCTCAGAGACCAACAAAATAATAACACAGGACATCAAAGACAAAATCAAGGGTGATGAACATCTCTCAGCTGACAGATGCATCAATCTGTTCCTTTGTTTGCTGGAAATGAAGGATCAGAATCTGTACATAGAGATTCAAGAGTTTGTGAAATCAGAGAATCACTCAGTGAATCGACTCTCTTCATCTCACTGCTCAACAATAGCTTACATGCTTCAGATATCAGAGAAGGTGCTAGATGAGTTTGATCTGAAGAAATACAACACATCAGATGAGGGTAGAAGGAGACTGATACCAGCTGTGGTGAACTGCAGAAAAGCTCTGTGAGTATTCATTTATGTGATTGGAGAAACTATTTTGTTATAATACAATAACATTGTAATTCCTCTGTCAATTCGTGAAATTTTTTTTTTTTTTTTGGTTTGTTTTCATTTTATTTTTTATTTTTTGGACAACAATTTAAAGAGAAATCAGAAACTGTTTGAAGAGGTCAAAACTGTTTTAATGCAAACAGGAATCCAGAAAACATGAATAGTGTCAGTGCTGCAAAAGACAGAGACAGTGTTAAACTGTGAAGATGAATGATCAGGATGTGAACGATAAAGTACTTTACTGCTTGATGTACAACAACAGTGACTGTCATTCTTAAACGTTTTGATTTCTTATTTCATTTAAACATTTTACTGCACTGTTTTGTCGAATCAGTTGCCGTGGAATATAAATCGAAGTGTATTGGTCATGTGATTTTAGCAAACAGAGCTTTACCTGCAATATATGACTAAAGGTGAAATTTTACGAAAATCTGGCAGTGTCAGAAGATTTGGCACACAGTCCTGCAGTGTGACTTCTCCTATGACGAATGTCAAATTGTCTTCGTTTTTCAAGACAAGCCATGATCCAAATTAACGCTGGAGATGTCTTTGTTAGCCATCATTTCAGTCCCGCGTGTAATGCAGCTCACAGTCACCGAACGTGTATGGGTTGATTATGTAATACTCTGGACAAGTTTTCATGCACGCATCCGTTTTTAACGTGTCTTGACTGTCGTACAGTCTGACATAAATGACAGCTGAGATCCCACAGTGTGACACGAGGATCATAAACGTACAGTCTGACAAGCAACAAGCAACAGTGTGCACTTTATGATTGTTACTTAACTTGTCTTGAGTCAGTTTTATAATAACCTTATAATAATAATAACAACAACCTGATTGTCAGTCAATTTTCAGAGTCAATCACCCCCTGATGAAAAAAAGAGTATTTTGTGATCAATGTGCAGAAAACAATATTTTAATCCACTATTTCCTCTTTACTAAACTATATTTCATCCTCTGTTACAGACTCACTGACTGTAATCTCAATGATCAGTGCTGTGAAAGTTTGGCTTCATGTTTACAGTCATCAAACTCACTGAGAGAGCTGGACCTGAGTAACAATGACCTGCAGGATTCAGGAGTGAAGCTGCTCTCTGATGGCCTGAAGAGTTCACACTGTCAACTCAACATACTGAGGTAAAAAAACAGATAAAGGTACACTTGGTTATGAAATTATAGATGCCCTCTGCTTTGGTCCTGATCTTTTGGGCCTAGTTGTTCAGAAAGTATTTCAATGCTTTTGCATTCTCTCAGAAAATTTTGCATAGCTTTCAAACAAGGAGGTTTGCAAAATTTTGCGAAAAATTCTTTTTGACTAGTTCATCTCTTATGATTGTGCCAATGTAGTTTATAAAGTGATATTTTTGTCGCCGCGGGTACCATCATGGTTTGCGGCAGGAAATTCATTTCTGCTCTTGACCACTAAGTGCTGCTATAACCATAGATTTTCACATACACGAAGATGTATTTTTAATTTCACCAAGCTGATTGCACAAAAAAACCCTGTAGTCATCATGTCAAGTCCATTTCAAGTTTGATTTTGATGTGACATAAAGCAGTGATATCTAACTGGGTGATTTATATGTAATATAAATATTAATTTCTCATCCTATTTTTTTGGGGGGAGGCACTGCCTTCCTTGCCTCCTCGGAGGAAATGCCCTAGGCATGTGGGTATTAAGAGTGATAGCATAGTTTTGTGGTCATGTGTTTGGTTTTATAAATCACTCATTAAAATTGATATGACTGACAATGATAACCAATGGATAAATGATGAAGCAACATAAGAAAAACAACAAATTCCAAAATATTTCCATACATTAAACAAACGTGTTGGCTGAATATGTTTATTACAGCTTTAAAAAGACATGAAACATTTTTTTTTTTTGACTAAATGACTAAAAATAAAACAATGATAGCCTACTAAATAGGCTAAATAGTGCTTTATTTTTAAGGTAAAGTCTCAAGACAGGAGCCTTTATTTACTTACTTTATTTATTACAGGTGTTTATTCCCTGTGCGATTTTACGTAAAATGAGGAATACAGAATCTTATTCTTGCAACATTTTACATTTGTATTGCCAAATAAGTTGCCGTGTGCAATTAAAACAAAATGACGTGTGATTTACACCTTTAGCTAGTCCTGCACCCCCACCGTGACTGCTGAACTCTGAGTAGCTGATAATAAAAACGAGAGAAGTCGCAAAAGAATAACTCAGACTTAACTCACTATTCTAAATATTAGCATACTATTTTTAAAGTGTATAGATAATGATGTTTTTTTTTAGATTTCTATTTTTTGTTATAGAAGAATCTGTAAAATCTTTCATTATTCAGTGATTGAAGAATTCAAAGAGAATCAGATGCTTTTGCTTGATCAGATGATTTACTCCATTTTACTATGCCAGCCCAAGCAACTTTCTACTCATCACAGGCTGCAGACACTTGACACGCTCACCATGAACAACATTTTTAACCCAATATTTAGCCTAAATTCCACAGGGATCCTGGGATCCTTCCAGTCATACTTTTTAAAAACTCTTTCTATATAACAAACCCTATATGTTTTTTATTTTATTTTTTTACAGAACTGCTGTTTGTTATACAAATGTAAATTCAGTCTGTTGAATAATATTTGTTGCTTAGTGTAAAATGGAAATTCATGGTAATCTTATAGCTTATAGGCTAAATGTAATAAAAAAAAAATTGTTCTAGAGGTAGAGGTATATTTATTTCCATTGATTTTTCTACATGAAATGACAGAAAGTCAAATTTGAATGAATAGATATCAAAATTGTGGTTTTCCCTATATCCAAATTAAAATATATTGCCCAATCTTTCTTTTTACTTTCCAACACTACAACTGATACAATTTATTTGTGTGTGTGTGTGTGTGTGTGTGTGTGTAGATTATCTGGCTGTATGGTGAACCCAGAGTTACTCCAGCTGAACTTACCTGTAATCAGTGATCTGTGGAGAAAAAGTGACACACTGAATACATTTTGTCATCATTTACTCACCCTTATGTTGTTTCAAACCTGCATGAGTTTCTTTCTTCTATTGAACTCAAAAGAAGATATTTTAAAGAATGTTGGTAACTAAAGAGTTTGACTGCACCCATTATTTTTTTTCCTAGTATGGAGGTCAAAGTGTGCCGTCAACTTTTTAATTACCAACATTCTTGATGAAAACATTCATTATGAAAAGAAATCAAAATCAAAATTGTGGTTTTCCCTATACCCAAATTAAACTATATTGCCCAATTTATTTTTTCTTTCCAATACTACAACTGATGCAATATATTTGACTGTGTGTGTGTGTGTAGATTATCTGGCTGTATGGTGACAGAGGAAGGCTGTTGTTTTCTGGCTTCAGCTCTGAGTTCGAACCCCTCACACCTGAGAGAGCTGGATCTGAGCTACAATCACCCAGGACAATCATTAGTCAAGCTGCTCTCTGATCCAAACTACAGACTGGACAAACTCAAGTATGTTCAACACTAACAATCATCCTGTCATGTGTGTTTGGACATGTATGTGCTATAAACTCATATGATCATAGATCCCTGCATACAGCACATATATACACATACATACTGCACAGAAAAATAAGGATGTTTTGAACTCTGAGACTGAAGATGATCTTGATTCAGATCAACAGCTGCTTGTGACTCATAACAGCAGCATCTGAGAAACAGACTCAATCTCTGATCCCAAAACATCAATTCAAAGCAAGTTGCTGCTTTAGAAAGTAAATTCTCAGTGCTGTCAGAGATATGAAGCAAAAACAGATCCAAGATACAGACTCAGAGATCACAGTCTAAATGAGAAGAAATGATATTTGTCCTCATGATACTGAATAAAGCACAGCATCTGAACAACAAGAGATTTCTGCAGTTAGTAGATGAATATCAGTTATTGATTAAAACACTTGCACAAATGAAAGGATAAAGATACAATTGATCAGTGAATGTAAAGGTGAGTCTGTAGATCAAGACTTGAGGATCTTATTCAGTGATAGAGGCTGTGAATCAGGAACTACATCAAATGATGTAGGACAGACAGAAGATCTCAAAGGATCTTCATCAGAAGAGACACCGGCCTGAGTTTGAGATATAGTTCACTATTTTCCAGGTCTTAAGATATATGATAACTTTTGTGTGATGAACAGACAAAAATGTGTTATTCACATGTTCCTTATGAGCTCAGATCAATTGCAATTTACACGTTAATTTTGTATGTATGAAAAATTAACATGAGTTTTTAGATTAGAAACTCATTTTCAATTTTTAATATAATGCTTACTTTTAATTTTTATAAAAAAAAAATCATTATGTAAACTGACTGTGACAATTTTTTTTTAGTGTTGATAATGGAGGAGAGATCAGAATTACAGCAGGACTACGGAAATGTAGGACACACACACACACACACACACACACACACAATTTCATCATTATTTTGTTGTGTTATAAATGTTATAATCTCTCTTGTGTTCAGATGCATGTGATCTCACACTGGATTTAAACACAGCACACACTAGTCTCGCTCTGTCTGAGAGGAACAGAAAGGTGACCTATGTGAGAGAGAAGCAGCCGTATCCTGATCATCCAGAGAGATTTGATGAGTGGCCTCAGGTTCTGTGTAGAGAGAGTCTGACTGGACGCTGTTACTGGGAGGTTGAATGGAGCGAATTGGTTAATATATCTGTGACATATAAAGGAATCTGCAGGAAAGGAGGGAGTCATGACTGTGTGTTTGGATCCAATGAAAAGTCCTGGAGTCTGAACTGTTTTAATGATCATTTCACTGTCAGACACAATAATAAGATCACAGAAATATCTGTCCCTTTACGTCGCTCTAAAAGAATAGGAGTGTATCTGGACTGGTCGGCCGGCACTCTGTCCTTCTACAGCGTCTCTGACACACACACACTCACACACTTACACACATTCAACAGCACATTCACTGAACCCCTCTATGCTGGATTTAGGCTTTATTCATTTTCTCTGTCTGAGATTAAACATCTTCCAGTGAGAAACAACTGAGACACACAGATGAGTGAAAGAAACACTCACATTATCTCTCTCTTTAACTCACACAGCTGTAAACTCTTTCTCTCTTCTAATCTTAATTTCATTGTGTATATAGAAACACACACATTGACTTCAGTCTAAATGAGACACACCACAGACTTCTATTATGTTTCTATAAAGACATTTGAATGTGGCTCAACAGGAGTTTTGTCTCTGAGCGCCACCTGGAGATTCTCACTCACAGGAAACAGTTCTTAGCAACCGCATTGCTCTGTTACTATGGTAACTGAGGGTCAGGGGTTCGTTTCCCAAAAGCATTGTTAGCAAACTGGTCGCAAGTTTCACTGAATTCTATTGGTAACAACAGAACTTGCGATGATGGTTGGCTTTTGGGAAACGCACCCCAGGTCAGAGCTCATCTTCATCACAAATGTTAAAGTGTGTGGAGCTCATCTTACGCTCTATGTGAAAGGTTGACGTCTCTCCTGATCACTCATTCTGAACTGTCTGTCTTACAATCACAGTCAAACTGATTGTTCAATAGAGTTGAAGATGTGGATCAACTCATGTCAGAAACTCAATGATCAGGAGAGTTTGAGAATCTCATAGTTGTAGAGCTTGAAAACATTCAATGATCAGCTTGTGTCTGGAGCTCAACATTATTATGGGCTGATATTATATCCCCAAATTATATATTTTGTCCTGATGATCTTCCAAATCCTCACAGCCAATTAATAGAAAGTTATGATTAACATTTTTAAATGAGCAATAAAATGTATTGTCATAAAATATTTGTATTATTGTTTTTCTCTTTTTTTTTAAATCACATAAACATATAAAGTCAAATATGCTTCAACACTGTTGGATGGTAAAAATAATGTTTGCAATGTCAAATGTTTATTATAAATATATAAAATGAATGTGTCAAATATGAATTATAACCATTTTCAAATCTAGCATGTATCAATGTGTCTGTTTTAAATCTAATGGCAGGTGAAGTTGTGGCTCATGTTTTGTCTCAAGAATCAGAGACGGGATGGTTTGTTATTTAAATGGTTAAATGAGTGAATCCAGTTCAGTTCATCTCAACACCAGAGTCTGTCACACGCTTATTGAAATGAACTGAACACAAGAACAAATGCAACACAATTCAATATTCACACTATTTAATATTTATTCATTATGTCATAGTTGTAGTATTGCTGATGTTGCAGTTCAATATCGGTGATAATTATTTAGATAGCATAAATATATAAATACAGAGATACTGCAATACTTGGAGTTTCAAAGAGTTTTATTTTATAAAGCCTGATCCACTGTACATAAGATATGTTTTGTCATTTCTGTTTTTTGTGATATGTGATAAAACTCCCTGTTCTACATCATTAGTGTTTTCTGAAATATGAATTAGATATGTTGAGGATGAAAGTTGGAGGATGAAACATGAATAAACAAACAAAAAGCACAAACCATGTCAGTTTATGTCATCTGTATGATGCTGCTAGAATGTGATTTGAAGTGATTAATTCTCATCTTCATTCTGCAGAGAAGCTGTTTGGATGATCATGGCTGGACTGGAATAATTTTAATAGTTTAATATATTAATTATATAATAATTATAATATATTTAAAAAATGCACTACTTAATATAATGTCATATAGTGCAGTACAAAAGTCTGTCAGTAAATTTTTCAGACATCCTTTCTATAGTTACATCGTTCTGCCAGTAGGTGGTGACATTTATTCAACTATATTGATTCATTCAAGGACCAAATTCATTTTTGTTGAAAGAACAAAAATAGACAAAGTGACAGTGAATATTTGTTTTTATGTAAGTTATTCAACATTAACTATTTTTTATGATTTGTTGTATAAAACTTTAACACAGTCGTTCTGTTTGTCCACCATCAACCGGCAGCAGAGAAAGTGAGGAGATTCACACATTAATTTAGCTTCTGAAAATATTAACTTACTGCTAATAATTGATTTTTTCAGACTTGAGATGAACATAAAACAACTTCTGATTAACATTAGAATTAACTTCATTCATATCACTTTACTGCAGAGCTTGATGACATTTTCTGTAAATGATAGATATCACTGATTCTTGAGATGAGGGACAAAATATGTTTTAGATATTAGTTTTTATTATTTAATAACACATTATAAATTGATATATTGTAGACAAATGTCTCAGGTTTACTAAAAATGTACTTTAATTCACTTTAACTTAATTTGTGTCAACTCCGTCAGACACATTCAAAATCATGCTATTTTAATTCAATCCATCAACAACAGTGTAAAGTCTTCAATTATGTAATAATGTTCAGTAAAGGAGCTAAGTGATAAAATACATTATACATTTTTTTCCTGGTTTAGGTTATGAACAATCCAATTCCTAAATTCCTTAAACATATATGTCACAGTTCTGTCTGTGCTTCCCTCACACACTCCATACTTCATTCACACACACATAGTCCAGCCATATCACTCAAAACTACAATTCCCAGCATTCCTCCTGCTCCTCACCTGCACTTCCTCAGCCATCGTCTGCACCTGATCATCATGCTCATCACCTCTGGCATAAAAGCACATCCTCATATACACTTATGGTCTGATCTACACAACTAACTACAGACTACTACCTGTACACTTACCTCCAGAGACTCCTACGACGAGTCCTAGTGAAGTTCCTGCTATTCTCCTTACTCCAGTGTTCCCTATCATCATCTGTTAGATATAGTATTACCTGTTATTGACCTGCTACTCACGTCTGTTGAAGTGTGAGCTTCCACAATCTCCTGCATGCTCATGATCTCCAGCTCAACCTGCATTACAGTGAAGACTGTTATTAATCTGCTGCACTTTGATTCTTCCTGCCAGAGACTGTTTACTTCTCTGAGTCTTATTGAGTTCTTATTGTCACTGTCTCTCAGCCTCTGAGTCTGCTATATTCCCTGACAATATATAACCAATGTTCTTAAATCACACACAATATTATATAGTTCAGTTGATGTTTTAATATTTTAACACAATAAACTGAAAAGAGAATAAAATATTTCTTTCAAAATTAACAGAAACCTTCATCTGACAGTGTTAAATACTGACAGTGTTGACAAAGGTCAAAAACAAATGATCAATAAGACAACAAATTAAGACAACTAATTTTTAAACTAATATTTAATTTAATACCATACGGCTGCACTAATATACATTAATTCATGTTTAACTAATGCACAGATAATTGTGTATTAATGTATGACTCATGAAAAAATAACCATTAATTAATGATTACTGCATCAACAACTAATAAAGATTCAATATGATTAATAGATTAAGTAATATATGAATTGCTTAATTAAATGTGTAATCATGTATTAATTTCTTAATAACATATAGTATTAACTAATAGTGTAAATGAATGTGTTAATTACCACAATGGGTCAAAGCCATGTTTCAACTTCCAGTTTTCTGCTTTAATTAGTCATTAGCTAATGATTTGCAAATGTATCATTATGTTATGACTTTATTTGTTGAGGTACATGACTATTTAACTAATTAAGTAATATGTCATTTTGGCTTTGACATCCACACTAAACCATGGATTTAATTTCCAGACGTCTTTGTAACGAAACTGGACTCAGGCAGGGATCCATATGCAAAGCTTTATTGAAAGATGAGCGTAGTCGTACAGGCATGGTCTAACAGGAACAAACAGATACAGCAAGGGACAGGCAGAGACGTGGTCAGGATACAGGCAGTAGATCAGGGCAGGCAGATATCGTTCACAGATCAGATAACAATAAACAGTCCAAGGGCAGGCAGCAGGAAATCATAAACAGGTAACCAGACAGGATTGATAACAGGCAGACAATAAACACAGGGAACCGCTCAGAATTGAACACAGAGTGAATCAAGTCTTCGCAATGAGGTGGTGTGTGAGTGAGTCTTAAATAGTCCAGATAATAGGCTACAGGTGTATGTGGCAATGGGTGATTGGTGTGGAGTGTGCATGTGACTGGCAGGGAGGATTATGGGAACTGTAGTCCGGGAACTGACAGGTACTGACGGTGATCGTGACAGTCTTCAATCAGGATTCACTGTGACAGATGAACTGCTGCATCCAGCTTGATGTTCATGGCACAGGACACAATTTTGATAGGCATTTTATGGAAAATATAATTCAAAATTCACTTTTTGTATTGTTTGATATATTACAGATCTCTGCCTTTCAATATAATAATTTGTTTCATTTTTAATCACTTTGTTTGCCCGTTTTACGTTGCATGTATTTTTCCAAGTATAGAGCATGAATTAAAATAATACTAAAGAAATTATTTAAAAAATAAAAGCAATGAATGTCCTGAGCATACAGATTTCCTTTAGATGTAGCTTTTAAAGTATTTTTATTTTGATGAATTTCTTCATTTGTAACATAAAGAGGGCTTTTGTGTGTAGGACATGTTTTGTCTCTTATCTCAAGAATCAGTGATTTAGTGTTCATGTGTTTCAAGACATGTTTTTATCTTCTTAGCACAGGTAAAGTGAGAGCTTTACTGTAAACACACTTTTGTGTTTGTCTTTGGATTAGATGTGGACATATTCAGAAAAGAAGAAAAGGGTTTCACCTTTTACACACTGACAACATTGTTTTTCTCTTTCACAGGTAAAAATATAAACCAGTTGAACCAGTTTGTCAAAAGTGAAACTGTTTCAACAGACTCCATTTTGTGAAGGAAGAACATGAACAACATCAGGAGAGAAACTGTGAATAATGTGAATCAGTTTGAGAACAGATCAGTTTAATGCTGTTATCTGGAGACTGAATGGATTTATGAACTGAATGAAGTTTGTGTTTGATAATCTTCATTGTTGAGACAGAGGTAAGTTTGAACAAACACATTTCTGGATTCATTCTCATGTGTTGGTAAATCAACATGAATCTGCATCTATAAATACTTATATTTCTGTCCTACTGTAATGTAATATTTTCAGATGCTTTAGTCTTTACTGAGATTTTTTCTTGCTCTTGGTCTTTAAGTACTTGCTGATCAAATTCAGTCTGGCTTTTTCAGTCACACAGAAATATAGTATTAAAAACAATTATCCTGTGACAACGTGTCTGCATTGATAGTTTAGTAAAGCTTTGAATAATTTGAAAGTCATGCAGTAATTGCTGTAAATGTGAAAACTGGGTGTTGAGTTGAACAGATTTTGACAGGTGATTATTCATTGAAAGCTTTGCAGCTCAGAGTGTGTTTGTGAGGAAAGTCAGAGAATTATAGTTTGTTTTGGTATGTATTTTATTATCATATGGTATAAGAACTTTGTTTTTTATTGTTCAATTCACATTTATTTGTATAGTGCTTTTCACAATACATATCTTTTCAAAGCAGCTTTACAGAGAATGCATGTCAACATTACAATTTAGAGTAATCTGTTATAAGAGATGGCGGTGTCCAATTTTTGAAATTTCAGCAATGTACATATACAAATCACGCAGTTAGCTAACAATGTATTAATTTAAGGTAGAAACAATGAGCTCATGGAAGTAATGAATACATGTTAACAATATTGTTTCTCTTGTTTGTCTCAAGTTTATTTTTTATTGTTGATTTTTACAGCACTGCCTGTAAAATGAGTGTCTATGAGAAGAGAGAGGAGGAGGAAGATGTTAAAGCATCATCTCCAGATCCCAGCTGTGTGTCGATGAAGAGTGACAGATCCATGGGAAACCCTCCTGATCTCAGTGATGGAGCAGTGACCTCTGACCCTGAGTGAGTATAAACATGATGAACTTGATAAATAAGGATGTTGATCCAGGAACATGTCCCACTTAGGTAAACCATGTTCTTCAATTTATGTCCATTATCCATAATATCTGTCCCTCAGATGTCTTCTGTGCTCAAAACACTCTGATGTTACAGTATTTTCCAAACAGTAGTAGAGTTATGACCGCTAGTATATTCTCAGCATGCAGTACTGGAGCTGATCTCAGTTGTGGGGTGGTGCTCATGGCTGAAAGATGCAATTTAACAGCATCTTATAAAGCAAAAACACAGACATTAATTTGTGTAAAATTTATCAACGTGAAAGTGAACTGCATAAGCACCTCCTGTGATAACTTTGATGAACTTTAGAGAGGTTTGGTATGATTTGTAGTAATTTGTTATTGAAGACATCATTTGAAAAACATATTTAAAGTAAACTTCAAAATGAAAAGTTTGGCATTACAAAGTTTGCTTTTGGCTGAATAGCTTTTGTACCATATTTACAATGAATGATTGCATTTTTTATTAGGGCCCGAGCACTGATGGTGTAAGGACCCTATTGTAATTGCTCAGTCAATTCTTCTTCTTCTCTGAAATGAATTGCATTTTAGAGGGCCTTAACATGCTCAAACTCATGAAACTTTGCACATGCATCAGAAGTGGTGAAAATTTATATTTGATAAGAGTTTCAGAATTAGTTGTGGCAAAATGGCTCGATAGCGCCACCTACAAAATTTCAATTAAGCGCCTTCGCTCTACGTTTCACTTACAGGTATGAAATTTGGTATACACATGTAACAGCCCAATACCTACAAAAAAAGTCACTGGGAGCAAAATCTGAAAACCCAACAGGAAGTGAGATATTTTGAATTTTCTCTGCAAAATTTTTGCAGTTTTTGCCATTTCCAGACATTGTACTTTAACAAACTGCTGCCAGAGATTTTATCAGATAAACATCATATTTGGTCAGTCTAATCTAAAGGCATTTGCGATGTTAAATTGCGAAGATCTAGAGTTTTCACTGAAGGGCGTGTCCGTGGTGGCCTGACAAATTTTGATGTTTCGCCATGAAACAGGAAGCTCTTGTAACTCAGGCATACAATGTCCAATCTGCCCCAAACTTCACATGTGTGATAAAAGTCCTGGCCTGAAGACATCTATATGCCAATATTCAGTTTGAAAGTCATGCAGTAATTGCTGTAAATGTGAAAACTGGGTGTTGAGTTGAACAGATTTTGACAGGTGATTATTCATTGAAAGCTTTGCAGCTCAGAGTGTGTTTGTGAGGAAAGTCAGAAAATTATAGTTTGTTTCGGTATGTATTGTATTATCATGTGGTATAAGAACTTTGTTTTTTATTGTTCAATTCACATTTATTTTTTATAGTGCTTTTCACAATACATATCTTTTCAAAGCAGCTTTACAGAGAATGCATGTCAACATTACAATTTAGAGTAATCTGTTATAAGAGATGGCGGTGTCCAATTTTTGAAATTTCAGCAATGTATATATACAAATCACGCAGTTAGCTAACAATGTATTAATTTAAGGTAGAAACAATGAGCTCATGGAAGTAATGAATACATGTTAACAATATTGTTTCTTTTGTTTGTCTCAAGTTTATTTTTTATTGTTGATTTTTACAGCACTGCCTGTAAAATGAGTGTCTACGAGAAGAGAGAGGAGGAGGAGGATGTTAAAGCATCATCTCCAGATCCCAGCTGTGTGTCGATGAAGAGTGACAGATCCATGGGAAACCCTCCTGATCTCAGTGATGGAGCAGTGACCTCTGACCCTGAGTGAGTATAAACATGATGAACTTGATAAATAAGGATGTTGATCCAGGAACATGTCCCACTTAGGTAAACCATGTTCTTCAATTTATGTCCATTATCCATATGATCTGTCCCTCAGATGTCTGCTGTGCATCATTTAACAGCATCTTATAAAGCAAAAACACAGACATTAATTTGTGTAAAATTTATCAACGTGAAAGTGAACCGCATAAGCACCTCCTGTGATAACTTTGATGAACTTTAGAGAGGTTTGGTATGATTTGTAGTAATTTGTTATTGAAGACATCATTTGAAAAACATATTTAAAGTAAACTTCAAAATGAAAAGTTTGGCATTACAAAGTTTGCTTTTGGCTGAATAGCTTTTGTACCATATTTACAATGAATGATTGCATTTTTTATTAGGGCCCGAGCACTGATGGTGTGAGGACCCTAGTGTAATTGCTCAGTCAATTCTTCTTCTTCTCTGAAATGAATTGCATTTTAGAGGGCCTTAACATGCTCAAACTCATGAAACTTTGCACATGCATCAGAAGTGGTGAAAATTTATATTTGATAAGAGTTTCAGAATTAGTTGTGGCAAAATGGCTCGATAGCGCCACCTACAAAATTTCAATTAAGCGTCCTTCACTCTACGTTTCACTTACAGGTATGAAATTTGGTATACACATGTAACAGTCACTGGGAGCTAAATCTGAAAACCCAACAGGAAGTGAGATATTTAGAATTTTCTCCGCAAAATTTTTGCAGTTTTTACCATTTCCAGACATTGTACTTTAACAAACTGCTGCCAGAGATTTTATCAGATAAACATCATATTTGGTCAGTCTAATCTAAAGGCATTTGCGATGTTAAATTGCGAAGATCTAGAGTTTTCACTGAAGGGCGTGTCCGTGGTGGCCTGACAAATTTTGATGTTTCGCCATGAAACAGGAAGCTCTTGTAACTCAGGCATACAATGTCCAATCTGCCCCAAACTTCACATGTGTGATAAAAGTCCTGGCCTGAAGACATCTATATGCCAATATTCAGTTAGTCATAATGCCACCTGCTGGCAACAGGGAATGGCATGCTTTGCACTGTAATTCACTACCAGAAACACATTTAAATACGCCATGAAGTACCAAACATACTATAACATACTATTTCTAGCAGCAGGAAGTGTGGCACGTCGAAATGACTTTGCCATATTTCTCCTGTATTTACTCTCTCACATACATGTCGGCCACTGTTCACTGTTTTCCTAAGGCCACAGAGTGGTGGTGGCCCTGGGTGCGAGGGCCCTTTCATCGCTGCTTGTAGCTTTAATTTCTTTTTATATTTGATTTTATTCCATTTCTGTTATATTTCTTACCTAAATACTAGCGTAGATCTACCTGAAAAAATAACTTAAAGTACTACTTAATTTCTCTTTAATCTATTGTGCTTATTTGCCACATTGCCTATAATTTGCTAATTTTATTACTGATTGATTACTTGTTTACTTATTTTCTTAAGAAGGTTTTACTTACATTAGGCTAGGTTTGCTGTGGTATTGAATCCCCTGCTCTATACTGATTGGATAGAAGGTTTGTGTTAAAAGCTTGTATTGCACAGGTATTTCAGTCAGTTTAATACCGTTATAAATTAATGGCTGTCATCATTGAAAAACAAGCTGTCACGTGTGGGTGCTATAAGTAATCGCACAATGAAGAATCATTCAAGGGAACAGTCTTTATTGACAAACACTCAGGAAACAGGCAGGAGAAACTCAGAAAACAACCACTAAACATTGAAGAGATCGGGCAAAGAACTGAACAAAACAGGGAGTATAAATACAGACTAAATGAGATAATTAATTGAACGACAGATTAACAGAATGATTAATTAAGGGAACAAATGACAAGGGAACACAGGCAAACAGGAACAGAAATAAATTACAATGAAATTAAGCCAAAACAGAACATATACATCACACAAACACATAATTATAATAATTAATAATTATTTAGGAGCACTGAAACGTTGTTGTCAACACTACAGTTTTTAATTTTAGTGCTTTTTCACAGTTTTTCTGTTCATCTCACTCTTTCTGCAGAGTGAAAAGACACAACATGATCAGATCAGTGACGCCCCGTCTGACCTGCACTGACTCTGACTGTCAAACCCTCACCAAGAAGCATGACACAGAAACCCTGCAGAGAGTCAAAGACCAACACAAAACCAGCATGAAGAACAAGTATGAGAGCTTATTTGAGGGAATCAATCTAGAAGAGAATCAAACCCTCCTGAACAGGATCTACACACAGCTCTACATCATAGAGGGAGAGAGTGAAGGAATGACTGAAGAACATGAGGTTTTACAGATGGAGAAAACAGCCAGAACACAAGACACTCCGATCTACTGCAATGACATCTTTAAACCTTTACATCAACCAGGATGTGAGAAGAAAGACAAAATCAAGACTGTTCTTACTAAAGGCATCGCTGGAATTGGAAAAACCGTCTCTGTGCAGAAGTTCATTCTGGACTGGACCGAGGGAAAAGCCAATCAGGATGTAGATTTCATGTTTGTGCTTCCATTTCGAGAGCTGAACTTGATTAAAGATCACCAGTACAGTCTTCACAGACTTCTGCTGGACTTTCATCCTGAACTTCAAGATCTGGACTCAAAGATTTATGAGGAGTGTAAAGTTGTGTTCATCTTTGATGGTCTGGATGAAAGCAGAATGACACTGATGTTTTCAGCCAGACAGAAAGTTTGTGATGTGAATGAGTCTTCATCAGTGGGTGTGTTGATGTCAAACCTCATCAGAGGAGAGCTGCTTCCCTCTGCTCTCATCTGGATCACCTCCAGACCAGCAGCAGCCAATCAGATCCCCTCAAAATATATCAACCGTGTGACAGAGATTCAGGGATTCAACGAGACTCAGAAGGAGGAATATTTCAGGAAGAGAATCAGTGACGAGAATCAAGCCAGCAGAATCATCTCTCACATTAGAAGATCAAGAAGCCTCCACATCATGTGTCACATACCCGTCTTCTGCTGGATCTCAGCCACTGTGCTTCAAAGCCTCCTGAAACAAGATGACAGTGCAGAAATCCCTCAAACTCTGACTGAAATGTACATCCACTTCCTGCTGACTCAGATCAACATGAAGAATCAGAAGTATGATGAGAGAAAACCAAAGAAACTGCTGAAGTTCAACAGAGACGTGATTCTGAAACTTGCTGAACTGGCTTTCAAGCAGCTGATGGAGGGCAATGTGATGTTCTATGAGGAGGACCTGATTGAGAGCGGCATAGACGTCACTGACGCCTCAGTGTATTCTGGGATTTGCACTGAGATCTTTAAGGAGAAATCTGTGATTCATCAGAGGAAAGTCTACTGCTTCATTCATCTGAGCTTTCAGGAGTTTCTAGCAGCTTTATATCTGTTTTACTGCCACGTTGTCAAGAATGTGAAGTCACTGAAGTTGTTTTTGAATTTTGAGTTGTTTTGGAACAGTTGGGGAATCTCTCTGTATGATCTACTAAAAGCAGCAGTTAATAAATCATTACAGAGTGAAAATGGACACCTGGATCTTTTCCTGCGGTTCCTGCTGGGCGTCTCACTGGAGTCCAATCAGAGGCTCTTACAGGATCTACTGACACACAGAGAGAACAGCTCAGAGAGTATCAAGAATATCACACAGTACATTAAAGACAAAGTCAAGGGTCATGAACATCTCTCAGCTGACAGAAGCATCAATCTGTTCCTCTGTCTGCTGGAAATGAAGGATCCGACTCTGTACAGAGAGATTCAGGAGTTTGTGAAATCAGAGAATCACTCAGTGAATCAACTCTCTCCGTCTCACTGCTCAACAATCGCCTACATGCTTCAGATATCAGAGGAGGTGCTGGATGAGTTTGATCTGAAGAAATACAACACATCAGATGAGGGTAGAAGGAGACTGATACCAGCTGTGGTGAACTGCAGAAAAGCTCTGTGAGTATTCATTTATGTGATTGGAGAAACTGTTTTGTTATAATACAGTAACATTGTAATTCCTGTCAATTCATGACACTGTTTTTTTTCCAAAATCAAATCAAAGTGTATCGGTCATGTGATTTCAGCAAACAGAGCTTTACCTGCATCAAATATATGACTAACTTGTCTTGAGTCAGTTTTATAATAACCTTATAATAATAACCTGATTGTCAGTACAGAGCACAGTACAGAGGTTAGAGCATGGCACTAGCAATGCCAAGGTCATGGGTTCGAGCCCAGGGATTGCACATGCTTAGATACAAATGTATAGTATAATGCAATGTAAGTCGTTTTGGATAAAAGCGTCTGCCAAATGCGTAAATGTAAATATTCAGAGTTCACCTCCTGATGAAAAATAGAGTATTAGACATGTGATCAATGTGCAGAAAACAATATTTTAATCCACCATTTCCTCTTTATTGAACCCTATTTCATCCTGTGTTACAGACTCACTGACTGTAATCTCACTGATCAGTGCTGTGAGAGTTTGTCTTCATGTCTACAATCATCAAACTCTCTGAGAGAGCTGGATCTGAGTCACAATGACCTGCAGGATTCGGGAGTCAAGCTTCTCGCTGATGGACTGAAGAATTTACACTGTCAACTCAACAAACTGAGGTAAATTAAGGATGCCCTCTCTGGTCCTGATCTCATGGGCCCAGTTGCTCAAAAAGTTTGCCGGTTTTTCAAAGCGAAATTGGATTGGATCATCCTGATCCAGACATACTTTGTCAGATGACCAAATCTGGATTACTAGTGCTCTATGGAGCCCCTAAAGGGACTTGATGATGTAAAAATATGAGATGGGGGGGATAGCTTTTACCCAAGGAACTTTGCATTCACAAGAAAGAAATTTTGACTGGTTCATCTTTTATTATTGTGCCAATGTAGTTTATTAAAAACACTTTAAATTAAACACAATATTTTTTTTTTTTTTTTTTTTTTTTAAACAACCTATTTTAACACTTTACTGCACTGTTTTGTCAAATCAGTTGCTGTGGAATATAAATCAAAGTGTATCGGTCATGTGATTCCAGCAAACAGAGCTTTACCTGCATCAAATATATGACTAACTTGTCTTGAGCCAGTTTTCTAATAACCTTATAATAATATCCTGATTGTCAGATGACCAAATCTGGATTACTAGGGGAGGGGTTGGGGGTATTTCAATGCTTTTGCGTTTCGCATAGCTTTCACCCAAGAAACTTTGCATTCACAAGAAAGAAATTTTGACTGGTTCATCTTTTATTATTGTGCCAGTGTAGTTTAGTAAAAATACTTTAAATTAAATATAATTTCCTTTTTTTTCCTTGTGAACGAAGATTTCAAGATTTGATCCAATCCGTACAGATTACTTTAGAGCAACTGGGCACTGGGTGTTTGTAATATATCAGCAGATCTCAGTGTGTCTGAAGACTTTGAGTTTGTATTTGCTCCAGCCTGTTTAACCCTCATGTGGCCTTTAGGGCCTTCGGACCCCATTTGATGTTTCCCTCATTAAAAAAAATTGTTCCCTTCATCTCAGTGGCATGAGATTTTGTGACTTTTTACATTACCTATCTACACACACAAAAAACTGGGCTTGATTCAGTTGTTATGATGGTATGTAGAAAAAAAAAAGTAACACTCAGGGTCTTCTACATCGAAAATGAATGGGAAAGGCATTTTTTTTGTTTGTGTGTTGTTGTTTTTTTGTTGTTGTTGTTTTCCCTTCATTTTTTCAATAAAATCAGTAAATCTGGCATTACTCCGGCATTTTACACACAGGAATGAAGACCTGGTACTAGAACAGAAATGCAATGTGGAACAAACATGCTCATTCACACACAAACAGACAAACAAAAACAGACTTCAAACCCTTCGAACAACAACAACCTTTAACCTTTCACAAAAATACTGATTTTAATGTATTTTATAATGTTTAAATATAAATATTTCCAAAAAGGTGTGATAGGAACAGTTGGTCACATCCAGAAAAATGACCAAAGACCCTGTGTGTAAAGGGGAAATGAGAAAATAATTTTTTCACTGATTTAAAGTGTCAAAGTTGTGAGAAGTGGAGACGAACAAAAAACAATCAATCAATTCTGCTCCATCAACACTGAGACATTGAGTAAAACACTGAACCCAGAGTTACTCTAGCTAAACTGAACTGACCTGTAATCAGTGACCTGTGGAGAAAAAGTGACAGACTGAATAAATTAATCAATTAATCACTTAAAGCAGTCTTAAAGGGATAGTGCACCCCAAAATGAAAATTTTGTCATCATTTACTCGCCCTTATGTTGTTCCAAACCTGTATGAGTTTCTTTCTTCTGTTGAACTCAGAAGAAGATATTTTGAAGAAATTTGAATATTGTTGGTAACCAGACAGTTGACGGCACCCATTTACTTCCATAGTATTTTTTCCGCGGGACCCAATGCAACAGAGTGTGGTGTGGGACAAGATTTGATGTGCACGGGCGCTTAGACGCTTATAAATATCTAAAAACTAATAAATTGTTTTTCATATATTGCACAAAAGCAACAAGAACAACTAAAATTAAAGCTGCAAGCAGCATTTACAGGGACCAAGCACAAATAAGGCACAACAAGCCAGCCAACATGGCTGTGAGCATCAGACCAACTGCAACAGTGAGCAATTAAAAGACCTTTTAAGATCATTTTAGGCAAAAGAGCTGAAAAATCACAAATACGGTCAATAAAAAAGATTTACTAGTTCATCACTTTCGACCAATAGGTGGCGCTGTGACCAAATTAATGTGGTATGGTCAGAGTGAGGTGATAATGACACTCGCAAAGTTTGGTGTCAATATGTCAAAGCATTGCAGAAATATAGACTCAAAAGTCATTTTGGCATCAAGCCTCAAATTCGTTGCTTTGAATACGGTTTCGTCTATCAACACGAAATCCATAACTTTTTACCAACATGGTCTGAAGATGATACAATTTGATCTTGGTGAAAACAGGACCAACCTTCTAGGAGTAGTTCGAAAAAGTATGTTTTTAAAGAAAATTAAAATGACTGACAGGAAGTTTGGCTATGGCAAAATTGGCATCAATGTTCTCAGCATGACCCACGGAATCTAATAAGACCAGTGTCATTACAATAGGCTACATTTATATAAAGCTATTAGCATTTTTTAAAAATTTCATTATAAAATTTGACCACAAGGAGGCGCTATGTCAGAACCTATTGTGTACCTTCAGAGCATGGTGCCGATGGCACATCCTGAGTTTCGTGATGGTACATCAATGCATTCATATAATATGTTATTTTATATCAGAATACTGTATTGTAGTTAATGGAAATTTCATGTTTTGTTCAATTATAGCGCCACCAAGAGGCACAATCCCACCATTTTTTTTATGTGTCCTCAGGGTGACTCCATACATGTGTGTATCAAATTTGGTGCAAATATCTCATTTCGTTTTGGAGTTATAGACATTTATATGTGCGAGATCATAAAAAATGACCCATAAACGACTTTGTTTTGATTTTTTTGCCACTTCCTATCAAAATTTTGACATTTGGGCTTAATCATTTAGTTAACCAGCTTAGGTTTCGTGTTTCCTACGCTGGTTTCGTCTCGATGCCACTAACGGTTTCGAAGATATTCACAATGTTTTTAAGCGCTAAATCACCACGCCGCACAAACCGTAAGTCGAAACCTAGGATGTTTGGTATCGTTGGACTCGACAAGGATTCAGGAGTGTAAGGATGTGACTCCCGTGAAAATAAGCCGACCAGATCCTGGAGGGGAACGTATTTGGCGACAGGTGAAATAATTCTTTGACATGGTTAAAAATAATGAATGGTTTGTTTGTGTTTATTTGTTTAGCATATGTTGTCGCTGAATACGTTCCCCTCCAGTGTAGTTCTTATAGTAATATGACCCGTTGCGATCTGTCTCACTGCCTGTATCCACTTTTGTGTCCTTAAACATTAGTTTTTTTGGGGTCGACAGCTTATAAAAACTTATTTCTGGGTTTTTTAGCTTGTTAGCTGTGCACCTTGTCACACAGCAGCTTTTAGGCATTGTTCTGTTTTTTGTAATAAGTCAGAAATGACAAAGAGGCAGCCTCACGCAATACAAAGTCAATGGAGACGGTTGGATTGTTTCCCCCGCCCCCCGGTGGGCGTGGTTTTCAGATTCCCCTTTCCCCTACCCCTTTGTTTTGCGCGTTCACGTGAAGGGGTAGGGGTGTATCACCAGAAGTGTATCGGTCATGTGATTTCAGCAAACAGAGCTTTACCTGCATCAAATATATGACTAACTTGTCTTGAGTCAGTTTTATAATAACTTTATAATAATAACCTGATTGTCAGTACAAATCCTGTAGCTCAGTGGTTAGAGCATGGCACTAGCAATGCCAAGGTCATGGGTTCGAGCCCAGGGATTGCACATACTCAGATACAAATGTATAGTATAATGCAATGTAAGTCGCTTTGGATAAAAGCGTGTGCCAAATGCGTAAATGTAAATATTCAGAGTTCACCTCCTGATGAAAAATAGAGTATTAGACATGTGATCAATGTGCAGAAAACAATATTTTAATCCACCATTTCCTCTTTATTGAACCCTATTTCATCCTGTGTTACAGACTCGCTGACTGTAATCTCACTGATCAGTGCTGTGAAAGTTTGTCTTCATGTCTACAATCATCAAACTCTCTGAGAGAGCTGGATCTGAGTCACAATGACCTGCAGGATTCGGGAGTCAAGCTTCTCGCTGATGGACTGAAGAATTTACACTGTCAACTCAACAAACTGAGGTAAATTAAAGATGCCCTCTCTGGTCCTGATCTCCTGGGCCCAGTTGCTCAAAAAGTTTGCCGTTTTTTTCAAAGAGAAATTGGATTGGATCATCCTGATCCAGACATACTTTTTCAGATGACCAAATCTGGATTACTAGTGCTCTATGGAGCCCCTAAAGGGACTTGATGATGTAAAAATATGAGGGGGAGGGGGGTTTTGTTTTGTCAAATCAGTTGCTGTGGAATATAAATCAAAGTGTATCGGTCATGTGATTCCAGCAAACAGAGCTTTACCTGCATCAAATATATGACTAACTTGTCTTGAGCCAGTTTTCTAATAACCTTATAATAATATCCTGATTGTCAGATGACCAAATCTGGATTACTAGGGGAGGGGTTGGGGGTATTTCAATGCTTTTGCGTTTCGCACAGCTTTCACCCAAGAAACTTTGCATTCACAAGAAAGAAATTTTGACTGGTTCATCTTTTATTATTGTGCCAGTGTAGTTTAGTAAAAATACTTTAAATTAAATATAATTTCCTTTTTTTTTCTTTTGAACGAAGATTTCAAGATTTGATCCAATCCGTTCAGATTACTTTAGAGCAACTGGGCACTGGGTGTTTGTAATATATCAGCAGACCTCAGTGTGTCTGAAGACTTTGAGTTTGTATTTGCTTCAGCCTGTTTAACCCTCATGTGGCCTTTAGGGCCTTTGGACCCCATTTTGATGTTTCCCTCATAAAAAAAAAAAAATTGTTCCCTTCATCTCAGTGGTATGAGATTTTGTGACTTTTTTTATTACCTATCTACACACACAAAAAACTGGGCTTGATTCAGTTGTTATGATGGTATGTAGAAAAAAAAAGTAACTTTCAGGGTCTTCTACATCGAAAATGAATGGGAAAGGCATTTTTTTTTTTGTTTGTGTGTTGTTGTTTTTTGTTGTTGTTGTTGTTTTCCCTTCATTTTTTTCAATAAAATCAGTAAATCTGGCATTACTCCGGCATTTTACACACAGGAATGAAGACCTGGTACTAGAACAGAAATGCAATGTGGAACAAACATGCTCATTCACACACACACATCAACACTGTGACATTGAGTAAAACACTGAACCCAGAGTTACTCCAGCTGAACTGACCTGTAATCAGTGACCTGTGGAGAAAAAGTGAATAAATTAATCATTTTACTTAAAGCAGTCTTAAAGGGATAGTGCACCCAAAAATGAAACTTTTGTCATCATTTACTCACCCTTATGTTGTTCCAAACCTATATGAGTTTCTTTCTTCTGTTGAACTCAGAAGAAGATATTTTGAAGAAATACGAAGAAATTTGAATATTGTTGGTTACCAGACAGTTGACGGCACCCGTTCACTTCCATAGTATTTTTTCCGCGGGACCCAATGCAACAGAGTGTGGTGTGGGACAAGATTTGATGCTTAGACGCTTATAAATATCTAAAAACTAATAAATTGTTTTTCATATATTGCACAAAAGCAACAAGAACAACTAAAATTAAAGCTGCAAGCAGCATTTACAGGGGCCAAGCACAAATAAGGCACAACAAGCCAGCCAACATGGCTGTGAGCATCAGACCAACTGCAACAGTGAGCAATTAAAAGACTTTTTAAGATCATTTTAGGCAAAAGAGCTGAAAAATCACAAATACAGTCAATAAAAAAGATTTACTAGTTTATCACTTTCGACCAATAGGTGGCGCTGTGACCAAATTAATGTGGTATGGTCAGAGTGAGGTGATAATGACACTCGCAAAGTTTGGTGTCAATATGTCAAAGCATTGCAGAGATATAGACTCAAAAGTCATTTTGGCATCAAGCCTCAAATTCGTTGCTTTGAATACGGTTTCGTCTATCAACACGAAATCCATAACTTTTTACCAACATGGTCTGAAGATGATACAATTAGATTTTTGGTGAAATCTGGACCAACCTTCTAGGAGTAGTTCGAAAAAGTATGTTTTTAAAGAAAATTAAAATGACTGACAGGAAGTTTGGCTATGGCAAAATTGGCATCAATGTTCTCAGCATGACCCACGGAATCTAATAAGACCAGTGTCATTACAATAGGCCACATTTATATAAAGCTATTAGCATTTTTTTTTAAATTTCATTATAAAATTTGACCACAAGGAGGCGCTATGTCAAAACCTATTGTGTACCTTCAGAGCATGGTGCCGATGGCACATCCTGAGTTTCGCGATGGTACATCAATGCATTCATATAATATAGCATTTTATATCAGAATACTGTATTGTAGTTAAAGGATATTTCATGTTTTGTTCAATTATAGCGCCACCAAGAGGCACAATCCCACCATTTTTTTTTATGTGTCCTCAGGGTGACTCCATACATGTGTGTGTCAAATTTGGTGCAAATATCTCATTTCGTTTTGGAGTTATAGACATTTATATGTGCGAGATCATAAAAAATGACCCATAAACGACTTTGTTTTGATTTTTTTGCCACTTCCTATCAAAATTTTGACATTTGAGCTTAATCATTTAGTTAACCAGCTTAGGTTTCGTGTTTCCTACGCTGGTTTCGTCTCGATCCCACTAACGGTTTCGAAGATATTCACAATGGTTTTTTAAGCGCTAAATCACCACGCCGCACAAACCGTAAGTCGAAACCTAGGATGTTTGGTATCGTTGGCCTCGACAAGGATTCAGGAGTGTAAGGATGTGACTCCCGTGAAAATAAGCCGACCAGATCCTGGAGGGGAACGTATTTGGCAACAGGTGAAATAATTCTTTGACATGGTTAAAAATAATGAATGGTTTGTTTGTGTTTGTTTAGCATATGTTGTCGCCAAATACGTTCCCCTCCAGTGTAGTTCTTATAGTAATATGACCCGTTGAGATCTGTCTCACTGCCTGTATCCACTTTTGTGTCCTTTTAACATTAGTTTTTTTGGGGTCGACAGCTTATAAAAACTTATTTCTGGGTTTTTTAGCTTGTTAGCTGTGCACCTTGTCACACAGCAGCTTTTAGGCATTGTTCTGTTTTTTGTAATAAGTCAGAAATGACAAGGAGGCAGCCTCACGCAATACAAAGTCAATGGAGACGGTTGGATTGTTTCCCCCGCCCCCCGGTGGGCGTGGTTTTCAGATTCCTCTTTCCCCTACCCCTTTGTTTTGTGTTCACGTGAAGGGTTAGGGGTGTCTCGATTCTCTTTTGGCTGGAGTGGTAAGGGGAAGGGCCAGATAGCCCTTCAAACGAAGATTTTTCAGGACCACACTTCGAACGAAGGGGTATGAGAAATTTCTCTGCATACACCGACGACCGTGCTGCTAGAATGCGTGTAGTGATCATGGTAGTGATATTTCCACTCAGGATCGATCATTTGTGTTACCTGGCTGCCAGTTTCTCCGTAGCTTGCTAAACGCGCAATTTGAATGATGTGAACATAAATGAGTAATACATCCTTCATAGCTATTTACATCTCGTATCGTATGTGAACTCTTGCGTTACCAAGGCAACATCTGACTCGTTTGTATTTGTATTGCTTTGCAAAGAGGTCCGTTATCGCAGCACCACAGTAGAAAACAAAACCATATCCGTACCGGCCGGCTCGGAATGGAATGGAACGGTTAAACAAACAGCTTGGCCCGATGGAAAAGCGGCTTCACCAGTCTTGGGAAACTCGAAGGCTCATACGTTTTCGAACTGAAACCGAGCGCCGTCCAAAATACAGCGCAAAACAACGTTGGGAGTGAGTAATCTGTTAAACGTGCTCGTGCCTGATTTCTGTTGATATGTGCACTTCACTGCTGTTCATACTGGCTAAATGTTACAGGACACTAATAAAAGAAACTAGATATGATGACGTGTGTAATGGTGTAGTAGTGGTGTCCCAATTCTTAGGGGAATATTTTCACCCCTACACCTTGCCACTCTGTTTCAAGGGGCAAGGGGAAGGGCGAAGGGGTATAAAATAGAATTGGGATTGGGCCAAAATACAGCATTTTAGCACAAAATTCAAAATGGCCGACAGCCAAAATGGCTGATATGGGAAAATTGGATATCATTCGACTCGGCATGATGCCCCGAATCCAAATTTATGATTTTTGGACAAACCCATCAGAAGTTATAATCAAAAATAGCCATTTTTCGTATCTCCGCACCAGTAGGGGGCGCTGCGCCGAAACGCTGCATGTACCGAGTTTGGTAAGATTACAATAAAGTGTCGTGGAGATATAGCGTCAAGTCTGATTTCACGAGCTTTTCTTCAAATTCATTTGTGCTGTTTTCGAGAACGGATGGTTCTATCAAAAAGCTTTTGATAACTTTTTGCAAGCATGGTCTGAAGATGATCTGGTTCAATTTTTGTGAAAATCGGAGTAACGCCCTAGGAGGAGTTCGAAAAAGTAGGTTTTTCAGAAAAATCTAAGTGGCGGGAAAAATTTCATGACGGAAAATATAGGGTGCAATATATGAGTGAATATATGAGAATATATGAGTGAAACTTTGGACAGGTGTTGGCGCTAGAGGGTTTGAGTTAGAGACTCCAAATTTGCTATGGACACAGTTGAGACTGGCCTCTATCAGTGTGCCAAATTTCACAACTTTCCCGCATACGGTTCTATGGGCTGCCAGAGACTTATATGGCGGAAACGGAAGAAGAATAATAAGAACGCATATGCGAGATTCTATTTATAACACATGTTTGCAGTGTTAAGCAATGTAGCCAATCACAGACATATCTGTTGATTTCTGAAACGCAATGGCCAATCAGAGATGTTAGAATCCTCTCACCACTCAAAACACCGGAGTTTTTGTGCTGAAATTTGCACGCTCACGAATCCTATTATAACACATGAAGTATAGAAATTATGAAAGATTTATTGTTCATATATCCATTGTGTTATAACAGAGCTTTGTGAGATTGTGATGAACGGAGATGTCAGTTTTTTAGTCATTATAAAGGGAGCGCTCTTTGAGAGCATTCTGCCATATCAAACCATGCAGCAGCAGCTTGCTTTTCTGTTGAAACTAACTGTGGTTTGTGAAAGCTGATGCTTTAATCACAAATATTTTATCGGAAGCGTTTATGCTGGGATGTTGTGGCGACACATAACTTAATATTTCATGTAAATTTCATGGATGTACTGACAAAAATCTATATAGGCTACTTTTATACAGGATTTTGCGGGCGGGAGCGGGACAAGATGTTATTTTGAGGGAGTGGGACAGAATCCTGCGGGAGCGGATGGGTGCGTGACTGAAAAATCCGTCCTGCGCAGGTCTGATGGAGGTCAATGGGTGCCGTCAACTTTTTGATTACCAACATTCTTTAAAATATCTTCTTTTGAGTTCAACAGAAGAAAGAAACTCATACAGGTTTGGAACAACATAAGGGTGAATAATTTTTTTTTTATTTTGGGGTGAACTATCCCTTTAAGGAAACACACCAACTATAAATTACACAAGTAGTATATTTATTTCCATTGGTTTTTCTACATGAAATGACAGCAAGTTAAATGTGTATGAATAGAAATTCAAAATTGTGGTTTTCCCTATATTCAAATTAAACTATATTGCCCAATCTTTCTTTTTACTTTCCAACACTACAACTGATACAATATATTTGTGTGTGTGTGTGTGTGTGTGTAGATTATCTGGCTGTATGGTGACAGAGGAAGGCTGTTGTTTTCTGGCTTCAGCTCTGAGTTCAAACCCCTCACACCTGAGAGAGCTGGATCTGAGCTACAATCACCCAGGACAATCATTAGTCAAGCTGCTCTCTGATCCAAACTACAGACTGGACAAACTCAAGTATGTTCAACACTAACAATCATCCTGTCATGTGTGTTTGGACATGTGTGTGCTATAAACTCATATGTTCATGTGTGCTATAAACTCATATATTCGTCTGAAGATGATGAAGTGAGTCATAACAGCAGCATCTGAGAAACAGACTCAATCTCTGATCCCAAAACATCAATTCAAAGCTTGTTGCTGCTCTAGAAAGTAAATTCTCAGTGCTGTCAGAGACATGAAGCAAAAACAGATCCAAGATACAGACTCAGAGATCACAGTCTAAATGAGAAGAAATGATATTTGTCCTCATGATACTGAATAAAGCAGAGCATCTGAACAGCAAGAGATTTCTGCAGTTAGTAGATGAATATCAGTTATTGATTAAAACACTTGAACAAATGAAAGGATAAAGACACAATTGATCAGTGAATGTAAAGGTGAGTCTGTAGATCAAGACTTGAGGATCTTATTCAGTGATAGAGGCTGTGAATCAGGAACTACATCAAATGATGGAGGACAGACAGAAGATCTCAAAGGATCTTCATCAGAAGAGACACCGGCCTGAGTTTGAGATATAGTTCACTATTTTCCAGCTCTTCAGATATATGATAACTTTTGTGTGATGAACAGACTAAAATTTAAGTCATTCACATGTTCCTTATGAGCTCAGATCTTCTCATGTTTGCAATTTTAAAATGTTACTTAATTTTGTTTTTGATAAATTAGTGTTTAGTTGACAAAATCATTTTCAATTTAATACCCACTTTTAGTTTTAATAAAAAATCATTATGTAAACTGATTGTGACTATTTGTTTTTATAGTGTGGATCATGGAGGAGAGATCAGAATTACAGCAGGACCACAGAAATGTAGGACACACACACACACACACACAGCTTGGTCATTGTTGTTTTGTTGTGTTATAAATGTTATAATCTCTTCTTGTGTTCAGATGCATGTGATCTCACACTGGATTTAAACACAGTAAACACTCATCTCACTCTGTCTGTGAGGAACAGAAAGGTGACGTATGTGAGAGAGAATCAGCCGTATCCTGATCATCCAGAGAGATTTGATGAGTGGCCTCAGGTTCTGTGTAGAGAGAGTCTGACTGGACGCTGTTACTGGGAGACTGAATGGAGCGAATGGGTTAATATATCAGTGACGTATAAAGGAATCAGCAGGAAAGGATGGAGTCATGATTGTTTGTTTGGAAAAAATGAAAAGTCCTGGAGTCTGACGTGTAAAAACAAATTCACTGTCAAACACAATAATAAGAGCACAGAAATATCTGCTCCTTCACGTCTCTCTAACAGAGTAGGAGTGTATCTGGACTGGTCGGCCGGCACTCTGTCCTTCTACAGCGTCTCTGACACACACACACTCACACACTTACACACATTCAACAGCACATTCACTGAACCCCTCTATGCTGGATTTAGAGTTGATTCTGATAGTTCAGTGTCTCTGTGTGAGATTAAACATCTTCCTGTGAGAAACAACTGAGACACACAGATGAGTGAAAGAAACACACTCACATTATCTCTCTCTTTAACTCACACAGCTGTAAACTCTTTCTCTAATCTTAATTTCAGTGTGTATATAGAAACACACACACTGACTTCAGTCTAAATGAGACACACCACAGACTTCTATTGTGTTTCTATAAAGACATTTGAATGCGGCTCAACAGGAGTTTTGTCTTTCTGAGTCTCTGAGCGCCACCTGGAGGAAGATTGAGTTTCTCACTCACAGGAAAGTTGTTAGCCAGTGTTTGCTCTGTTACTATGGTAACTGAGGGTCAGGTCAGAGGTCATCTTTTAAATACACTTCAATACAAATGTTAAAGGCTGTGGACCTCATCTTACTATGTACAAGCAATCAATTATTGTAATTTTCAACCAATAATCAATAAAAAGCATATAAAAATATATATTCAAATTATAAATATATGAACACAGAGAACTAAAAATATGTTTCTGTAATGCTGTATTTAATAAAGATTTATGTTTATGTTTGAAAGACGTACAATATGTTTGAATATCTGTAAATTGTGATATGTGATATGAGTTTACAGGTTAACTTAATTCCTTTATTTTCCAGTCAGTCAAAACAATATTTTGGTTTGATTGAATCATGGATCTCAGTAAAAGCAGTTCTAACTCTACTCCAGAACAGGGTTTCATTATATTTTGGTGTATCCAAAATGGCCCATGTTGATGATAATGTCTTTATTCAATTTTTTTCTTTTAATTAATTATTCTTTTACTTGTTATTAATTTTTGTTTAATCAATTATATATTTTCTACTATATGCTCTGATATGTTTATTTACAAATGTAAGATATTTGGTGTCTGTAAGATCATATTTTCCATCAAAATTGATTATGTGATGTACCTTCATATCAAAATATGTCTGTTTTCATCTCTGCAGACATGAGATAATGCAAGATCTGCAATATTCTATTAAAAATGTCAAAACAACACCTTCTATATCTATTTTTCCTTTAAGTATCTTCCAACACTAAATGTCATCCAGCAGGTGGCGCTGACACTTAAAGAATGAACTTTAACCAATATAACCTGAAGTCTGAATGACTGAGAATGATGATAATGTAAATGATTTACAGTGATAACAATGATAATGGTTAATGATAATAACTATTGCAAACAAATGCTGAATTAATGTGCAATTTTTACTAAAAACAGTGATGATGATTTGATGAGGTAACAGAAAGCACCTCAAGGAATAGTTCAATAGGAATTGTTTTTGTTTTCATGAAGGCTTGTTTCCACCACTGAATAAAAAAAATTAAAAGGTAATTTCGCCTTTTTATCTCAAAATTCTGACTTTTTTTCTTCCAATTGCAAGTTTACATCTTGCAATTCTCACTTTTTTTCTCAGAATTTCATGATATTTAGTCGCAATTGTGAGTTATAAAATCAGAATTGTCTGATACAAACTCACAATTGTGACGAAAAAAAGTCACAATTATCTTTTAAATGGGTGGTTCAGTGGTTTTTTTCTAGACTTGATTGTGTTTTGGGGGCACAGTTTAACATGTTTTAATGCTTCGTTTTTTTTTTTAAAACGCTGTATTTGTTCCTTTTTAGACAGAAATAGTATCTGAGGATTTCCAGTCAGGTTTTAGACCGTACCATAGTACTGAGACTGCTCTCATTAGAGTTACTAATGATTTGCTCTTATCATCAGATCGTGGTTGTATCTCTCTATTAGTGTTACTGGATCTTAGTGCTGCATTTGACACTATCGATCACAACATTCTTTTAAATAGACTCGAAAATTATGTTGGCATTAGTGGAACTGCATTGTCATGGTTCAAATCATACTTATCTGACCGTTATCAGTTTGTAGTAGTAAACGAAGAGAGGTCATATCAATCACAAGTTCAATATGGAGTACCGCAAGGCTCAGTACTAGGACCGTTGCTTTTCACTCTGTACATGCTACCCTTGGGAGATATCATTAGGAAGCATGGCGTTAGTTTTCACTGTTACGCTGATGATACTCAGCTCTATATTTCTTCGCGCCCTGACGAAACTTACCAATTCACAAAATTAACAGAATGCATAGCTGATATAAAAAATTGGATGACCAGTAATTTCCTACTTCTAAATTCAGAAAAAACAGAGATTCTAATTTTTGGACCAAAAACTTCTTCACGTAATAACCTAGAATACTGTCTAACACTTGATGGCTGCTCTGTTAAGTCTTCGTCGTCAGTTAGGAACCTGAGTGTGCTCTTTGATACCAATCTTTCATTTGAAGGCCATGTTACTAGCATCTGTAAAACCGCATTCTTCCATCTTAAAAATATATCTAAACTACGACATATGCTCTCAATGAAAAATGCAGAACAGTTAGTTCATGCGTTCATGACCTCAAGGCTAGATTACTGTAACGCTCTACTGGGTGGTTGTTCCGCTCGCCTGATAAATAAACTACAGCTCGTACAAAATGCAGCAGCTAGAGTTCTTACTAGAACCAGGAAGTATGACCATATTAGCCCAGTTCTGTCAACACTGCATTGGCTTCCTGTTAAACATCGTATAGATTTTAAAATCTTGCTAATTACTTACAAAGCACTAAATGGTTTAGCTCCCCAGTACCTGAGCGAGCTCTTAAAGCATTATAGTCCTTCACGTCTATTGCGATCTCAGAATTCAGGCCAGCTGATAATACCTAGAATATCAAAATCAACCGCAGGTGGTAGATCCTTCTCCTATCTGGCACCTAAACTCTGGAACAATCTTCCTAGCATTGTTCGGGAAGCAGACACACTCTGTCAGTTTAAATCTAGACTAAAAACGCATCTCTTTAACCTGGCATACACATAACACATTATTAATTTATATTTTCAAATCCGTTAAAGGATTATTAGGCTGCATAAATTAGGTCAGCCGGAACCGGGAACACTTCCTATAACACCAGATGTACTCGTTACATCAGAAGAAGAATGGCATCTACGCTAATATTAGTCTTTCTGTTTATCCCGAGGTCTACCGTAGTCAACCAGATCCGGGCCGTATCCTGGTGAGACCGAGGACCGGCGCCTTGACACGACCACAACACAGCCCTGAAGTATCAGCAGAGATTGAGCCAACTAGATCATCCATTGTGAAGGCCTCATCAACACAACAGCCAGTGGCACAGCTCCTCAACACACCGTCCATACCGGTGTGATGAATACGATCCTCAACTGGACTGAACTGGAATAAATACTTTGAATGTTGCGATCCTATCAGACATATGATAGCAACCTGAATCGTAACAAAGCACTGTTCGCCAGTTCGTTTTTTTTTCTCCATTTTAACACAGAAGTCTATTTGCCACCTGTTTGTCATCTGATGTCACCTGTTGGAGTTTGGGTTCCTTGCCGCTGTCGCCTTTGGCTTGCTTAGTTGGGGACACTTGACATTTGATATTCAACAGTACTTTGATCTGCCGACACTGACACTATTCTTTAAGAGCTGCTGTGCAGCCAAAATTATATACCAGTTATCAATGTAAAGCTGCTTTGACACAATCTGCATTGTAAAAAGCGCTATATAAATAAAGGTGACTTGACTTGACTATTTTTCATATATTTTACCTTTATTCTACACCTCTGTTTCCACTGTCATATAAACGGCTCGTTTGACTTCCTGGTTCTATGATACCACTCCCTCCGAAATACGCAATGTGCTCAGATTGGTTAGCAGGTTGGTAGCTGGCCCAGTGTATTGTGATTCGCTGAAGTGTCCGGAAACGCCACGCCCCTTATCATCCGTTGCTTCAGTGAAAATTTAAATAATGGCGTCTATATTGCTGTATCAAATTGAGCCCGAATTAGATCCAGATGAAGAGGGTCAAGCTGCAATGGTGGCTTTTAAAGGATGTTTCTGAATGGTATTTCATTTTTTTTTTAATTTGTGTCAAAGTGTTTAGATATGCTGTCACTGCTGTTTGTTAGCTTTCAATATACAGTTTTATCCTGATTAAAGCTTTACTGTAGCAGAATACATGACTGAGTAGTCGCATTTTTGTAAAGGTAGTGTTTAATTTATAGCATGAACAACTGTTTGTCTATGAACATAAAGTTTGTTGGTGTTTGTTGGAGAAGTATGCACTATAATTTAACTGGCTAGCGAAGCAAAAACGAGTTGCTCTTTGTATATGTCCTTGATGCAACCAAAAATAGCAACAGAACTATATGTTTAAAAGACATGTACAAACAATAAAACATACTTACAGTTTGAAGCCAATAAACAGCAGCTTCTGCTTTTAAAGTGGGAACTGCTTCTTTCAGTAAAAGCCTTTGTGCAAATCCAGCATTGAACTCGTATAGATTCTGGAAGCTGTCTTCAGCACCGCATCCAGTGTAGAAAATATCAGATTATAATGGGTTCTATATCTTTTGACGTGTCGCGTCCGGTGTACACAACTCTTCTGCTTCCATTATGCCGCGCGACATGGCCTCGCCCACTTTGTTGCGTGTTCCCGGGGGTGTGTTTTGCAGGGTTTATGATGTCACCAACCTGGGAAGAAGCTCGTTGTAGTCCAAACCGGTCGTTTTTGTAGGCATTAAACTGCCATAACTTTAAAAGACAATATCTCTGTTTGCATTGAACTTTCAGCGCTGTAACTTTGCAGATACTGTTTATGCTCAAGCAGCAACATTACACACTAACTAAAGTTAAAAAAGTGAAATCGCAATGAACCACCCCTTTAAATTGTTTTCCATGACGGAAACAAGCACCCATAATGTTTTCATACTTGAATGTTGATTATTTTCCTCATATTCTTCATTGTTGCAGCTCCTCTCTTCCCAGTCTGTCAGTAACGCTCTGTTTAGTTCCTGTCTCTATGAAGCCCCTCCTTCTGAAAAGCACAATGTGCTCTGATTGGTCGGCCCGGAGCAGTGTTGTGATTGATGTTTGGGAAATGCCCCGCCCCTTTATTCTGCATATGAATTATTTAAATGAGGAATATTGTGATGTGTTTGTTTCCAGAAGAAAACTCAAGACTACAATAGAGGCGTTTCAGGGAGTTCAGAAACACTGACACTGATATAGAGAAAAAACTGGGACTTTGCAGAGCTTTTTCATGCTCAAACAGTATTATACAGTAAAGAAAGATGAACATGGAAAACAGCATAACAGGATCCCATAAAAGATGCAAAAACAACAACACACGGGTTTAGAAAGACTATAATGACAGAATCTTCATTTTTGGTCGAATAATTCCTTCTGTTTCCATCGTGACATTAGAGAGTTTGTTTATATCCACTTACATAACGGTGAGCGGAGTGTGATGATCGAGTGTCGTTGCGTTCCAAACGGGATATATCGGAGTGAAGATAATCATGGCCGCTATATTGAAGGGTCGTTCCAGACCAAAATGCTCAAAACTGGCCACTTCAAATGGCCCTTCAGAATGAAGGATTTCAAAGGGTACAACTGATGGACACTTCGGGCCCCCATGATCCTTTGCACAGGGAAGTTGTTTGGCATCACAGAATGGGTACAGGAGGCTCAGAGTTCGATTTTACCTGTAAATGTTTATAGGCTATAGCCTAGTATTTTTCTATACTACTGTAATATTTATACGAGTTAGATTTGGTACATTATTATGGTCAAAACGACATTGTACTTCAACAAAAATACTTTACAGCTCCCTTTATCAGTCCATTCAAATGTTTCACATACATAGACACAATATACAATATATTTAACATAAAAGACCGGCAGTAGCTTATAATGTTACTACAGTAAATGAATGCGTATTAATATAAAGAGTACACCAGGGGGAAAAGACGAAGGTGCCTCCTTGATTGTCTCGTTAAGATGACGCAGAAGTGCATTCCAAAAAAAGAGGGTTTTTTTGGCCCCCTACACCCTTCATTCATTCGAAGCTCTCGCTCCGGAGGGTAAACCCTTTGGGATTAGGGCATAGGGACGAGCTCTTCCAAATGGAACACATGGTGTAAACTGAAGTGACATTACAACATCACAAACACTTCTGGACATGACCATATCAGCAGATGAAAACTGATTACAACATCTGAACAAAAAGGTGATGTGTGTGAGATAGAAGCAGCCATATCCTGATCATCCAGAGAGATTTGATGAGTTTGAACAGGTTCTGTGTAGAGAGAGTCTGACTGGACACTGTTACTGGGAGACTGAATGGAGCGGGATGGAGGATAATATATCAGTGACATATAAAGGAATCAGCAGGAAAGGATGTTCTTAGTTCTTAGCAACCGCTTGCTCTGTTACTATGGTAACTGAGGGTCAGGTCAGAGTTCATCTTCTAAACACACTTCATTACAAATGTTAAAGTTGAAGATGTGGATCAAACTCATGTCAGATTTACTCTTTGTAGAAACTCAATGATCAGGAGAGTTTGAGAATCTCAGTTGTAGAGCTTGAAAACATTCAATGATCAGCTCGTGTCTGGAGCTCAACATTATTATGAGCTGATATCATCAAATTATGCTCCCAAATCCTCACAGCCATTTAATAGAAAGTTATGATTAACATTGTCATTTTTAAATTGAGCAATAAAATTTAATTTGTCATAAAATATTCTTTTTTATTATTGTTTTTCATTTATCACATAAACATATGAAATCACATATGGGTCAACATGGTTAGTAAAAATATTTGTAATGTCAAATGTTTATGAATATTTTAAATATATAAAAATAATGTGTCAAATATGGATTATAACCATTTTCAAATCTAGCATGTATCAATGTGTCTGTTTTAAATCTAATGGCAGGTGAAGTTGTGGCTCATGTTTTGTCTCAAGAATCAGAGACAGGATGGTTTGATATTTAAATGGTTAAATGAGTGAATCCAGTTCAGTTCATCTCAACACCAGAGTCTGTCACACGCTTATTGAAATGAACTGAACACTTGAACAAATGCAACACAATTCATCATTCACACTATTTAATATTTATTCATTATGTCATAGTTGTAGTATTGCTGATGTTGCAGTTCAATATCTGTGTTAATTATTTAGATAGCATAAATATATAAATACAGAGATACTGCAATACTTGCTGTTTCAAAGAGTTTTATTTTATAAAGCCTGATTTACTGTACATAAGATATGTTTTATAATTACTGTTTTTCGTGATATGTGATAAAACTCTGTCCTACATCATTAGTGTTTTCTCCTTAGAAACATTAATATCAGTTGTGTTACATCTGTGCTTTTCTGAATGTTTAGGCCTACTTTAGTACTGTTACAATACAGACGGGGCAGAGGCAGAGATAACAGAAAGCAGACTTTATTTTTCACACACAGCAGAGGTAATGGTGATGCAGGTGAGTGAAGATGAGTGAAGTTGGATGTTGAAGTGTTGATAAATAGTAATACTGTCCTTTTGGGTGATTTGTTGAAGTGACGATCCGTGGAGAGGTGCTGGAATGGCTGACAAGGAGGATTGGAGACACTCACACACAAACTGGAACAACACAGGGAGACGAGGAGACTTGGAGACGATGGAGACAGGTAAGTAGATTCAACTGGAGTCCAAGAGGTAAGCATTTAGAGTTCCTAATGCGAACAAGACCGGACAGTGACTGTGAGTGTGTGAGTGTGTTTTATGGTGGCAGTGATGAGTAGCTAGATGAGGTGCAGGTGTGGGTGATCAGTACTCTGGGGATTTAGTGCGCTATGATTGGGTGATGTTGGAACCTGACGTGTCTGTGACAGTACCCCCCCATCCACGGCCCGCTCCTGAGGGCCGAGGACCCCGACGTTGCGGTGGTCGGCCTCTTCCACGGGGGGCTGGTCTGTCAGGGTGATTGGAATGGAAGGTTTGGAGGAGGTTTGGATCCAAGATGTCGTCCCTGGGGACCCATGAGCGTTCTTCGGGGCCGTATCCCTCCCAGTCGACCAGATATTCTAATAGACCACCACGGCGTCGGGAGTCCAAGATCTCGTGAACCTCATATGCGACGCCGTCGTCCAGGTAAGTGGAAGGGGGGGTTCGGAGGCTGCCACGTCAGGTCCTGTGGAGAGAGAAACAGAAGGGTGGTGAGGCTTAAGAAGTGAGACATGGAATGTAGGATGAATTCGGTAGTGAGGAGGTAGTTGAAGTTGATACGTGACTGGGTTGATCTGCTTGGTGATGGTGAATGGACCAATGAACCTGGGACTCAGCTTCCGGCAGGGCAGACGCAGGCGGATGTCCCTGGTTGACAGCCAGACCTTCTGACCGGGCTGGTATGAGGGAGCTTCGGACCGGCGAAGGTCTGCTGTCATCCTGCGTCTGCGCAGGGCTCGCTGCAGTTGGTGATGCGCTGAGCCCCAGACCCTCTCGCTCTCTCAGAACCAGTAATCTACAGATGGTACGTCAGAGGGTTCCCCAGACCAGGGGAACAGTGGGGGTTGGTAGCCGAGTACGCATTGAAATGGTGTAAGGCCGGTGGAGGGCTGACGGAGAGAGTTTTGGGCGTACTCGGCCCAACCCAGGTACTGGTTCCAAGAGTCCTGGTGGTCATGACAGAAGGTACGGAGGAAGCGACCGATCTCCTGGATCTTCCTTTCCGTCTGCCCATTCGACTGCGGATGGTAACCGGATGTTAGGAGCGAGACCTAGGAGCACACCTAGGAGCGAGAAGAATGCCCTCCATACCTTGGAGATGAATTGCGGTCCCCTATCGGAGACAATGTCCTCTGGGATACCAAAGTATCGAAACACATGATTGAAGTGTTGCTCTGCCGTTTCCATGGCAGTGGGTAGGCCTCTTAGGGGTATTAGGCGGCAGGACTTCGAGAACCGGTCCACTACCACGAGGACGCAGGTGTTGTTGTTGGAGGCTGGGAGATCGGTGATAAAATCGACCCCTAGGTGTGACCAGGGTCGGTTGGGAACGGGCAGAGGTAAGAGCTTGCCGGATGGTAAGTGGCGTGGGCTCTTTGAGATGGCGCATTCCTTACAGCCCTGCACGTACCTTCTGACATCTGCTGCCATGTTGGGCCACCAGAAGCGTTCCCTCAGCAGCGAGAGGGTTTCATTGGCCCCCGGGTGACCAGTGCCAAGTGACGTGTGGGCTGAGTGGATGAGAGGAGTGCGTCGTGATCTCGTGGTGTAGCACAAGCCTGGTGGACAACCCGGCGGAGCGTTGGTGGAGGCATTGGAGGAGGGTAAGGTCTCTTCTGACCAGGAAATGGGGCTGACAATGAGTTCTTTTGGAATGATGGTTTCTGGATCTTCGGTCTTTTCTTCTGGAGCATGGAGACGGGAGAGAGCATCTGCTTTAACATTTTTGGGACCGGGGCGGTAGGTTATGGTGAAGTTGAATCTGGTGAAAAACAAGGCCCAGCGGGCTTGTCTCGGGTTGAGTCTCTTTGCAGAGCATAAGTATTCAAGGTTTTTATGATCTGTAAGGACTTGGAAGGGATGTTTGGCTCCCTCCAGCCAATGCCTCCACTTCTCCAGGGCGAGTTTCACGGCTAGGAGTTCCCGGTTACCAATATCATAGTTCCTCTCCGCCGGGTTGAGCTTGCGGGAGAAGAAGGCACATGGATGGAGTCTGCTGGGATTCCCCTGCTGCTGGGACAACACCGCTCCTACTCCGGTAGTGGAAGCGTCCACCTCGACAACGAAGGGCAGCTCTGGGTTGGGGTGGACGAGGAGAGGAGCGGTGGTGAAGGCTTCTTTGAGGTGTTGAAAGGCCTCCGTGGCCTCAGGGGTCCAGGACAGAGACTTGGGCTTATTACGGAGCAGGTTGGTAAGTGGACTGGCAAGGGAGCTGTAGTTGTGAATGAAACGGCGGTAGAAGTTGGAGAATCCGAGAAAGCATTGTAATTCCTTGATGGATGAGGGAGTTGGCCAGGTCTTAATGGCTTCCACCTTCCCCTCGTCCATCCGGATGCCACTGCTGTCGATGATGTAATCGAGGAAATGGACTGATGACTGATGGAATGTACACTTTTCTGCTTTGAGGAATAGGTGAAACTTGCGGAGTTGTTGGAGGACCTCCGCAACGTGGTGGCGATGTTCGGCCAGGCTCCGGGAGTAGATCAGGATGTTGTCCATGTAGACCAGGACAAAGCGATGGAGAAACTCCCGGAGCACCTCATGTATGAAATCATGGAATACGGAGGGGGCGTTGACCAGGCCATACGGCATAACCAAGTATTCATAGTGGCCGGTAGGTGTCACAAAGGCGGTCTTCCACTCGTCCCCCTCGCGTATCCGGATGAGGTTGTACGCGCTGCGGAGGTCCAGTTTGGTGAAGACAGTGGCACCATGGAGATGTTCTAGGGCTGAAGGGACGAGAGGAAGGGGATAACGGAACTTAACAGTGATGTTGTTCAATGAGCGGTAATCAATGCAGGGCCTCAAGCCTCCGTCCTTCTTGGCCACGAAGAAGAAACTTGAAGCAGCAGGGGAAGTGGATGGTCGGATGTATCTTTGAGCAAGAGCTTCCTTGATGTACTCCTCCGTGGCCTTCTCCTCTGGGACGGATAGAGGGTATATCCTTCCCCTAGGCACTGGTTCACCCGGAAGCAGATCGATGGCACAGTCCCATGGCCGGTGTGGAGGCAGCTTGGAAGCTCGTTGTGGGCAGAATACGTCACTGTAACACTCAGGGATGTCAACGGAGCGCTGGTCCACTGGGCTCTCAATGGTCGTGGCACAGACAGGAAGAGACTCGGAGCGTGGAGAACGAGGAATGGGAAGCACAGGGAAACAGTCGTGGAAACAGGTTTCGCCCCACTTCAGGACCTCGCCGGTTTTCCAAGAGAGTGTTGGGTTGTGCTGCTCCAACCAGGGGCGCCCTAGGATCACGTCAGCGGTGGATCCCTCCAGAACCAGCAGATGGAGATGTTCGACGTGTAGAAGGCCGACTTGTATCTGGATGGCTTCAGTGCAATGGCGGATGTGTTTACGGCTTAGGGCTTCCCCCGTTACTGATCGTATCTGGTAGGTGGTCGGCGTAGCCGTGGTCTTGACGTGGAGCTGGCGACAGAGGGTGCCGGAGATGAAGTTGCCGGCTGACCCAGAATCGAGGAGGGCGACCACTGGAATGGAAATGTCAGAAGCAGTAAGAGTTACAGTAGTGGTGAGGGGTTTAATTTTTTTGATTGACGGAATGATAGCACTCACCATGGGTCGCGGAGGACGAATTAGGCATGTGGAGAGGATATGCCCAGGAGAACCACAGTACAAACAAAGATTCTGGGTCAGCCGTCTCTGTCGCTCAGCTGGGGAGAGCCGTGTACCTTCCAGAGACATGGGTTCGTTGGCTGGTTCTGGGGAGCTGACGGATTCTGGTCGACGTGCTGAGATGGGGAATAGCAGCTGGCCCTGGTGTTCTTCTAAACACGACTGCATACGAGTGGCGAAACGGATGGAGAGTTGGATGAATCGTTCAAGGCCGATGGAATCCTCGTATGCAGCGAGATGCAACCGCACGCGAGGATCCAATCCTTGGCGATAAGTTGTTATCAAGGCTTGTTCGTTCCAGCCGCTGGATGCTGCGAGAGTTCTAAACTGCAAGGCATATTCGTTAACAGATAAGGATCCTTGTTTAAGGTTATAGAGTTTCTCACCAATCGACGAGTCAGAGATGGGTTTCCCAAAAACTTCGCGGAAGTGGGCCACAAAACCGGAGTATGACTGAGTAATAGGATGATTTTGGGACCAGATTGAATCTGCCCATTGGAGCGCCTTGCCTTGCAGTTGGGAGATGATGAACGCCACTTTTGAGGTTTCGGTGGGAAAGTTGTGCGGTTGCATCTCCAGGACCAGCGAGCACTGCAGAAGGAATCCGCTGCAGTCCTCCGCCGAACCAGAGTAGGGCGCCGGTTTCGCCATGGGACTGGCGTGCACAGGAGGTGAAGGAGAGGTAACGGGGTTTGCGGAGGTGATCGCTGGATGGGGTGATGTTGGAGTGGTGGAAAGAGCTCGTCGAAGGACATCGACGAGCTCTTGAATGGGATCCGGGTGACTCATACTGTGTGTGAAGACGATGTTTTCAGGTCCGGTCTTCTGTTACAATACAGACGGGGCAGAGGCAGAGATAACAGAAAGCAGACTTTATTTTTCACACACAGCAGAGGTAATGGTGATGCAGGTGAGTGAAGATGAGTGAAGTTGGATGTTGAAGTGTTGATAAATAGTAATACTGTCCTTTTGGGTGATTTGTTGAAGTGACGATCCGTGGAGAGGTGCTGGAATGGCTGACAAGGAGGATTGGAGACACTCACACACAAACTGGAACAACACAGGGAGATGAGGAGACTTGGAGACGATGGAGACAGGTAAGTAGATTCAACTGGAGTCCAAGAGGTAAGCATTTAGAGTTCCTAATGCGAACGAGACCGGACAGTGACTGTGAGTGTGTGAGTGTGTTTTATGGTGGCAGTGATGAGTAGTTAGATGAGGTGCAGGTGCGGGTGATCAGTACTCTGGGGATTGAGTGCGCTGTGATTGGGTGATGTTGGAACCTGACGTGTCTGTGACAAGTACAGCTTACAAATTGCACTAAATTTGATATATTGAGGATGAAACATGAATAAACAAACAACAAGCACAAACCTGAGTCTGCTATATTCCCTGACAATGTATAACCAATGTTCTTACATCACACATAATATCATTCAGTTGATGTTTTAATATTTTTATACAATAAACTGAAAAGAGAATAAAATATTTCTTTCAAAATTAACAGAAACCTTCATCTGACAGTGTTAAATACTGATGGTGTTGACAAAGTTAAAAAACAAATGAATGACAAGTTAATTAAGACAACGAATTCTTCAATTAATATTTAATTTAATACAATGGTTACATTTTACCATACAGCTGCACTAATACGCATTAATTCATACTTAACTAATGCACAGATAATCACGTGTTAATGTATGACTCATGAAGAAATAAAACCATTATTTAATGATTACTAATAAAGATTCAATATGATTAATAGATTAAATAGCATATGAATTGCTTAACTAAATGTCATCATGTATTAATTCCTTAATAACATATAGTATTAATTAAGAGTGTAAATGAATGTGTTAATTACCACAATGGGTCAAAGCCATGTTTCAAATTCCAGTTTTCTGCTTTAATTAATCATTAGCTAATGGTTTGCAAATGTATCAATATGTTATGACTTCACTTGTTGAGGCACATGACTATTACCTAATTGTTAATTAATATGTAATTTTGGCTTTGATATGCACACTAAACCATGGATTTAATTTTACTGTAAACACGCTTTTGTGTTTGTATGTGGATTAGATGTGGCGTATTCAGAAATGAAGAAAACTGCTTCACCTGTGCAGGTGTTTTACACACTGACAACATTGTTTTTCTCTCTTACAAGTTAATATATAAACCAGATTATGTCAAAAGTGAAACTGTTTCAACAGACTCCATTTTGTGAAGGAAGAACATGAACAATATCAGGAGAAAAAAGCTGTGTGTGAATAATATGAATCAGTTTGAGAACAGATCAGTTTAATGCTGTTATCTAGAGACTGAATGGATTTATGAACTGAATGAAGTTTGTGTTTGATGTTCTTCATTGTTGAGACAGAGGTAAGTTTGAACATTCTCATGCGTTGGTAAATCAATATGAATCTGTATCTATAAATACTTATATTTATGTCCTACTGTAATGTAATATTTTCAGATGCTTTAGTCTCTACTGAGATTTTTTCTTGCTCTTGGTCTTTAATTACTTGCTGATCAAATTCAGTCTGACTTTTTTCAGTCACACAGAAATATAGTATTAAAAACAACTATTCTGTGACAATGTGTCTTCATTGATAGTTTAGTAAAGCTTGGAATAGTTTGAAAGTCATACAGTAATTGCTGTAAATGTGAAAACTGGGAGTTGAGTTGAACAGATTTTGACAGGTGATTATTCATCGAAAGCTTTGCAGCTCAGAGTGTGTTTGTGAGGAAAGTCAGAGAATTATAGTTTGTTTTGGCATGTATTTTATTATCATTGTCAAGGTCACCAGCACAATCACTACATTTCCCAGAATCCCTCCTGATCCACACCTGCCACAGAACACCTCCTGACCACGGTTTCCCTGCACCTGCGTGTCCTCATCAGCACTCTCTATTTATACCGTCATTCCCTTCACCTCCTCGTCTGGTCTTGTCAATGAAAAACCACACAGATCCTTTGGCTCATCTGACATGATTACTCACCGGAATGCTTACTGAATTACTCACCTGAGAAAGGTACCTTTTTGTTCTTGATCCGTCTTCCGTCTTCTGTCTACCATTCCCTCGTGTTGCCTGCCTGGATCTCCTGCTCACCTGTCAGCTTCATTGCACGCCACCTGCACAGAGAACACAGTGTCACACCAGCTAAAACTTCAGTCTACATTCATCAAAGTCTCACCCTTACCTGTGTTGCATTCCCACTCTGCTTCCCTCTTATCTGCAATAAAGACTGGTTTGCATTATCTTACCTCGTCTGTCCTCTTCTGTGTATGACAATCATGTGGTATAAGAACTCAGTTTTTTATTATTTTACTTGTTTGTCACAAGTTTATTTTATTGTTAATTTTTACAGCACTTCCTGTAAAATGAGTCTCTGTGAGAAGAGAGAGGAGGAGGATGTAAAAGCATCATCTCCAGATCCCAGCTGTGTGTCGATGAAGAGTGACAGATCCATTGGAAACCCTCCTGATCTCAGTGATGGAGCAGTGACCTCTGACCCTGAGTGAGTATAAACAAGATGAACTTGATAAATAAGGATATTGATCCAGGAACATGTCCCACTTAGGTAAACCATGTTCTTCAATTTATGTCCATTATCCATATGATCTGTCCCTCAGATGTCTGCTGTGCATCATTTAACTGCAGTATGTAGTAAGGTTGCACACTGTGAGTATTTAGTTATGACCACTAGTATATTATCAGCATGTAGTACTGGAGCTGATTTCAGTTGTAGGGTGGTGCTCATGGCTGAAAGATGTAATTTCACAGACATTAATTCATGTAAAATATATCAACATGAAAGTGAACTGCATAAGTACCTCCTGTGATAACTTTGATGAACTTTAGAGAGGTTTGGTATGATTTGTAGTAATTTGTAATTGAAGACATAATTTAAATACATATTTAAAGTAAACTTCAAAATGTAAGTTTTGGCATTACAAAGTTTGCTTTTGGCTGAATAGCTTTTGTAGCATATTTACAGTGAAGACTGCATTTTTTTTTAAATATATTTGAGTTTATTCAATTTCTGTTATATTTCTTACCTAAATACATAGTAGATCTAGATCTACCTGAGTAATAACTTAAAGTACTATTTAATTTCTTATTTGTCACATTGCTCATAATTTGCTCATTTTATTACTGATTGTTTACTTATTTTCTTAAGAAGGTTTTACTTACATTAGGCTAGGTTTACTGTGGTATTGAACCCCCTGCTCTATACTGATTGGATAGTAGGGTTTTTGTTAAAACCATGCTTGTATTGCACAGGTAGTTTTAGTCAGTTTAATCACCGTTATAAAATAATGTGTTGTCATTATTGAAGCACAAGCTGTCACATGTGGGTGCTATAAGTAATCGCACAATGAAGAATCATTCAAGGGAACAGTCTTTTTAATGACAAACACTCAGAAAACAACCAATAAACATCAACGAGACCCGACAAAGAACTGAACAAAACAGGGAGTATAAATACAGACTAAGTGAGATAATTAATTGAACGACAGTGTCACAGCTATGGTTGTAAGCAAATGCACGACAAGGAAGATGAAGGAATAACAGTCTTTAATAAATCCACAGGCAAGGAAATCCACAAATGGCAAACACGAAACCCAACCATACAATGAACGATACCGGACAATACTGAACTGATAACACAAGACTTAAATACACAGACAAACGAGGTGGGTGATTGAACACAGCTGGTAGTGATAATGACGGTGATAAGTAACTATGGTGACAGACTAGTGGCGGGAAATGGTGCAACACAGAAGTCCAAACAGGGTGAACATGTAACATATCGCCCCCTCCCGGAAAGGCGAGTCCTCGCGCCGGCAGATGGATGGAGGTTTCCGTGGAGGACGTAAGTCCGGGAGAGGGCTGGAGTAGAGGGAAGTCCAGGGAGGTGCAGATGGTGGTGTTTTCCAGGGGGTAGCCTTGAACAAGAGAGCCTTGATGGTGCTCCAGGCCACAGCCAGGACGGCGTCCCACGGCGGCGTTGCTGGAGGGAGGAGCCATGGTGGTGAGGGTCTCCACACCACCCTGGGGACAAGTGGGAGGTGGATGGAGGAGGCCGATGGAGGTGGAGCTCTTGGCGAAGACAGAGAGCCGAAGGAGCGGAGTGATCTGAGTCCGTGACGGAGTCGCAGCGACGACCCCCCGAGACGGAAGCAGGGTACCGGAGGGCTGAGGCGAAACTGGAACGACTGAGGGCTGAGGCGGAGCTTGAGGGAAGGTGGAGCCAAACGGAGTCATAGGGGTGGAGGGTCGGAGAGCAACGAACGACCCGTAAGTCCGTGGCAAAGTGATGGTGATGTCTGAGCCATGCAGAGTCGAGGGTCCGAGGGAGCCCAGTGGAGCTGAAAGCTCGATGGTAGCTGCTGTAGTCGAGGGAGGAAGGAGCAAAGGCGGAGGAGTCAGGACGATGGGCTGAGGTGGCACGACGGGATCTGAGGCCGGGGGCGGAGCCGCAGGATCTCCACAGCCAGAAGCTGGCTCACAGCAGGCCCCAGGTGTAGCCACGCCACTGAGAGGAGGCTGATGTGGAACCGAGGGAATGATGGAAGACAGCAAGGGCTGGGTAGCAGGCATGGCTGAGGGCTGGAGAAGGGACTGGTGATGAACAGAGGGACTGGAGAAAAATAAAAAATTCTGGGTAGAGATATGGAGAGGAGGTGGGAGAGGGAGGCTGAGTGGGACCAGTTCATCCAAAATGGAACAGACAGGTTCGGGAGGGATTAAAGGGGGTAGGGAATCCTCTCCAAAATCAAAACAAAAGTTTGTTGTGCATGCCTGGAACTCACTCTCAGTGGCGGGAGTGTGGGCGGGGCTCCATTCCGTACCCTCTCGCTCATCACGAACTCCCTCGGTGACGGATGTTGCAGCAAACTCGCACACCTAGTCAGACTTGCTGTGCTCCGGCTCCATGGCGATGTTTCGCTCAGTTGTTTCATTGGTCGCTGGCTCCTGCATCACAGTAGAGGCGGGCTCTTTGTCTCCAGTGGCGTTGTACTGCCATTCCACACTGTCTGGAGGTTCCTGGCTGGGCACTGGAGGCCCTCGAGGCCCCTCCCCAGACAACTGTTCCTTTGTGGTTGCGATGAATCCAACGAAGAGAAATGAACAAAGGCAGTTGTCCGGGAAGTTCGACTGATGTGGGAGGTCGAGATATTCTGCAATATCTGCCTCGAGGGAGCGATCTCCCTGCTCAAGGCAGATTAACAGGTACGAGGGAGAGTGCATAGTGATGGAAAAGAAAAACTGTGACACGAAAACAATGACAAAAACAAAACAAAAACATGCCACAATCTATCTTACTGTTTAGGTCCGGTATTCTGTCACAGCTATGGTTGTAAGCAAACGCACGAGGAAGATGAAGGAATAACAGTCTTTAATAAATCCACAGGCAAGGAAATCCACAAATGGCAAACACAAAACACAACCATACAGTGAACGATACTGGACAATACTGATAACACAAGACTTAAATACACAGACAAACGAGGTGGGTGATTGAACACAGCTGGTAGTGATAATGACAGTGATAAGTAACTATGGTGACAGACTAGTGGTGAGAAATGGTGAATTTACAATGAATTTAAAGGTGTAGAATGTAGTTTTTCTTCCGCTAGAGGCCGCCTATTCAAAACAAAGGTGTAGCTTAATGACGGCAAGTTTGAGCACGGATTCTTGGTACATGTGGACGTCACCTCACAGCTGGTGGAAAAGAATCGAGATAGGACGCAGGCAGAAATCATGTTCATGGATGAGAATATTAATGTTACTGTAGTATGAAGCAGAGCAGGACCGAATGTTGTGGGAGCTGAATGAGGCCACTGGAGCGAATGTTAATGAGAGACAAGCGCGTCACACACCTCGCGAGCAGCGGAACTTTTATTATGCCTCTATTTATACCGTCATTCCCTTCACCTCCTCGTCTGGTCTTGTCAATGAAAAACCACACAGATCCTTTGGCTCATCTGACATGATTACTCATCGGAATGCTTACTGAATTACTCACCTGAGAAAGGTACCTTTTTGTTCTTGATCCGTCTTCCGTCTTCTGTCTACCATTCCCTCGTGTTGCCTGCCTGGATCTCCTGCTCACCTGTCAGCTTCATTGCACGCCACCTGCACAGAGAACACAGTGTCACACCAGCTAAAACTTCAGTCTACATTCATCAAAGTCTTACCCTTACCTGTGTTGCATTCCCACTCTGCTTCCCTCTTATCTGCAATAAAGACTGGTTTGCATTATCTTACCTCGTCTGTCCTCTTCTGTGTATGACAATCATGTGGTATAAGAACTCAGTTTTTTATTATTTTCTTGTTTGTCACAAGTTTATTTTATTGTTAATTTTTACAGCACTTCCTGTAAAATGAGTCTCTGTGAGAAGAGAGAGGAGGAGGATGTAAAAGCATCATCTCCAGATCCCAGCTGTGTGTCGATGAAGAGTGACAGATCCATTGGAAACCCTCCTGATCTCAGTGATGGAGCAGTGACCTCTGACCCTGAGTGAGTATAAACAAGATGAATTTGATAAATAAGGATATTGATCCAGGAACATGTCCCACTTAGGTAAACCATGTTCTTCAATTTATGTCCATTATCCATATGATCTGTCCCTCAGATGTCTGCTGTGCATCATTTAACTGCAGTATGTAGTAAGGTTGCACACTGTGAGTATTTAGTTATGACCACTAGTATATTATCAGCATGTAGTACTGGAGCTGATTTCAGTTGTAGGGTGGTGCTCATGGCTGAAAGATGCAATTTCACAGACATTAATTAATGTAAAATATATCAACGTGAAAGTGAACTGCATAAGTACCTCCTGTGATAACTTTGATGGACTTTAGAAAGGTTTGGTATCATTTGTAGTCATTTGTAATTGAAGACATAATTTAAATACATATTTAAAGTAAACTTCAAAATGTAAGTTTTGGCATTACAAAGTTTGCTTTTGGCTGAATAGCTTTTGTAGCATATTTACAGTGAAGACTGCATTTTTTTTTAAATATATTTGAGTTTATTCAATTTCTGTTATATTTCTTACCTAAATACATAGTAGATCTAGATCTACCTGAATAATAACTTAAAGTACTATTTAATTTCTTATTTGTCACATTGCTCATAATTTGCTCATTTTATTACTGATTGTTTATTTATTTTCTTAAGAAGATTTTACTTACATTAGGCTAGGTTTACTGTGGTATTGAACCCCCTGCTCTATACTGATTGGATAGTAGGGTTTTTGTTAAAACCATGCTTGTATTGCACAGGTAGTTTTAGTCAGTTTAATCACCGTTATAAATGAATGTGTTGTCATTATTGAAGCACAAGCTGTCACGTGTGGGTGCTATAAGTAATCGCACAATGAAGAATCATTTCAGGGAACAGTCTTTTTTTAATGACAAACACTCAGAAAACAACCAATAAACATCAACGAGACCTGACAAAGAACTGAACAAAACAGGGAGTATAAATACAGACTAAATGAGATAATTAATTGAACGACAGGTGAACAGAATGATTAAGTAAGGGAACAAATGACAAGGGAACACAGGCAAACAGGAACCGAACTAAAATACAATGAATTTAAAGGTGTAGTATGTCGTTTTTCATCCGCTAGAGGCCGCCTATTCAAAACAAAGGCGTAGCTTGATGATGCCAATTTTGACCACGGAATCTTGGTACATGTGGACGTCACCTCACAGCCAGTGGAAAAGAATCGGGATAGGACGCGGGCAGAAATCATGTTCATGGATGAGAATATTAATGTTACTCTAGTATGAAGCAGAGCAGGACCGAATGTTGTGGGAGCTGAACGAGGCCGCTGGAGCGATTGTTAATGAGAGACGAGCGCGTCACACACCTCGCGAGCAGCGGAACTTTTATTATGCCACAGTCGCCGGCACCGCTTCCGCTTTTCCAGTCATGAGTATGAGGTAACGCAGCTCTGTTTATCATATTAGATACATTTGAGTGTGTTGAAAATGATGTTATAACGTTACTCTGTGCGTTTGCTCTGTGAGACACTTGTTGCACACTGCAGTAAGCTAGGTTGATATTAGAATATCATATTAATAAATGGCTTGAATAGATAAATGGCATGCAATTAATTTTAAAACGTATTGTAAGATGGAATTCTGTATTACTGTTACTAAAAATAAAGCTGCATCTGATTATGTTAGCTACTTGACAAAATAGTGTTTTTCTCTGAGGCATGTAAAAGCATGGTACTCATAAAAAAATAGATTTATTTTAAACAATAAGACTAATTGTGTTGAGCTAAATAACAATAATTAGTTTTCCGTCTATAAATGTAACCAAACAGTTGTTCCCTTGTCTATTAAAACATGTAATATATTAAAGCGTCTTTGGTATTTCCATGGTTTCTACAAAATAAAACCAGAAACCCAGGGGAACGCAGATATGATGCCATTGACAGGCGACTCCTCACACATCCTGGATCCTGGGTTAAAATTGCAATTTTCTCACGATTTACAAATAGTTGGAAACATTTGGGACATTGTAAGTACTCAACTGAACAAAATATATAACACTGGCCTTGTGGTTTTTGGATATTTTTCTGCAAAAATCTCACATATTGCAGCTTTAAGCCAAAAAAGAACATATACATAACACAAGGACATACATAATTATTTAGGAGCACTGAAACTTTGTTGACTACAGTTTTTAATCTTTTGTGCTTTTTCACAGTTTTTCTGTTCATCTCACTGTTTCTGCAGAGTGAAAAGATGCAATGTGATCATATCAGTGACGCCCCGTCTGACCTGCACTGACTCTGACTGTCAAACCCTCATCAAGAAGCATGAGACAGAAACCCTGCAGAGAGTCAAAGACCAACACAAAACCAGCATGAAGAACAAGTATGAGAGCTTATTTGAGGGAATCAAACTAGAAGAGAATCAAACCCTCCTGAACAGGATCTACACACAGCTCTACATCATAGAGGGAGAGAGTGAAGGGGTGAATGAAGAACATGAGGTTTTACAGATGGAGAAAACAGCCAGAACACAAGACACTCCAATCTACTGCAATGACATCTTTAAACCCTTACATCAACCAGGACGTGAGGAGGAAGACAAAATCAAGACTGTTCTTACTGAAGGCATCGCTGGAATTGGAAAAACCGTCTCTGTGCAGAAGTTCATTCTGGACTGGACCGAGGGAATAGCCAATCAGGATGTAGATTTCATGTTTGTGCTTCCATTTCGAGAACTGAACTTGATTAAAGATAACCAGTACAGTCTTCAGAGACTTCTGCTGGACTTTCATCCTGCACTTCAAGATCTGGACTCAAAGATTTATGAGGAGTGTAAAGTTGTGTTCATCTTTGATGGTCTGGATGAAAGCAGAATCACACTGATGTTTTCAGATGATGAGAAAGTTTGTGATGTGAATGAGTCTTCATCAGTTTGTAATGTGAATAAGTCTTCATCAGTGGGTGTGTTGATGTCAAACCTCATCAGAGGAGAGCTGCTTCCCTCTGCTCTCATCTGGATCACCTCCAGACCAGCAGCAGCCAATCAGATCCCCTCAAAATACATCAACCGTGTGACAGAGATTCAGGGATTCAATGAGCCTCAGAAGGAGGAATATTTCAGGAAGAGAATCAGTGATGAGCATCAAGCCAGCAGAATCATCTCACACATCAGAAGATCAAGAAGCCTCCACATCATGTGTCACATACCCGTCTTCTGCTGGATCTCAGCCACTGTGCTTCAAAGCCTCCTGAAACAAGATGACAGTGCAGAAATCCCTCAAACTCTGACTGAAATGTACATCCACTTCCTGCTGACTCAGATCAACATGAGGAATCAGAAGTATGATCAGAGAGATCCAGAGAAACTCCTGAAGTCCAACAGAGACGTGATTCTGAAACTTGCTGAACTGGCTTTCAAACAGCTGATGAAGGGCAATGTGATGTTCTATGAGGAGGACCTGATTGAGAGCGGCATAGACGTCACTGACGCCTCAGTGTATTCTGGGATTTGCACTGAGATCTTTAAGGAGAAATCTGTGATTCATCAGAGGAAAGTCTACTGCTTCATTCATCTGAGCTTTCAGGAGTTTCTAGCTGCTTTATATCTGTTTTACTGTCATGTATTTCAGAGCATGAATTCATTGAAGACACTGAGGTCCTTTGTGGGTATGTGGTCCAGGTTCATTGAAATCTCTCTGTATGATCTACTAAAAGCAGCAGTTGATAAGTCCTTAGAGAGTAAAAATGGACACCTGGATCTTTTCCTGCGGTTCCTGCTGGGCGTCTCACTGGAGTCCAATCAGAGACTCTTACAGGATCTACTGACACACACAGAGAACAGCTCAGAGAGCATCAGAGAAATCACACAGTGCATTAAAGACAAAATCAAGGGTGATGAACATCTCTCAGCTGACAGATGCATCAATCTGTTCCTCTGTCTGCTGGAAATGAAGGATCAGACTCTGTACAGAGAGATTCAAGAGTTTGTGAAATCAGAGAATCACTCAGTTAATCAACTCTCTCCTTCTCACTGCTCAACAATCGCCTACATGTTTCAGTTATCAGAGGAGGCGCTGGATGAGTTTGATCTGAAGAAATACAAGACATCAGATGAGGGTAGAAGGAGACTGATACCAGCTGTGTTGAACTGCAGAAAAGCTCTGTGAGTATTCATTTATGTGATTGGAGAAACTGTTTTGTTATAATACAGTAACATTGTAATTCCTCTGTCAATTCATGACACTGTTTTTTTTTTTTTTTGGGACAACAATTTAAAGGGAAATCAAACTGTTTGAAGAGGACAATTTAAACAGGAATCCAGAAATCATGAATAGTGTCAGTGCAGCAAAAGACAGAGACAGTGTTAAATTGTGAAGATGAATGATCAGGACTTGAATGATAAAGTACTTTATTGCTTGATGTACAAGAACAGTGACTGTCATTCTTAAATGTATTGATCTCTTATTTCATTTAAACATTTTACTGCACTGTTTAGTCAAATCAGTTGCTCTGGAATATAAATTGAAGTGTTCCGGTCATGTGATTTCAGCAAACAGAGCTTTACCTGCATCAAATATATGACTAACTTGTCTTGAGTCAGTTTTATAATAACCTTATAATAATAACCTGATTGTCAGTACAAATCCTGTAGCTCAGTGGTTAGAGCATGGCACTAGCAATGCCAAGGTCATGGGTTTGAGCCCAGGGATTGCACATACTCAGATACAAATGTATAGTATAATGCAATGTAAGTCGTTTTGGATAAAAGCGTCTGCCAAATGCGTAAATGTAAATATTCAGAGTTCACCTCCTGATGAAAAATAGAGTATTAGACATGTGATCAATGTGCAGAAAACAATATTTTAATCCACCATTTCCTCTTTATTGAACCCTATTTCATCCTGTGTTACAGACTCACTGACTGTAATCTCACTTATCAGTGCTGTGAAAGTTTGTCTTCATGTCTACAATCATCAAACTCTCTGAGAGAGCTGGATCTGAGTCACAATGACCTGCAGGAATCGGGAGTAAAGCTTCTCGCTGATGGACTGAAGAATTTTCACTGTCAACTCAACAAACTGAGGTAAATTAAAGATACCATCTCTGGTCCTGATCTCCTGGGCCCAGTTGCTCAAAAAGTTTGCTGGTTTTTCAAAGCAAAATTGGATTGGATCATCCTGATCCAGACATACTTTTTCAGATTACCAGATCTGGATTACTAGTGCTCTATGGAGCCCCTAAAGGGACATGATGATGTAAAAATATGAGATGGGGGGGGGGGGGGGGGATAGCTTTTACCCAAGGAACTTTGCGTTCACAAGAAAGAAATTTTGACTGGTTCATCTTTTATTATTGTGCCAGTGTAGTTTAGTAAAAATACTTTAAATTAAATATAATTTTTTTTTTTTTTTCTTTTGAATGAAGATTTCAAGATTTAATCCAATCTGTTCAGATTACTTTAGAGCAACTGGGCACTGGGTGTTTGTAATATATCAGCAGATCTCAGTGTGTCTGAAGACTTTGAGTTTGTATTTGCTCCAGCCTGTTTAACCCTCATGTGGCCTTTAGGGCCTTCGGACTCCATTTGATGTTTCCCTCATTACCTATCATTACATTCATTACCTATCTACACACACAAAAAACTGGGCTTGATTCAGTTGTTATGATGGTATGTAGAAAAAAAAAAAGTAACTCTCAGGGTCTTCTACATCGAAAATGAATGGGAAAGGCATTTTTTTTTGTTTGTGTGTTGTTGTTGTTTTTTTTTGTTGTTTTTTTCCCTTCATTTTTTCAATAAAATCAGTAAATCTGGCATTACTCCGGCATTTTACACACAGGAATGAAGACCTGGTACTAGAACAGAAATGCAATGTGGAACAAACTTGCTCATTCACACACAAACAGACAAACAAAAACAGACTTCAAACCCTTCGAACAACAACAACCTTTAACCTTTCACAAAAATACTGATTTTAATGTATTTTATAATGTTTAAATATAAATATTTCCAAAAAGTTGTGATAGGAACAGTTGGTCACATCCAGAAAAATGACCAAAGACCCTGTGTGTAAAGGGGAAATGAGAAAATAATTTTTTCACTGATTTAAAGTGTCAAAGTTGTGAGAAGTGGAGATGAACAAAAAACAATCAATCAATTCTGCTCCATCAACACTGTGACATTGAGTAAAACACTGAACCCAGAGTTACTCCAGCTGAACTGACCTGTAATCAGTGATCTGTGGAGAAAAAGTGACACACTGAATAAATTAATCACTTTACTTAAAACAGACTTAAAGGGATAGTGCACCCAAAAATTAAACTTTTGTCATCATTTACTCACCCTTATGTTGTTCCAAACCTATATGAGTTTCTTTCTTCTGTTGAACTTAGAAGAAGATATTTGAAGAAATATGAAGAAATTTGAATATTGTTGGTAACCAGACAGTTGACGGCACCCATTTACTTCCATAGTATTTTTTCCGCGGGACCCAATGCAACAGAGTGTGGTGTGGGACAAGATTTGATGTGCGCAGGTGCTTAGACGCTTATAAATATCTAAAAACTAATAAATTGTTTTTCATATATTGCACAAAAGCAACAAGAACAACTAAAATTAAAGCTGCAAGCAGCATTTACAGGGGCCAAGCACAAATAAGGCACAACAAGCCAGCCAACATGGCTGTGAGCATCAGACCAACTGCAACAGTGAGCAATTAAAAGACCTTTTAAGATCATTTTAGGCAAAAGAGCTGAAAAATCACAAATACAGTCAATAAAAAAGATTTACTAGTTCATCACTTTTGGCCAATAGGTGGCGCTGTGACCAAATTAATGTGGTATGGTCAGAGTGAGGTGATAATGACACTCGCAAAGTTTTGTGTCAATATGTCAAAGCATTGCAGAGATATAGACTCAAAAGTCATTTTGGCATCAAGCCTCAAATTCGTTGCTTTGAATACGGTTTCGTCTATCAACACGAAATCCATAACTTTTTACCAACATGGTCTGAAGATGATACAATTTGATTTTGGTGAAAACTGGACCAACCTTCTTGGAGTAGTTCGAAAAAGTATGTTTTTAAAGAAAATTAAAATGACTGACAGGAAGTTTGGCTATGGCAAAATTGGCATCAATGTTCTCAGCATGACCCACGGAATCTAATAAGACCAGTGTCATTACAATAGGCCACATTTATATAAAGCTATTAGCATTTTTTAAAAATTTCATTATAAAATTTGACCACAAGGAGGCGCTATGTCAAAACCTATTGTGTACCTTCAGAGCATGGTGCCGATGGCACATCCTGAGTTTCGTGATGGTACATCAATGCATTCATATAATATAGCATTTTATATCAGAATACTGTATTGTAGTTAATGGAAATTTCATGTTTTGTTCAATTATAGCGCCACCAAGAGGCACAATCCCACCATTTTTTTTACGTGTCCTCAGGGTGACCCCATACATGTGTGTGTCAAATTTGGTGCAAATATCTAATTTCGTTTTGGAGTTATAGACATTTATATGTGCGAGATCATAAAAAATGACCCATAAACGACTTTGTTTTGATTTTTTTTGCCACTTCCTATCAAAATTTTGACATTTGGGCTTAATCATTTAGTTAACCAGCTTAGGTTTCGTGTTTCCTATGCTGGTTTCGTCTCGATACCACTAACGGTTTCGAAGATATTCACAATGTTTTTTTTAAGCGCTAAATCACCACGCCGCACAAACCGTAAGTCGAAACCTAGCATGTTTGGTATCGTTGGACTCGACAAGGATTCAGGAGAGTAAGGATGTGACTCCCGTGAAAATAAGCCGACCAGATCCTGGAGGGGAACGTATTCGGCGACAGGTGAAATAATTCTTTGACATGGTTAAAAATAATGAATGGTTTGTTTGTGTTTGTTTGTTTAGCATATGTTGTCGCCGAATACGTTCCCCTCCAGTGTAGTTCTTATAGTAATATGACCTGTTGCGATCTGTCTCACTGCCTGTATCCACTTTTGTGTCCTTAAACATTAGTTTTTTCGGGGGTCGACAGCTTATAAAAACTTATTTCTGGGTTTTTTAGCTTGTTAGCTGTGCACCTTGTCACACAGCAGCTTTTAGGCATTGTTCTGTTTTTTGTAATAAGTCAGAAATGACAAGGGGGCAGCCTCACGCAATACAAAGTCAATGGAGACGGTTGGATTGTTTCCCCCGCCCCCCGGTGGGCGTGGTTTTCAGATTCCCCTTTCCCCTACCCCTTTGTTTTGCGCATTCACGTGAAGGGGTAGGGGTGTATCACCAGAAGTGTATTGGTCATGTGATTCCAGCAAACAGAGCTTTACCTGCATCAAATATATGACTAACTTGTCTTGAGTCAGTTTTATAATAACCTTATAATAATAACCTGATTGTCAGCACAAATCCTGTAGCTCAGTGGTTAGAGCATGGCACTAGCAATGCCAAGGTCATGGGTTCGAGCCCAGGGATTGCACATACTCAGATACAAATGTATAGTATAATGTAATGTAAGTCGCTTTGGATAAAAGCGTCTGCCAAATGCGTAAATGTAAATATTCAGAGTTCACCTCCTGATGAAAAATAGAGTTTTAGACATGTGATCAATGTGCAGAAAACAGAAAACAATATTTTAATCTACCATTTCCTCTTTATTGAACCCTATTTCATCCTGTGTTACAGACTCACTGACTGTAATCTCACTGATCAGTGCTGTGAAAGTTTGTCTTCATGTCTACAATCATCAAACTCTCTGAGAGAGCTGGACCTGAGTCAGAATGACCTGCAGGATTCGGGAGTAAAGCTTCTCGCTGATGGACTGAAGAATTTACACTGTCAACTCAACAAACTGAGGTAAATTAAAGATGCCCTCTCTGGTCCTGATCTCCTGGGCCCAGTTGCTCAAAAAGTTTGCCGGTTTTTTCAAAGCAAAATTAGATTGGATCATCCTGATCCAGACATACTTTTTCAGATGACCAAATCTGGATTACTAGTGCTCTATTGAGCCCCTAAAGGGACTTGATGATGTAAAAATATGAGATGGGGGGGTGGGAGGGGTGGGTAGCTTTTACCCAAGGAACTTTGCATTCACAAGAAAGAAATTTTGACTGGTTCATCTTTTATTATTGTGCCAATGTAGTTTAGTAAAAACACTTTAAATTAAACATAATATCTTTTTTTTTTTTTTTTTTTTTAACAACCTATTTTAACATTTTACTGCACTGTTTTGTCAAATCAGTTGCTGTGGAATATAAATCAAAGTGTATCGGTCATGTGATTCCAGCAAACAGAGCTTTACCTGCATCAAATATATGACTAACTTGTCTTGAGCCAGTTTTCTAATAACCTTATAATAATGTCCTGATTGTCAGATGACCAAATCTGGATTACTAGGGGAGGGGTTGGAGGTATTTCAATGCTTTTGCGTTTCGCACAGCTTTCACCCAAGAAACTTTGCATTCACAAGAAAGAAATTTTGACTGGTTCATCTTTTATTATTGTGCCAGTGTAGTTTAGTAAAAATACTTTAAATTAAATATAATTTCCTTTTTTTTTCTTTTGAACGAAGATTTCAAGATTTGATCCAATCCGTTCAGATTACTTTAGAGCAACTGGGCACTGGGTGTTTGTAATATATCAACAGATCTCAGTGTGTCTGAAGACTTTGAGTTTGTATTTGCTCCAGCCTGTTTAACCCTCATGTGGCCTTTAGGGCCTTCGGACCCCATTTGATGTTTCCCTCATTAAAAAAAATTGTTCCCTTCATCTCAGTGGCCTGAGATTTTGTGACGTTTTTACATTACCTATCTACACACACAAAAAACTGGGCTTGATTCAGTTGTTATGATGGTATGTAGAAAAAAAAAAGTAACTCTCAGGGTCTTCTACATCGACAATGAATGGGAAAGGCATTTTTTTTGTTTGTGTGTTGTTGTTTTTTTTTTGTTGTTGTTTTTTTTCCCTTCATTTTTTCAATAAAATCAGTAAATCTGGCATTACTCCGGCATTTTACACACAGGAATGAAGACCTGGTACTAGAACAGAAATGCAATGTGGAACAAACATGCTCATTCACACACAAACAGACAAACAAAAACAGACTTCAAACCCTTCGAACAACAACAACCTTTAACTTTTCACAAAAATACTGATTTTAATGTATTTTATAATGTCGAAGTATATATATTCACAAAATATTTCCAAAAAGTTGTGATAGGAACAGTTGGTCACATCCAGAAAAATGACCAAAGACCCTGTGTGTAAAGGGGAAATGAGAAAATAATTTTTTCACTGATTTAAAGTGTCAAAGTTGTGAGAAGTGGAGATGAACAAAAAACAATCAATCAGTTCTGCTCCATCAACACTGTGACATTGAGTAAAACACTGAACCCAGAGTTACTCCAGCTGAACTAACCTGTAATCAGTGATCTGTGAAGAAAAAGTGACACACTGAATAAATTAATCAGTTAATCACTTAAAGCAGACTTAAAGGGATAGTGCACCCAAAAATGAAAATTTTGTCATCATTTACTCACCCTTATGTTGTTCCAAACCTGTATGAGTTTCTTTCTTCTGTTGAACTCAGAAGAAGATATTTTGAAGAAATATGAAGAAATTTGAATATTGTTGGTAACCAGACAGTTGACGGCACCCATTCACTTCCATAGTATTTTTTCCGTGGGACCCAATGCAACAGAGTGTGGTGTGGGACAAGATTTGATGTGCGCAGGCGCTTAGACGCTTATAAATATCTAAAAACTAATAAATTGTTATTCATATATTGCACAAAAGCAACAAGAACAACTAAAATTAAAGCTGCAAGCAGCATTTACGGGGACCAAGCACAAATAAGGCACAACAAGCCAGCCAACATGGCTGTGAGCATCAGACCAACTGCAACAGTGAGCAATTAAAAGACCTTTTAAGATCATTTTAGGCAAAAGAGCTGAAAAATCACAAATACAGTCAATAAAAAAGATTTACTAGTTCATCACTTTCGACCAATAGGTGGCGCTGTGACCAAATTAATGTGGTATGGTCAGAGTGAGGTGATAATGACAGCTTGGCCCAATGGAAAAGCGGCATCACCAGTCTCGGGAAACTCGAAGGCTCATACGTTTTCGAAGTGAAACCGAGCGCCGTCCAAAATACAGCGCAAAACAACGTTGGGAGTGAGTAATCTGTTAAATGTGCTCGTGCCTGACTTCTGTTGATATGCGCACTTCATTGCTGTTCATACTGGCTAAATGTTACAGGACACTAATAAAAGAAACTAGATATGATGACGTGTGTAATGGTGTAGTAGTGGTGTCCCAATTCTTAGGGGAATATTTTCACCCCTACACCTTGCAACTCTGTTTCAGTGTTTCAGGTGTTTCTTCTGGCCTCTATCAGTGTGCCAAATTTCACAACTTTCCCGCATACGGTTCTATGGGCTGCCAGAGACTTATATGGCGGAAACGGAAGAATAATAATAAGAACGCCAACGGATACAATAGGTGCCTAAGCACCTTCGGTGCTCGGCCCCTAATAAAATAAAAACAATTTACAGTCGCAAGCATATGCGAGATTCTATTTATAACACGTGTTTGCAGTGTTAAGCAATGTAGCCAATCACAGACATATCTGATTTCTGAGACGCAATGGCCAATCAGAGGTGTTTATGTTAGAATCCTCTCACCACTCAAAACGCCGGAGTTTTTGTGCTGAAATTTGCGCGCTCACGAATCCTATTATAACACATGAAGTATAGAAATTATGAAAGATTTTTTGTTCATATATTCATTGTGTTATAACAGAGCTTTGTGAGATTGCGATGGACGGAGATCTCAGCTTTTTAGTCATTATAAAGGGAGCGCTCTTTGAGAGCATTCTGCCATACCAAACCATGCAGCAGCAGCTTGCTTTCTGTTGAAACTAACTGTGGTTTGTGAAAGCTGATGCTTTAATCACAAATATTTTATCGGAAGTGTTTATGCTGGGATGTTGTGGTGACACATAACTTAATATTTCATGTAAATTTCATGGATGTATTGACAAAAATCTATATAGGCTACTTTTATACAGGATTTTGTGGGCGGGAGCGGGACAAGATGTTATTTTGCGGGAGTGGGACAGAAAAATCCGTCCTGCGCAGGTCTCATGGAGGTCAAAGGGTGCCGTCAACTTTTTGATAACCAACATTTTTTAAAATATCTTCTTGTGAGTTCAACAGAAGAAAGAAACTCATACAGGTTTGAAACAACATAAGCTTGAGTACATTTTTAATTTTGGGGTGAGCTATCCCTTTAAGGAAACACACCAAATATAAATTAGTATAGATTAGTAGTATATTTATTTCCATTGGTTTTTCTACATGAAATGAAGCAAGTTAAATGTGTATGAATAGAAATCAAAATCAAAATTGTGGTTTTCCCTATATCCAAATTAAACTATATTGCCCTTTTTTCCCTTTCCAACACTACAACTGACACAATATATTTGACTGTGTGTGTGTGTGTAGATTATCTGGCTGTATGGTGACAGAGGAAGGCTGTTGTTTTCTGGCTTCAGCTCTGAGTTCAAACCCCTCACACCTGAGAGAGCTGGATCTGAGCTACAATCACCCAGGACAATCATTAGTCAAGCTGCTCTCTGATCCAAACTACAGACTGGACAAACTCAAGTATGTTCAACACTAACAATCATCCTGTCATGTGTGTTTGGACATGTGTGTGCTATAAACTCATATGATCATAGATCCCTGCATACAGCACATATATACACATACATACTGCACAGGAAAATAAGGATGTCTTGAACTCTGAGACTGAAGATGATCTTGATTCAGATCAACAGCTGCTTGTGACTCATAACAGCAGCATCTGAGAAACAGACTCAATCTCTGATCCCAAAACATCAATTCAAAGCTTGTTGCTGCTCTAGAAAGTAAATTCTCAGTGCTGTCAGAGACATGAAGCAAAAACAGATCCAAGATACAGACTCAGAGATCACAGTCTAAATGAGAAGAAATGATATTTGTCCTCATGATACTGAATAAAGCAGAGCATCTGAACAGCAAGAGATTTCTGCAGTTAGTAGATGAATATCAGTTATTGATTAAAACACTTGAACAAATGAAAGGATAAAGACACAATTGATCAGTGAATGTAAAGGTGAGTCTGTAGATCCAGACTTGAGGATCTTATTCAGTGATAGAGGCTGTGAATCAGGAACTACATCAAATGATGGAGGACAGACAGAAGATCTCAAAGGATCTTCATCAGAACTCAGGCAATATAGCCTGAGTTTGAGATATAGTTCACTATTTTCCAGCTCTTCAGATATATGATAACTTTTGTGTGACAAACAGACTAAAAGTCATTCACATGTTCCTTATGAGCTCAGATCAGACCTCTCATGTTTGGAATTTAAAAATGTTACTAAATTTTGTTTTTGATAAATTAGTGTTTAGTTGAGAAAATCATTTTCAATTTAATACCCACTTTAATTTTTTTTTTATAAAAAATTCATTATGTAAATTGACATTTTGTTTTCATAGTGTGGATCATGGAGGAGAGATCAGAATTACAGCAGGACCACAGAAATGTAGGACACACACACACACACACACACACGTTTGTTTTTGTGAATTGTGGGGACATTCCATAGATGTAATGGTTTTTATATTGTACAAACCGTATTTTCTATCGCCCTACACCGACCCTACCCATCACAGGAAACTGTGCACAATTGTACTTTCTCAAAAAAACTCATTCTGTATGATTTATAAGCCTTTTGAAAAATGGGGACATGGGGTAATGTCCTCATAAGTCACTGTCTTCTTGTAATACCTATGTCATACCAATGTCATTATACAAATTTGTTTCCTGATATGTCACAAAACACACACACACACACACACACACACCTTGCTCGTTGTTTTGTTGTGTTATAAATGTTATAATCTCTTCTTGTGTTCAGATGCATGTGATCTCACACTGGGTTTAAACACAGTAAACACTCATCTCGCTCTGTCTGAGAGGAACAGAAAGGTGACGTATGTGAAGGAGAAGCAGCCGTATCCTGATCATCCAGAGAGATTTCATGAGTATCATCAGGTTCTGTGTAGAGAGAGTCTGACTGGACGCTGTTACTGGGAGGTTGAATGGAACAAATTGGTTGATATATCAGTGACGTATAAAGGAATCAGCAGGAAAGGAGGGAGTCATGATTGTTTGTTTGGATACAATGAAAAGTCCTGGAGTCTGACCTGTTTTATTAACAGACTAACTGTCAGTCACAATAATAAGAGCACAGCAATATCTGCTCCTTCACGTCTCTCTAACAGAGTAGGAGTGTTTCTGAACTGGTCGGCCGGCACTCTGTCCTTCTACAGCGTCTCTGACACACACACACTCACACACTTACACACACTCAACAGCACATTCACTGAACCCCTCTATGCTGGATTTAGGGTTTATTCTGATAGTTCAGTGTCTCTGTGTGAGATTAAACATCTTCCTGTGATAAACAACTGAAACACACAGATGAGTGAAAGAAACACACTCACATTATCTCTCTTTAACTCACACAGCTGTAAACTCTTTCTCTCTTCTCATCTTAATTTCAGTGTGTATATAGAAACACACACATTGACTTCAGTCTAAATGAGACACACCACAGACTTCTATTGTGTTTCTATAAAGACATTTGAATGCGGCTCAACAGGAGTTTTGTCTTTCTGAGTCTCTGAGCGCCACCTGGAGGAAGATTGAGTTTCTCACAGGAAACAGTTCTTAGCAACTGCTTTCTCTGTTACTATGGTAACTGAGGGTCAGTCAGAGCTCATCTTCTAAACACACTTCAATACAAATGTTAAAGACTGTGGAGCTCATCTTACTATATACACACGTTCAATTGTTTCATCAACTAATAATCAAATTTTTTTTTTTCTGACAATGTTTTTTTTTTTTTCAAATGTCTTTGATATGTAATGTGTTTAGCACTCAAGATTGGTCAACACTATTATAAATATATTGTTATAAAAATATATGTTCAGATTATAAATATGTGAACATGGAGAACTTTTTAAAAAAACACTGTTTCTGTAATGCTGTAATTAATAAAGACTTGTTTATGTTTGAAAGACTTAAAATCTGGTTTGAACCTCCAATCACAAGCAGCTTTTCCACAAGCTGATGTAAATACTAATATATAGAAGCTGCACAATGTCATTCACACAAATACAAATTGACAGTCTTTTACCAATAAAATAAAATATTTTTCTCATCCAATTTTCTCGTCCAAACTGAAATGTAACCAACAGACTGATTAGAAATGTTCAAAAGCATTTATATATTTATGTATTTTTAATATGATGCTCCATCAAAGGTCAATAAATGAAAGATGTTTTTTTTTTTTTTTTGGATAGGTCTACCATTATTTTGGAAATTATCACAAGGACCATTATTTTTTCAGAAGTTTTTGTATTTACATAAAAATGTGTATATCAAACATTCATGCAGATAAGATCTGTGACAGCTTTTACAGCTGGCAAGAAGTACTTGCTGATGTTGAAACAATGTCTGTCTGTTGTAGAGAAGCCACAGTATTTGATGTTCTCACCTCTGTAATATCTCACCCCTGTGGTGACCTTTAAGTGTAGGTCTTTCTTGTCTGGTCCTCAGGTTCTTCATCACTGCAGTGTTCAGGATGTTGGTGATACTCATCTCCTTCCAACACTAAATGTCATCCAGCAGGAGGCGCTGACGCTTACAGAATTAACTTTAACTAACATAACATGAAGTCTGAATGACTGAGAATGATGATAATGTAAATGATTGACAGTGATAACAATGATAATGGTTAATGATGGTAATAATAATGAAGACAAATGCTGAATTAATGTGCAATTTTACTAAAAACAGTGATGATGATTTGATGAAGTAACAGAAAGCACCTCAAAGAATAGTTTATCCAATAATGAAAACCACCATTAAATATTATTTTAATATTATTTGTAATGAAATATAATGTCATTATATATTTTGGCCATGTTTTAAACGGAAAACACAACAGCATAAGAAAAAGGAACAACATGACATAAAATAACTCGCCCTCATGTTGTTTCAAACACGTTTGCTGTTACTTTTTCTAACCAAAAGAGAATGTTTAAAAATGTTCATGTGGGTTTTTTTTCATATGAAAGTTCATGGTAACAATGTCTGTAAAGCTATACAAAGGACAAAAACAAAAACATCAAACAAGTATCATAACAGTGCTCCATGAGAGTCATTCACTATATTTCAATTCTTCTGAAGTCACCAATCAGGCGTAACATTATGAGCACTGACAGGTGAAGTGAATAACACTGATTATCTCTTCATCACGGCACCTGTTAGTGGGTGGATATATTAGGCATTTTGTCCTCAAAGTTGATGTGTTAGAAGCAGGAAAAATGGGCAAGCGTAAGGATTTGAGCGAGTCTGACAAGGGCCAAATTGTGATGGCTAGATGACTGGATCAGAGCATCTCCAAAACTGCAGCTCTTGTGGGGTGTTCCCGGTCTGCAGTGGTCAGTCTCTATCAAAAGTGGTCCAAGGAAGGAACAGTGGTGAACCGGTGACAGGGTCATGGGCGGCCAAGACTCATTGATGCACGTGGGGAGCGTATGCTGGCCTGATCCAACAGACGAGCTACTGTAGCTCAAATTGCTCAAGAAGTTAATGCTGGTTCTGATAGAAAGGTGTCAGAATACACAGTCCATCACAGTTTGTTGCGTATGGAGCTGAATAGCTGCAGACCAGTCAGGGTGACCATGCTGACCCCTGTCCACCGCCGAAAGAGCCAACAGTGGACACGTGAGCATCAGAACTGGACCATGGAGCAATGGAAGAAGGTGGCCTGGTCTGATGAATCACGTTTTCTTTTACATCACGTGGATGGCCGGGTGCGTGTGCGTCGCTTACCTGGGGAACACATGGCACCAGGATGCACTATGGGAAGAAGGCAAGCCGGCGGAGGCAGTGTGATGCTTTGGACAATGTTCTGCTGGGAAACCTTGGGTCCTGCCATCCATGTGGATGTTACTCTGACACGTACCACCTACCTAAGCATTGTTGCAGACCATGTACACCCTTTCATGGAAACAGTATTCCCTGGTGCTGTGGCCTCTTTCAGCAGGATAATGCTCCTGCCACAAAGCAAAAATGGTTCAGGAATGGTTTGAGGACCACAATAACGAGTTTGAGGTGTTGATTGGCCTCCAAATTCCCCAGATCTCAATCCAATCGAGCATCTGTGGGATGTGCTGAACAAACAAGTCCGATCCATGGAGGCTCCACCTCATAACTTACAGGACTTAAAGGATCTGCTGCTAACATCTTGGAGCAGATACCACAGCACACCTTCAGGGGTCTAGTGGAGTCCATGCCTCGACGGGCTAGGGCTGTTTTGGCAGTAAAAGGGGGACCAACACAATATTAGGAAGGTGGTCATAATGTTATGCCTGATTGGTGTACATTACTACAGTGATATTTAACCCGTCCATTATTGCTGTGGAAAGAATTGTGCTTTTGGGGTTATTCATGGTCTGTTAAAAGTACCTTGTTATCTCATTGAAAAAAAAAAAAAAAAAAACGTATTATTGTGTTCACAGAGCGAGTCTTTCACTGATTGTTTACAGCTTAACAGAAGTTGTACCCATAATTCACACAAAGCATCATGGGGTGTAGGAATAAGGTAATAAGGTTTTTCAGATTATTCAAATATTCTTCACAGAAAAAAGGTAAGAAAAAATGGTTCTTTTAAAAACTGATCCCTGAAAGGAGTGGGGGAGAGCGGGGCACAACCTAACGCTTTTTGACTTTCTCAGTTTGTGTAAATCTGCTTTGGGTTCAGAGAATTTCTTTTGTTCCACATTAATTTCACACATGTCTGGTACAAATATGTGGCTTTGTTTCATTAATACAGTGTATACTTTTTTCTTTATTTACCCTGAAAGAAGGGAAGTGAAATGTGACAACATGCCCCATAGGTGGGGCACATTGTAACATGACTGCATTATTCTGTCAATAAAAGACAATTATTATTTTTTTCATACAAAATAATAGAATGTTAGAAATTCGAATTTAAATAATTTTGTAGTTTGACAATGAACACTGGTCAGCACTGGTCAAAACAATACAGACAAACAGATGAAGAAACACATTCAGAAAAACACAGAGCTGAACAAAACACTGTCCTTCCTCCACTCACAGCTCTCACAGAACAGGGTATAAATAGACGAGCCAGTACAAATGCTGTAAATGTCTTGAAATAATATTTTCTAAATGTTCAGGTTCTTCCTCCCAGTCTTTATTCACCTTTTCCCCCCATGATTTCTCAACAGAAATTCATAAAAGTTAATTATGCCAATTATATCAGTAACTGTATAGAATATCATAGTTCTAATAGTGAGACACATTATAACACAGTGTTACAACGAACCCTATCTGTGCAACTGGAATTTAAACCTGGTTAGTGAAGCATTAAAGAATCTAAACTGCTAAACAACAGATTGGAGATTAAAATAATATCAGATTTGTCTAATTTTAAATAAACAGTTCTGATACTTCAACAGCACATAAGTATTATTATAAGATAAACAATATAGTGATCAGGGATTAAATTGAGAGTAGTTATGTGGGGGGGGCTCTGTGGTTTCAGGCTTTCAAGGGGTGCATGTGTATGCAAAGACTACAAAATGTTATCAGTTGACAAACTGTAAAATATAACAAGTTGAGAGAGCTCTCTGCTATGAACACAAATGCTGATCAAAATCATTCTAGATGCTGGCAGTGTGCAAAGCTACATCTGATGACAATAAAATCTTTCTAGGCCTGTGCTCTCTCATTTATGTCAGTATTATATGATATGAAATATAAGAGTGATGCTACCATTAACAGAGAGAAATAAATACAAAATACAGTTCTCCACATTAAGCCTTGTTTTGTGCTTCTCCTTTGGACAAGTAAATTGGTCTGTTTTCTTGGTTTACTTGTCTGAGTAAAAAAGTAGCTTGTCTGGGAAAAAATTGTATTTGTGTGTGTGTTGTAAATATAATTTATTCTGAAGCAAGCAACATTCTCATCAGTGTTCTATCAGCAGTGACATATTTAAATCTGCATATTTGTGATATTTACCCTGAGAGCATTTTATTAACCTTTATAAAGGGCATTTCCACCAAATTAAACCGCCAGTAGATGGCGGCAAGGGACCGTCTTAATGAGTGAGCCACTGAGTCATTTATTCAAACAATTCATTCAAAAGGCTGAATCATTCAAGAATGAAGCAGTTGTTAATGAATGGTCCATTGAATCTTCACTCAACCGATTCGTTCAAAATGTTGAATCATTCAAAACGGCTGAGCGTAGCCGCGAGATGCGCTGTGGTTCTGCTTAGTTTGGAACTAATTTCGCTGCTACAATAGAATAAAAAACAGGCAATATTAACTACTTGTTTGTTGAACTGTTTTATGAAATTAGTGTCACTATTTCAATTAAGGTGATATTCAGGAAATCAGCACTTTCAGTCGTGTGATGCTTAACTTTATCATATGTCGTAAATAGGGGCTCAGCCCCGGCCCAATTTAACCCCTGATAGTGATACTTTCTGTTCTAATATCAGCAAAAACCGCCGACAGATTCAACAACAAATGAGCAGAAGAGATATAAAGGATATAAACACTGAGAAAGTGAGTTAAACCAAAAACACTTTATTGGTCACAGCGGATGCAGAAACAAACAGGTGAGGAAATACTGGTTATTGCAGATGATGGATGATGGAATGATATTAATGAAAATGTTTATGCTGGTTGGAAGAGACCTTTGAAGAGACGGCGCCAACTCCTGCGAGGACTTCAGATGACGCAATATCTGGATCAACATAAACATTCCCAAATTTCTATATATCCTAATTATTGTTTATATATATAATTCATTATTTCCAGGAGCTCATTGCTTCTACCTTCAATTAAACTGCTAACAGTGGCTGTAAATTAAGTTGCCTAAATTATTACATTATTAGCTAACGGCATTCTCTAAATTGTAATGTTGACATGCATTCTCTGTAGCTGCTTTGAAACGATGTGTATCGTGAAAAGCGCTATAGAAATAAATGTGAATTGAAAGTTTGAGAGCGAACTGTTGGAGCTGGAACTGACTCGTGATCAGTAGTATTTTGGTGGAGCATGGACTGCAGGTAAGGATCGCAGGAGAGGACAAAACGCGAGGGAGATCTGTTCCACACTCCGGAGCAGAAGGTGGCGATAATTCACCTATAATACTGGTTGCCACCTGCTGTTAAAAAAAAACAAGGTGAAGAATGCGAGGGAGGGCGTAATGGGTCTGTTTCCTTGTTCAAGGCTAAACAGTGATTGAAGTGAGGTGTGTGTTTATATGAGGTGCTGATGAGTGACAGATGTTGAGATCTGAACTCTGGTGATTGTTGAGTGATGGTGAAAACTGGTTGAACTTTGAAAGAGAAAGTGTTTACACACAGACTCCATTTTGTGAAGGAAGAACATGAACATGAGCTGTTTGTGAATAATGTGAATCAGTTTGAGAACAGATCAGTTTAATGCTGTTATCTAGAGACTGAATGGATTTATGAACTGAAGGAAGTTTGTGTTTGATGTTCTTCATTGTTGAGACAGAGGTAAGTTTGAACATTCTCATGCACTGGTAACTCATTATACATCTGCTTGTGTAAATACTTTTCTGTCCTATTGTAGTGTAAGAATAGCCCTTAACCCAGCTAACAAAAATAAGATTTAGGAATAATATTGTGCCAGTGTTTGAATCAAGATCACAATCTTTTACTGATTAATTGTGCAGCTCTAGGCTACAGTGTGAAAAAAGTATATTATACTTTATAGTGTAATACTTATTTTTTAAATATAGTACTATAGTAAATTTAAATATGCCTAGTCTATTATAAATAAAATATAAGTAAAATACTATTTATAATAAATATAACTATTAGAAATATGAGTATTCTTTTAAAAAACAAGATGAGATTTTAATGCAATTTGATGACTTCAACAAAAGCTTATGCTATCATTAACAACCTCAGAGAGTTACAGTAGCTCTGTCTTTAACAGTTTACAAGTTTTCGTAAAAAAATAAATTTTAAAAAACCCTCCATAACTGGCACAGATTTACAGAAAATTATTTGTTTGGCAAATAAATAAATGACAGTTACATAAGTATTACCAACATTTTATTATGTAAGCTTTGTTACACCTCAAATGACAAGGAATTTTATAGTAATTTATAGTGTTAATTACTTTAGTCCATGAGTATTCACAGCTTATATGGATGGCGCTCCCCTGATTTATCATTATTCCACTTGCACATATGACTCATATTCAAATCACTCATATTCAGTTTATTGTCTATTTCTGCAGCTCTGCCTGTAAAATGAGTCTCTGTGAGAAGAGAGAGGAGGAGAATGATGTTCAGACACATAAAGCAGCTTCTCCAGAACCCAGCTGTGTGTCTATGAAGAGTGATGCATCCATGGGAAACCCTCCTGGTCTCAGTGATGGAGCAGTGACCTCTGACCCTGAGTGAGTATGAACTACAGCACTCGAAAAGCTGTATATGAATGACTGGATTATAGAACAGAATAGATTTATGGAGTGGATGATGTTTGGAGGTTTGAACAAACAAAAGCCAGGGTGAATTCTATCAGCAATACTCATCACTATTATATTAATGTTCATCTTGGTAGTGATGAATATTGCTGATTGAATTCACCCTGGCTTCTGCAGTCAAACTAATATAAACTCAAGACTTTCAAAAAAATAACATTCTCTGGAGTCAAAAGTGTGAAAACTTGCCTGGATCATCCCATAATGAAAATCACATTTAGACAGATTGGTCAGACACATCCAAGATACATTTTTTGTGTGTCTTTCTTTTTGATTATTCTTTCTCTATTTTGTTCTTTGTTTTCTGCAGCACTGCCTGTAAAACGAGTATCTGTGAGAAGAGAGAGGAGGAGAATGATGTTCAGACACATAAAGCAGCTTCTCCAGAACCCAGCTGTGTGTCTATGAAGAGTGACGCATCCATGGGCATTCCTCCTGGTCTCAGTGATGGAGCAGTGACCTCTGACCCTGAGTGAGTATACACAACCTACTTGGGGTAAACCATGTTCTGCATTATATGTCCATTATTCATATTATTTGTTCATCAGTGCATTATTTAACTGTATTATGTAGGATCGGTATCAGTCATAGAATCAAACCTTGAGTAACTTTGAGGAAATCAAAGATCCTCTATCAGAATTTATAGTATAAATCATCTGAGATAATCATGAGTACAACTACAGACCTGTTTTATCTTAAAGGTAAAGGATGCAAAGGCTGGCATCTCATTATCATCTTATCATCAGGGATGTAACAATTTACTCAACTCACGATGAATGCTTCAAAGTGTGAAAACGGTGATGAAGCTAAACTATGTAGGATAGTCAGTGGAACAGAAGGACCAGAGTTGCCCAGTCTTGATCTGGCTCATCTGGGTAACAACATCCTTGTCTGACATTACATATGAATCTACATATCTAATTACATGTGAAATAATAATCATGTTGAATACATTACTCAAATTTATTATAAATATGTTAGTAGGTCAGTGTTTTAATTTTGTTGTTATTGACAATAAGACCTGTAAAGTTTAGTTTTTGAAGTCCATTGTGAATTGTCTAGATTGATGCAGGCAGTGGTTGTTGACATAAGTCTCACTGTCTGACTGATGTAAGCCGTAGTTTGTCATCCGCCATTCTGCAACATAAGGTGGAGCCAATGGATGGAGCTGAAACAGGTTCTGGTGCCCTCAGGATCTGGTCCCATCGTGAAAAGGGGGATAACACATGAAATAAATAAAATTTTAGTGCAATCGATGTTGTTGGATTTTGTGTAAGACTTGGTTGACACTCCAGCCTGATCCGACTATTGCAGTGTGACTAAAAGATGGGGGACGTGCTGTATTTTCTGATTAAATTGATGTCTTCGTTCTAAGCTTAAACTGAGAGAATCTTAGTCCTGAACATTGCCAGGATCAAGATTAAGAGCCAAATAGGAAAAGGTTCTACCAAAAAAAGTTTTGTCAATCAGTAACTGTCAATAGTAACCTCCAAAACAATTAATCAATAGATTTTTAAAGAGGGTGATGGATTATAACATAACTCAATATTGCTAAGACAATGAGGACTCAGATTGTTATTTATTGAAAACCTTCATAATTAACTTATGTATGTATATGTGTGTGTGTATATATATATATATATATATATATATATATATATATATATATATATATATATACACACACACACACATTTTTTTTTTTTTGTGAATGGCCTGTGTTCATTGTATGGCATTACTGTAATTAGCTAAGGATTCATTAAGAAACACAAATTGGACAGACACATCCAAGATAAAAAAAAATAAAAAAAATTCGCCTTTATTTTTGATTATTCTTTCTCTATTTTGTTCTTTGTTTTCTGCAGCATTACCTGTAAAATGAGTGTCTGTGAGAAGACAGAGGAGGAGAATGATGTTCAGACACATAAAGCAGCATCTCCAGAACCCAGCTGTGTGTCTATGAAGAGTGATGCATCCATGGGAATCCCTCCTGGTCTCAGTGATGGAGCAGTGACCTCTGACCCTGAGTGAGTATACACAACTTACTTGGGTAAACCATGTTCTGCATTATATGTCCATTAGCCATATTATCTGTTCATCAGACATCTGCAGTGCATCATTTAACTGCAGTATGTAGGATCAGTATCAGTCATAGAATCAAACCTTGGGTAAGTTGTGATTTTAGGAAATGAGTACAACTACAGACATGTTTTATCTTAAAGTTAAAGGATGCAAAGGCTGGCATCTCATAATTGCTTCATTTAAAAAAAAAAAAAACTTTTTCAAATTGAATGAAGACACTGTACACTGTAGGGACATTGACATTACATTTTCACGCCCCTCAACGTGACCTGGAACAAAACAAACTTTGACTGGTTGCTTTACATGCCGGTCAGATGTCCTCTTGGTTGGTCCTTGACCAATGAAAGCTGCGTTGGAGTCCAGACCTTCTGTAGTCAGTCTGAAGGTCTGGCTACATAAGGCTAGTGGGACACTACCTGAACTGACACTTCTGTGTGAATGTGGTGTCATTAAATAGTAGCACGTAGAGTGTGCTGCAACATTTGAATGATTTTCTTTATTTTAATGCTTTTTCACAGTTTTTCTGTTCATCTCACTGTTTCTGCAGAGTGAAAAGATGCAACGTGATCAGTTCAGTGACGCCCCTTCTGACCTGCACTGACTCTGACTGTCAAACCCTCATCAAGAAGCATGACACAGAAACCCTGCAGAGAGTCAAAGACCAACACAAAACCAGCATGAAGAACAAGTATGAGAGCTTATTTGAGGGAATCAAACAAGAAGAGAATCAAACCCTCCTGAACAGGATCTACACACAGCTCTACATCATAGAGGGAGAGAGTGAAGGGGTGAATGAAGAACATGAGGTTTTACAAATGGAGAAAACAGCCAGAACACAAGACACTCCGATCTACTGCAATGACATCTTTAAACCCTTACATCAACCAGGACGTGAGAAGAAAGACAAAATCAAGACTGTTCTTACTAAAGGCATCGCTGGAATTGGAAAAACCGTCTCTGTGCAGAAGTTCATTCTGGACTGGACCGAGGGAAAAGCCAATCAGGATGTAGATTTCATGTTTGTGCTTCCATTTCGAGAGCTGAACTTGATTAAAGATCACCAGTACAGTCTTCACAGACTTCTGCTGGACTTTCAACCTGAACTTCAGGATCTGGACTCAAAGATTTATAAGAAGTGTAAAATTGTGTTCATCTTTGATGGTCTGGATGAAAGCAGAATGACACTGATGTTTTCAGCCAGACAGAAAGTTTGTGATGTGAATGAGTCTTCATCAGTGAGTGTGTTGATGTCAAACCTCATCAGAGAAAAGCTGCTTCCCTCTGCTCTCATCTGGATCACCTCCAGACCAGCAGCAGCCAATCAGATCCCCTCAAAATACATCAACCGTGTGACAGAAATTCAGGGATTCAATGAGCCTCAGAAGGAGGAATATTTCAGGAAGAGAATCAGTGATGAGCATCAAGCCAGTAGAATCATCTCACACATCAGAAGATCAAGAAGCCTCCACATCATGTGTCACATACCTGTCTTCTGCTGGATCTCAGCCACTGTGCTTCAAAACCTCCTGAAACAAGATGACAGTGCAGAAATCCCTCAAACTCTGACTGAAATGTACATCCACTTCCTGCTGACTCAGATCAACATGAGGAATCGGAAGTATGATGAGAGAAAACCAAAGAAACTCCTGAAGTCCAACAGAAACGTGATTCTGAAACTTGCTGACCTGGCTTTCAAACAGCTGATGAAGGGCAATGTGATGTTCTATGAGGAGGACCTGATTGAGAGCGGCATAGACGTCACTGACGCCTCAGTGTATTCTGGGATTTGCACTGAGATCTTTAAGGAGGAATCTGTGATTCATCAGAGGAAAGTCTACTGCTTCATTCATCTGACCTTTCAGGAGTTTCTAGCTGCTTTATATCTGTTTTACTGCCATGTTGTCAAGAATAAGACGTCATTGAATTTGTTTTTGAATTATCATTGGTACAGTTGGGAAATCTCTCTGTATGATCTACTAACATCAGCAGTTGATAAATCGTTACAGAGTAAAAATGGACACCTGGATCTTTTCCTGCGGTTCCTGCTGGGCGTCTCACTGGAGTCCAATCAGAGACTCTTACAGGATCTACTGACACACAGAGTGAACAGCTCAGAGACCATCAATAGAATCACACAGTACATTAAAGACAAAATCAAGGGTGATGAATTTGTCTCAGCTGAGAGATGCATTAATCTGTTCCTCTGTCTGCTGGAAATGAAGGATCAGACTCTGTACAGAGAGATTCAGGAGTTTGTGAAATCAGAGAATCACTCAGTGAATCGACTCTCTCCGTCTCACTGCTCAACAATCACCTACATGCTTCAGATATCAGAGGAGGTGCTGGATGAGTTTGATCTGAAGAAATACAACACATCAGATGAGGGTAGAAGGAGACTGATACCAGCTGTGGTGAACTGCAGAAAAGCTCTGTGAGTATTCATTTATGTGATTGGAGAAACTGTTTTGTTATAATACAGTAACATTGTAATTCCTCTGTCAATTTATGACACTTTTTTTTTTTTTTTTCTTTTACAACAATTTAAAGGGAAATCAGAAACTGTTTTAATGCAAACAGGAATCCAGAAAACATGAATAGTGTCAGTGCAGCAAAAGAAAGAGACAGTGTTAAACTGTGAAGATGAATGATCAGAACTTGATTGATAAAGTACTTTATTGCTTGATGTACAAGAACAGTGACTGTCATTCTTAAAGGTTTAGTTCATTTCAGAATTAAAATTTCCTGATCATTTACTCACCCCCATGTCATCCAAGATGTTCATGTCTTTCTTTCTTCAGTCGAAAAGAAATTTTCTCCATATAGTGGACAGTGGAGCTTCAGATGATGCATCTACTGCTCCATTCATTCATGAGCCTTTAGTTTGACCTATCCTGGACACAAATTTTCAGTAGCGCCAGCCTCCTCATAATCTACCGATAATAATGACTTCAAAAGAGTCCAGAATTATTCAAGTATAACATTTTATTTGTCAGGTAAAAATCTACAATGCTGATTACACAATTAAATAATTAGAAGCCAATTCAGAAACAATAAATACATAACATCAGCTGCTCAAAGATGGCTCTAAGAGTAACAAATGCATTCCTGACAGCAGGACACACAGTGGTGTGTGAGTGTTTTTAAGACGTTTACCCAGAACTGTGTGGGGGTTTCTGGCCACAGAATTTCCCTAATGGCTGCTCTGCCACCTTCCCTTAAAGGCCCACTAAAGTGTTATGGAACACACAGCATTATTCAATGTGTTGACGTAATTTCAACTGAAACAGGAAGACAGTGTGGAATATATCAAACAGCCCCGCCTCTTTTCTAAAATAGCCAATAGCGTTTAATTTATATCACAGCTCGGCCAGACCTACTAAGCTTGTTAAAGCTTTGGTTTCATTCTAATCTCTAACCGTTCTTCCTCCTAATCTCCTCTATAAAATACTTTAAAATACAACATTCTGTGCAGAATTCAAATGGGTCTGATCTCTTTTGTGGTCTGCGCAGACTTGTGGATATATAGTCCGTTCTGTGCTCTCATGTCTCTGGACCGGAGCAGACTGTGCTTGCGCTGTGGCAGTTCATGTGACACTAACGCGAAAACGGGCTTCATTCGCCTATATGGACAGCATATTTATACTGTCTGAATCGTGCTCTATTCTATATATAGTGCACTATGTGCCATTCACCACATAGAAACTAGTAAATGTGTGAACAAGTGACCGATTTCAGCCGCAGCTTCAGTGTCTGTTAATAGTGTAGGAGGGGGCGGGGCTTCAGATTCTAGAGAGCTTTTGATTGGACAGAAGATTTGATGAGAAGCTGAAGTGCGATGTGATGTCACGAAAATTCTGTGATCTATTTTATCGGAAGTGAGAGACTGTAAGTTTTGCAAGCCCCCCCGTAAGAAAATTTTGTAAAAAAGACTTAAAAACACTAAAAGATTTGACCTGTCTGATTTTGGTGCACAAGCAGAGAAAGCCTGGAGCGTAAATGAGTAGGAACAACTAAAAGACCTAATCGGAGGAACTGAGATCACGCCTTGGAGTGTAGACAGTTAAAAGTTGTGACAAGTAATGTGGTGCCATACCATGCAAGGCCCTGGTTACTTACTATTTACGTACTCTTTCACTGCTAAAACAAAAGCATTGTCCCCCTCAATGGTGGTTACGGCCCTGGTATATAGACATTCTTAGTGAACGTTTAGTGACTTGAGTCAGGGGAAAGGAGAGGGACCGGTAGTGGGGATGCATAGATAAGTGAAGAGAGAAGACTCTTTTATGCTCTTTCTCTGAGATCATCTCTCCAGATTAGTGAGTTTTATTGCAGGGTGTTGGATTTCAGCTCTTGTCTTCAGAGGAAAATCAAGTCTAAGGGGCTGTTCATATATCGCACCTTTTGCGCGCTCACATTCGTTATTTTTTTAATTGTAGGCACGCGGCAGGCATGCTCATACTGGAAGCAACGCGGTCACGTCGAGCATGCGGTGCGTTTTCCAGGCGCATCGAGATGAAAAATATTCAACTTTTCAGAATGCTGCATGCGCACCGCACCGCAGGTCATGTGACAAAAACCAACCAATCAGCTTTGGCCTTTCCGTAACAAAACATTGAAAGCTCAGACAAACAGCTGATCATGGTTGTACAGGGTGGTTTTTATATATCTAGTAGTAAAGCTAATGCAAGAGTTAGGAATCAATTTATCCTTTGCTGAAACTTCCTCGTAGTCATGGAGAGTGCAGTTCATGGTTGCATAGCAACGACAGATGCCACGGGAGCGCAAGTGTTTGGAAAGAAGGAGAAAGCAACTGCACAACTGCAACCAAAATATATAACACAAACAATTATTTAAAAACTTAACATCCTGCACCCTGATTGGGACATCGACATCCACAAATATAGAATACTCATTAGATTACTGTGTGAATTTAAGTATTTTAGGCTTCTGTGCTAAAATCTGTACTGTCGTGAAAACACTATTTTAGTAGCAAGGTAATAAGATCGACAGTTTAAGACATTAAATTTACAAGCACGTAACACAAGACATCTCTTTTTAAAATCTACAGGAGACTTTGAGTATTCCAACACAAACTAATCTAACACAAACACGCACACACAAACAAACATTCGTACACGTTGCAGAAAGAAAGGAAATAAAAAAGAGAGTTTTAAGAGAGAGTCAAATGATGAGCATTTCTAGCAAAATATGCGTTTCATAAAACCTGACCTGAACGAATCATGAATCGCAGTAATTTAATTCACAAGTTCAGCTTTAGGATCTGGAGGTACTTGTTTGTTTGCCTTTGAATGCGGATTCCTTTGTCGCCGTCCTTGGCTTGGAGTAAAGGGATTTCCGAGTCGGTTTATTGCATCCACTGGAGTCTCTCGCGGCTGAAGTTTGAAGTTGAGTCGGCAAACGAGTCGTTGGCTGAACTTTGCGGCACTACTTAACTTAGAACACAAGACTCTCAACAGAAAAGAAAGTTAAGGTAAAAGAAAGGGAAAGTGAGTAAGAAATTGGATGGCTTGAATGAGCTGCTTGTCTGTCCTTCGTCTTAAGCCATATTCTTCTTTGTTTAAAGATTAGTTTCTTTCTCTCAGTCTTCATCTTAGTCTTATCTTACTATTTAAACTTAGGTGTTTGTCCCACCTCTTTGAGGAGTTCTGGCCAATCAGGTATAGTCTTGTTTCAAAGGTGGCTTTTCTCTGCCCCGATCATAAAATAAGTGTTATCTTGGGCCTCTGGAATTGCCGGTCTCGGCAGACAGTACAGTTTAGACATGATTGCTATTAAATGGAATATGATACATTTTTCACAGATTTCTTTCAAGCCATGATTTGAACAGAAAATAGAGATTTAAATACATTCCAAACAAGACACACTTTCAGTCAGTCATTCAAAATGATCACATTTACATGAATTGTGGGTGTTTTAAAGCATAACTGGTTACATGTAGCATGTGTAGACATGATATAAAATTTATGCAGTTGAAAGATGTTTGATAAGTCCGTTTCAAATTGTTTGGAACAATTTGATACAGTTTATTTGTAGATACAGTGGGTTTTTCTGTAAAGTTTCAACAGTGTCACTCATAGGTCACTCAGAGAAACAGGCCTGCATTGTCCCTCTGTCTCTTTTGATCTGGAGATCAAAGACTCTTTATCTTCTGGTGGCTTAAATTGTGTCTTTTTGACCATTTGGTTTCTACAAATGGTTTAAAGTTTGCCACCTTTCCCCCAGTCAGGAAGCATGTGTGCCATAAAAGTACTTCACAGGGGGTTGTTGATAGAATCACTGGAGTTGCTTAGGGCTTGCAGTGTTTATTTGGGTTTCTGGAATTATGATTTGAAAGAATCATCTGAATGATTAATTTGTCTGGTTCGTCCACAGTTGCCACAACCGCTGGCCACAAAAGTGAGTACACCCCTAAGTGAAAATGTCCAAATTGGGCCCAAAGTGTCAATATTTTGTGTGGCCACCATTATTTTCCAGCACTGCCTTAACCCTCTTGGGCATGGAGTTCACCAGAGCTTCACAGGTTGCCACTGGAGTCCTCTTCCACTCCTCCATGATGACATCACGGAGCTGGTGGATGTTAGAGACCTTGCGCTCCTCCACCTTCCATTTAAGGATCCCCCAAAGATGCTCAATAGGGTTTAGGTCTGGAGACATGCTGGGCCAGTCCATCACCTTTACCCTCAGCTTCTTTAGCAAACAGTGGTCTTCTTGGAGGTGTGTTTGGGTTCGTTATCATGTTGGAATACTGCCCTGCGGCCCAGTCTCTGAAGGGAGGGGATCATGCTCTACTCATTCATAGTTCCCTCAGTGAACTGTAGCTCCCCAGTGCCGGCAGCACTCATGCAGCCCCAGACCATGACACTACCACCACCATGCTTGACTGTAGGCAAGACACACTTATCTTTGTACTCACCTGGTTGCCGCCACACACGCTTGACACCATCTGAACCAAATAAGTTTATCTTGGTCTCGTCAGACCACAGGACATGGTTCCAGTAATCCATATCCTTAGTCTGTTTGTCTTCAGGAAACTGTTTGCGGGCTTTTTGTGCATCACCTTTAGAAGAGGCTTCCTTCTGGGACGGCAGCCACGCAGACCAATTTGATGCAGTGTGCAGCGTATGGTCTGAGCACTGACAGGCTGACCCCCCCCCCCCCCCCCCCCACCCTTCAACCTCTGCAGCAATGCTGGCAGCACTCATACATCTATTTCCCAAACACAACCTCTGGATATGACGCTGAGCACATGCACTCAACTTCTTTGGTCGACCATGGCGAGGCCTGTTCTGGAACCTGTCCTGTTAAACCACTGTATGGTCTTGGCCACCGTGCTGCAGCTCAGTTTCAGGGTCTTGGCAATCTTCTTATAGCCTACGCCATCTTTATGTAGAGCGACAATTCTTTTTTTCAGATCCTCAGAGAGTTCTTTGCCATGAGGTGCCATGTTGAACTTCCAGCGACCAGTATGAGAGAGTGAGAGCGATAACACCAAATTTAACACACCTGCTCCCCATTCACACCTGAGACCTTGTAACACTAACGAGTCACATGACACCAGGGAGAGAAAATGGCTAATTGGGCTCAATTTGGACATTTTCACTTAGGGGTGTACTCACTTTTGTGGCCAGCGGTTTAGACATTAATGGCTGTGTGTTGAGTTATTTTGAGGGAACAGCAAATTTACACTGTTATACAAGCTACCAGTCAAAAGTTTGGAAACATTACTATTTTTAATGTTTTTGAATGAAGCCTCTTATGCTCTTATTTCCCCCCTTCTGGTTTATGTATCCTTGCCTCTGCTGGGAAAATTATTTTTATCCCCGGTGGGGATGCTACTCCACAAACCACCACCACAAACCACCAACAAAGCATATAAAATACCAAAAATAAAACATTTTTTAAAACATTGCCAAGTAAAGTGCTGCGTTTATATAGAACTGTCTCTTTACGACTACAACAAACGGAACACTTTTCAGACACGACAGGCACATGTCAAACGAGCGCGGAAAAGGTAGATGCATGCACCGTCGTTGTTCTGTTGAAGTGAAATTACCAAACATGCGATAAAGCTGCCTCAAAACTGTGCATGCATGTATGTATTTGTTGACATGGTTTTAAAGTTATTGTTATCCAATTTGTTGGCCTTAAAACGTCTTAAAAATGCACATGTACACCAGAGGAATCTAAATTTTCACGGGGGAGCATGCCCCCGAACCCCCCTAGCAAACTACATTTTGTGAACTTGGTAATTATGAAACCCTGCGTATGGCCCTGGACCTGGTTCTATTCTTTTTTGGTGTATTTCTCCATATGTGCACACTTTTGGACTAAAACTTTGTATGTGTATGCACTGTGATCAAAAATAAATGGGAGCAAACCCGATTGAATGTAGAGGTTTGTGTCTCGCTATTCTATTAACTACCGATTGATTTTGCATGATTTTGCATTCCTATCAGAAATTAAGAATTATTAGTGTCATTGTAAATAGAGATGCAAATATCGAAGCTTATACTTCAGATCTCAAGGTTAAATCAGAAGTTTCTGTAACAGCTGTCAAAAAATAGTAAATAGTATATAGCTCCACTGTGGTTTGTGATTTATTTTCAAGGGGAAAAAAGAAGACCAAAAAAAAAAAAAAACCTTTTCATTGACTAGTTTTTGCACTAATTTATTTTGTCCACAAGGTGTCAGCACTGAAACGGGCTGTTGTTTCAGTCTGAGAAGAAATGGAGAAGACAGAACAAGAGTAACAGCAAACACAATAGCCGACCGTGTTGAAGAGCGCTGGTGTGAGGGGATTAAAAGATACCAGAAACTCTATTTTAAACTAGTACAAAGACATTTTATTGTAACTATTTGTGCGAAAAATACTAAACAAGCATGAATCTCTCTAGTGTGCCTGTGTCAAGCACTTGTGTTTGCGAATGCTATCAAATGCTCGAGACTGTGCGCGCAAGTAAATAACAAAGTAACCTTATTTTTCCATCATGTAATGCAGTTGACACTCCTCAAACTTTGCAGTGTCTATGTTGCCGATAGTCCTCTTAAGCAGCATGAAATAAAAAAAAATTATTCTTAATGTCAATGTGTTATAAACAGAAAAAGCAAGCAGAGAGCGCTCCCATTACAGATCTGTCGTCACATCATTGAGCTCACGGAGAATATCTTATTTATCATGTTTACAACAGCCAGACCTGAAATTACTTGTGAAAACAATGCAGACATTTCACCATGAATAAGGGCTTCTTTCAGTTCTTGTTTTTCTTTATGAATTTCTGCATTAAGAATACAGCAAGACAAGCTATTAATCCTTTTTTTTAACGCCATTTTTCATATTCAGTGACACTTTAGACAACCATTAAAGTACTAGTAAGACTTCGATAGATAATAAACTGCATTTGTAAATACTCGGTAAAATTACAAATATTATCTTTATTATATTATTAAGTAGGCCTAAATAAGTCTTACGATCCAAGTTATAATTTGTGGCCCTTTGCATTTCATGTGGTTAAAATACGGCTCTCTTGGCCTCCGAACTTGAGTACCCCTGGTCCAGAGTGTCTTTCACAAGTTCTGAAAGGTGGTTTAAATGAGAATGCACGCGCTGGCGATAATGCATAGACTGACATTGTGTGAAAATGTGGAGAGAGGTACCTTCATTTTAAAACTATATATCTGAATTTATAAATAGCCCACAGGTATCTATGTTTTTTTCCATGTTGCATCGATACATAGTATCGTTAGACATTAGATCGTTGTATCAATCTACTGTATATCGATGTATTGTTACACCCCCAATATAAAGTGAGCATTTCTTTAAAAAGTCAACTTTAAATTTGTTTTTATAAGTTTGTTATTTATAAACTTGATATTCTTGAAAGTTTAACATAGAAAGGTGTATAACCACAAACAAACAAAAAAGCCATGTATCATATTTCTGCACACAAATGAGGTAAGCTTTGTGTTTAGATCATCTGCTGCATGCACATGTTTACAAGACAGAAAACAAGAAACAAAAAAAAGACTGCAAACTGGGTTTGATTTGGGTAGTGTTATAGTGAGCCTATATACCTGTCTATGTAATAACTAAACAATTGTTTATATATCATATTTTCAGGCGTGTTTACTTTATACTTCTGGTGAATTTTTTATTTTACACCATAATGTCACCAAAACTGAATAATTAACTGAAATACGTCCACAAAACAAATACTAAATATGTGTTCACAGGACTTCTGGGTATTGGAGGTTGTAAACTGAGTTTTTGCTTCAAAATGATGTAAAAATTATCCTGCCTACTCGTTCATATAAAACAATATATTGATTTAAATTTTGTAAGACATTTCTTGTCAAGAAAGACAGTATGCATTGGGGTGTGAATCTTCATGAATAATGCTGTGATTCACACCTGAGAAGACAAAGACCCACATAGTGACCCGCATAATGAGCCCTTTCAGTCAGTATAGGCCAGGGGTTGGCAATTAAGTTTGGCTTCGGGCCAAAAAAAAAATGTTCGTCACTAGATGGCGGGCCAGAACCTAGTCAAAGGAGGCTTAAATAAGCCCATTAATGGCATGTTTGAGTCATGATCTTAACGAACTGTTTTATTTCCTTATTCCATATTGTGAATAATAAATGTGTATCATTTTAATTTGCTTGTTACACAATGGAGCCTAACTTATTGTAATAATTATTTGACCTAGCCTACTTTTACACAATTATTCCTTGGCATCCTCATGTACTAAACTGCGTTTTTTTTAACTGTTTGCGTGCTGGAGGTAGGCTATGCTATTACATCTTGTGCAGAGTGATGTTAACATTTAAGCTCTGGTGAGAGAAAATGGCACTATTAAAGAGTCTAAAGAGAAGAGTTGACAGCGAAAATAGGGAATACAAAGAAGAATGGAATGACAACTATGTGTTCATCCTACCTGGTTTTGAGAATGCAAAGCCGGTGTGTCTTATCTGCAACAAAGTTGTTGCTGTTTGCAAAGAATATAATATTAGGGGCCGTTCAAAAACGCATGGAAAGCTCTGTTGCATGTATCGCCTCAGAATTTGCGTCTGAATAGCGTGTGCGCTCCGTGGGCATGGCCGCATTAGTGGATAATGAGATGATTTGCGAACGTCTGACATCTTTCTCTTTTTATACAGATTACATAAACAGAATGTTTGTTTTCAATTTGACTTGCATGATTTAAAACATGACACTTTAATGTTTCTTTAGACATGTCTCATTTTTGTGTGATTAGTATTCACTAAGTTATACAGTTCATTTTATGAGGACTATCAGAATAGACTTCAATCAGAGAGTGACTGCAGCTCGCGCATCACATTAGTTTTCTTTATTTTGCAAAAAGCACAACATTTGGTTTTTATACCGAGTGTACACAAATAAAAATACATTTCATAGATTAGAATGGTGTATAATTCTTAATTATATGTCCAAAATTGACAGAGTATTTTAAATCTCTTTCACACTGATAAGAAAAAAAGCAAGGTGGAATCGCCAGTGCAACCGCCGACTCCAGAGTGTTAAATAGGTAAATCTTTCTAGAAATATTTTTGGTTTTTAGTTTTCTTTTCTGACATACTCTAATTTTTGTTAAAACAGTAGACATTCTGTGCATTTTGAGCACTTTCTGTGTGAAATTATGTTTATTTTGTCCATCAGAAGTGTACTTTCACTTTAATTGAGCGTCAGCAGCATAGCAAAAGTAGACCCTGTGCCGAAACCCCCCTTCACTGCTGCTCATGCGACGGTCCTGCGATGCTCCTGCTTGACGCTTGCATGCTGCTCCTGCTCCCCGGTGTGAGTGCACTCATTGCTTAACATGCATGCTTAAAAAAAATATGCGCTCATTGCGCTGCTTATGCTCCACTCACACTTGGGGTGTGAAACGGCCCTTATTCCTTGGCTGGGATCGTGTAGAGCCCTTTGAAGCTGCAATGAAACTGCAATTTGGACCTTCAAACCGTTGGTAACCGTTAAAGTCCACTATATAGAGAAAAATTCTAGAATGTTTTCCTCAAAAAACTTTAATTTCTTTTTGACTGAAGAAAAAAAGACATAACCATCTTGGATGACATGGGGGTGAGTAAATTATCAGGAAATTTTAATTCTAAAGTAAACTAATCCTTTAAATGTTTTGATCTCTAATTTCATTTAAAGACTTTACTGCACTGTTTGTCGAATCAGTTGCTATGGAATATAGATCAAAATGTATCAGTCATGTAATTTCTTGAGTCAGTTTTATAATAACCTTATAATAATAACCTGATTGTCAGTCAATATTCATAGTTCATCCTCTGATGTAAAATAGAGTATTAAACATGTGATCAATGTGCAGAAAACAAACAAAAAAAAATGTAATCCACCATTTTCTCCTTATTGAACCCTATTTCATCCTGTGTTACAGACTCACTGACTGTAATCTCAATGATCAGTGCTGTGAAAGTTTGTCTTCATGTCTACAATCATCAAACTCTCTGAGAGACCTGGACCTGAGTAACAATGATCTGCAGGATTCAGGAGTGAAGCTATTCTCTGATGGACTGAAGAGTTCACACTGTAAACTCAACATACTGAGGTAAGAAAAATAAAGTTCACTTGTTTATGAAATCAAAGATGCCCTCATCTTAAAAGCATTTCAATGCTTTTGCATTCTCTCAAAAAAGTTTTGCATAGCTTTTCCCCAAGGAACATTGCATTCACTAGCAAAGAAATTTGGACTGCTTCATCTCTTATGATTGTGCCAGTGCAGTTTTTAAAAAAACACTTAAATTAAATAGGATAACACATTTTTAAGATTTGATCTAAATCAATAGCGAAAACCGATCAGAGTACTTTAGAATATCTGGGCACTGGGCGTTTGTAATATATCAGCAGACCTCAGTGTGTCTTAAGACTTTGCGTTTGTATTTGCTTCAGACTGTTTGACCCTCATATGGTCTTTACGGACAGTTCGGACCCCATTTGATGTTTCTGACCCCAAAACTTGTTCCCTTCATCTCAGTGGCATGAGATTTTGTGACTTTTTTTACATTACGTATCTAAAGACACAAAAAACTGAGCTTAATTCAGTTGTTCTGATGGTATGTAAAAATAAATAAATAAATAAAATAAAATAAAATAAAATAAAAGTCGCACTCAGGTTCTTTCTACAATGAAAATGAATGGGAAAATTGAAAAATTGTTTTATTTATTTATTTTTTTTCCCAGTAAAATCAGTAAATCCGGCATAAATCTGAAAATTTTCACACAGGAATGAAGGCCTGGTACTAGAACACAAATGCAATGTGGAACAAACATGCTTATTCACACACACACACACACACACACACACACCTATATTACTAACAGGGGACTGTCACTCTACACTGGCCCAGAGGGGACCAGTGTTTCTGGTCATTTTAAAGAAACAAAAATGACATACAAAATTTTCTTTTAAGGTCTTATTTCATAATATAACTTCAAATAAGAATTGTTTTATTTTTTGAAAAACATGCCAAGAGGGGACCTGCAACTCTGACCGATGTTTACCTATCCAACAGGGGATCTCCATAGCCTGCAATGGAGCAGTGTGTGAGTGAACAGTAAACTGGCAGTGAAGTCATTATGTAACTTTATATAATTATATAATGTTCACACAGGCATCAGAGATCACATTAGGCATAAATATACAATATACAAATTAAAAAAAAAAGAATGACCAAATCATCACTTATGAAAAATCTTTAAATTTGAATTGCTTGAGGAAAAACTATTTGAATCTGTTTTAAATACAACAGTGGAAAAAATACAGTCGGCCAGACGGCAACAGTTCAAAAGCTAATGTTGTGGACATTACAGGACGGTAATTTCTTTAAGAAATTTATTCTCTGTTGTGGCGTCATACTTACAGTATATAATCAGTTCACATATCCCATTTAAGCTTATTGTCAAGTACACCAAGATATTTATAATTTTTGACTGATTGTACTGGTTGCCTATTAATTAACAAAATTTCTGCTCTCTAAAATCAATAGACATTTTCTTTGTTTTGGAGATGTTTAGAGTGAGATTTGATTTCTTGCACCAATTTAAAAAGATTTCAAAGACTGGACTGTGTTTTTTTGGCCCGCCGAATACCTTGGTCCAAAGCGGGCCAGCTCAGGCTTGAGGAGTGGTCATGAACAAAGGTGGAGTTTACCTGAGTCAGGAGAAGGCAGCGCCGGGGATAAAAAAAAAAAAAAAAAAGACTTTTAAAATCTTTTTAGCTCAACTCACTTTTAGACAGCAGCGAGTGCTTGAAATAACTTCTGTTTGTGATCGGATGTGGATTCTGATATAAGGCAGAGATATTTATGTGTGATGCGAAAGACTATGCGCGCTAGGTTACCATAGTAAACATGTCGACTCCAGAGTGTTAAATAGATAAATCTTTCTATAAATAATTTTGATTCTTAGTTTTCTTTTCTGACATACTCCAATTCTTGTTAAAACAGTAGACATTCTGTGCATTTTGAGCACTTTGTGTGTGAAATTATATTTTTGTCCATCAGAAGTGTACTTTCACTTTAATTGAGCGTTAGCAGCGTAGCAAAAATAGACTCTGTGCCAAAACCCCCGCTTCACTGCTGCTCATGCGACGCTCCTGCTTGACACTCGCACGCTGCTCCTGCTCCCCGGTGTGAGTGCACTCTTTCCTTAACATGCATGCTTAAAAAAAAAAAATGCACTCATTGCGCTGCTTACATGCTACTCACACTTGCGGTGTGAAACGGCCCTTATTCCTTGGCTGGGATTGTGTAGAACCCTTTGAAGCTGCAATGAAACTGCAATTTGGACCTTCAAACCGTTGGTAACCGTTAAAGTCCACTATATAGAGAGAAATCTTGGAATGTTTTCCTCAAAAAACTTTAATTTCTTTTTGACTGAAGAAAAAAAGACATAACCATCTTGGATGACATGGGGGTGAGTAAATTATTAGGAAATTTTAATTCTGAAGTGAACTAATCCTTTAAATATTTTGATCTCTAATTTCATTTAAACACTTTACTGCACTGTTTTGTCGAATCAGTTGCTGTGGAATATAGATCAAAATGTATCATTCATGTAATTTCTCGAGTCAGTTTTATAATAACCTTATAATAACCTGATTGTGAGTCAATATTCATAGTTCACCCTCTGATGTAAAATAGAGTATTAAACGAGATCAATGTGCAGAAAACAAAAAAAAAAAAATTAATCCACCATTTTCTCCTTATTGAACTCTTTCATCCTGTGTTACAGACTCACTGACTGTAATCTCAATAATCAGTGCTGTGAAAGTTTGTCTTCATGTCTACAATCATCAAACTCTCTGAGAGAGCTGGACCTGAGTAACAATAACCTGCAGGATTCAGGAGTGAAGCTACTCTCTGATGGACTGAAGAGTTCACACTATCAACTCAGCATACTGAGGTAAGAAAAACAGAAAGTTCACTTGTTTATGAAATTAACGATGCCCTGCTTTTGCATTCTCTCAGAAAAGTTTTGCATAGCTTTTACCCAAGGAACATTGCATTCACTAGCAAAGAAATTTAGATTGGTTCATTTCTTATGATTGTGCCAGTGTAGTTTTTAAAAAACACTTTAAATTAAATGGAATAACCCATTTTTAAGATTTGATCCAAATCATTAGGGAAAAACGATCAGATTACTTTAGAACAACTGGGCACTGGGTGTTTGTAATATATCAGCAGACCTCAGTATGTCTTAAGACTTTGCATTTGTATTTGCTTCAGACTGTTTAACCCTCATATGGCCTTTAGGGTCTGTTCGGACCCCAAAAATTGTTCCCTTCATCTCAGTGGCATGAGATTTTGTGACTTTTTTACATTACCTATCTAAACACAAAAAACTGGGCTTGATTCAGTTGTTCTGATAGTATGTAAAAAAAGAAAAGAAAAAAAAAAGTCACACTCAGGTTCTTTCTACAATGAAAATGAACGAGAAAAGTGAATTTTTATTTTTATTTTTTCGTTTTCAGTAAAATCAGTAAATCAGTAAAATCAGTAAAATTTTCACACCGGAATGATTAATTTCTGCTTATTGCTATTGGTTTAGGGTTAGGGTTAGTACTATCTGATTCCTAAGTGGCATTTTAGTTATATCTTTGCAAATGTATTATTGCAAAAACAACAACAAAAAATTCTAACCTTTTACAAAAATACTGATTTTATTGTAGGGGAGACCGGGGGCAAATGTAACAGGGCAATTGTAACATCTCAAATCACACCAATCAGAAACGAGACAGAACCATGAAACTCATTGTGCATGTGCTCTGTGGAGATCCCTCTCTGCATGCCAAAAGACAAGCTTCTAAATCATACTTGTTAAAGTTTATCTACAAAAAATCATTTTTGAGGTATAATAGTAATTTTTTTCATCTACAGTATTTCCCTCATACTGTCTTAACCATTAATGTCTATGAAATTAAATTTGTCTTGTTTTGATGACCATTTTGTTGTATAATATTTTATATTTTTGTCAAACACTAGCTTTGTTGTTTCTAGCTAGCAGAGTAACTTGTCACGAGGTGGTACAGTTGGGGGCAGTTGTAACACTGCATTACAATTGCCCCAGACACCATCAAAATATTGTCCAGCTTGGTAAGGACATCAAAATAGATTGATAGATTCCAATAATTTAAGAGAACTGTTTTTGCCTCTCAATCTGGGGATCCATTTTACTGAGTAGGCCCTGTACAATCTCTGTTCATAGCATGTCTAGGTTCAGACCAAGGAAAACGGCAACGGGAGTTAATTAATTGTTCTAGATAATATGTATGTAATGGATATTGAATAGTTTTAACTATATCTATATTCTTTGGAGTTTATTGTGGTCATTGGTATTTATATGAAGGTATTACATGTGTTGTTACAATTGCCCCCATATGCTGTTACAATTGTTACATTTGACTTCCAATGTTTCAATCAATATTGTGACTCTTAACATTGCTTTTAAAAACATTTTGTGACTGTTAACAAGTAGAACACAGATACAAGTTACTGACATAAAAATTGTATCCAAATATTTCAAAAGATTTTTGAGTAATGACGACATGACCAAAATTTGTTACAATTCCCCCCGGTCTCCCCTATTTTATAATGTTTAAATATACATATTCTCAAAATATATATAAAAAAATTGTGGTAGGAGCAGTTGGCCACATCCAGACTTTATTTCTAAAACTGTAATTCTTAAAGGTTTTCTTGTAACCAGCAGATGACAGAATTCAGATCAATATCCAGAAAACACTCATATTTAATTTAGACCATGATTACGTTTTTTGTTTTTGTTTTTTTCAACTGCTTACACACAAAATCCTTACTGGTCATACAATTTCTGAAACTTGACACTCAAACACCAGAACCACAAACCAAATCTGCAAAACCATACACTAATTCTCGGCCTTCGACTTAGTTTTCAATTTCATAATTTTTTTTGCGAAACACAACACACAAAACTCTATGTAACACACAAAAATCTAACAGGAAGTATCTTGATTTCCTTTTTCAAACACAACCATTGTTTCTGTCCAACTACACATGGGTGATGTATTTCTTTTCTTTCGTACTGTGTAATACTGTATTCACAACCACAAATGCTTACAGTAAATTTAAAAAAAAAAAAATAGTTTGGTTTCAATCTTGCTTTCGTGTTTACTGTAAATTTTTCACTCTATCAATTACTTTCAGTCTTGTACAGAAATGTACATAGGAGTTCATGAAAAAAGAGCTTAGATTTTGAATAACTGTATATGATATATCCAAAAAATAGAATATTATTTTTATATTATATAACAGTGTTTGGAACATAAGGCAACAGTTTGCTTTTGAGATATTTTGAATATAGTGCTTCATTTTTCAAGAGATGTGAGGCATTTTGCAAAAAAATTATCATTTGTGTATTACTATTTTTTTTTTTTTTTTTTTTATACAATCGCTCTGTAGATGTGTGGGGTCTAGACCCCAAAGACCCTGTGTGTAAAGGGGAAATGAACAGTGGTGGAAAGAGTACTGAAAATTTGTACTTAAGTACAAGTACTGTTACATTGCTGAAATAATACTCAATTACAAGTAAGAGTACTGGTGTCAAAAAAGTACTCAAGTACAAGTACAAATTACTCTTCTCAAAAACTACTCAAAGTACTAAAATTACAAATTACTTTTTAGCCGGCGACATTTAATAAATTATCAAAAAATATTCAATCAAATCATGGATCTAAGTAGAAAATAGCTACTTTAAACAAAGCACTTTCACCTTATTCATGAATTGTATGAATTAGTGGTCACAATACTGGAATTTCTAACTTCAATACAATACCTTGAAAATGAACAAAATTCAGTATAATTTTAAATACCATGGGGAAAATCACCACATACAGTACGCTGTAGACATTTTAATATCTAACTTTTTTGTCCATCCATTTTGTCAAGGCAATCATTATTTTCAAGCTTCAAAAAGCACAAGACTCATAACAGTAATCAATTTAAATGGAGCGGTTTAATTTAAGTCTTCTGAAGATACACGTCAGCTTTATACGATGAACAGATTTTAATTTAGTCTTTTATTTGCATATTTAAACATTGATCAATTACCATTACAATAATCTCAGTTAAATATTTGCTTACTCTGTGTATTTGTGTCTTTACAATAGGGTAACTTTGTTGCAGTAGCTCACACGCAGCACAAGAATGCTTGATTTCAAACTGAATTAAAATACAAGTAAACATTCCGTAATAAAATAAGAAAAAAAATTACCTTAATTCAGTTGAGGTATTCGAAATATGACAACACTGAATTTTTATATGCCGTGTATCTTAAAGGGTTAGTTCACCGAAAAATTCTGTCATTAATTTCTCACCCTCATGTTGTTCCACACCCTTCGTTCATCTTCAGAACACAAATTAAGATATTTTTGATGAAATCCAAGAGCTTTCTAACCCTCCATAGACTGCAACATTATTACCACATTCAAGGTCCAGAAAGGTAGTAAAGACATTGTTAAAATAGTCCATGTGACTACAGTGGTTCAACCTTAATGTTATGAAGCGACGAATACTTTGTGCACAAAAAAATAAAATAAATAACAACTTTATTCAACACTTCTCTTCCATGTCAGTCTCTGACACTGTTGACGTAGTAAACACAGTGCAGCACTTCCAGGTTCTACGTCAGAACGTTGGCTCATTATTGGCCGGATTCTGCATCAGCATCACACGCATGTGTCGTGGTGCTCACATGTACAGCAGAGTGACACGGAGAGAGGAAATTGTTGAATGAAGTTGTTGTTTTTCTTTTTTGCACAGAAAAATTATTCTTGTCACTTCGTAACATTAAGGTTGAACCACTGTAGTCACATGGGCTATTTTAACGATGTCTTTACTATCTTTCTGGGCCTTGAAGGTTGCAATTACATTGCAGTCTGGGGTCAGAAAGCTCTCGGATTTCATCAAAAAATATCTTAATTTGTGTTCTGAAGATGAACAAAAGTCTTACGGGTATGGAACGACATGAGGATGGGTAATTAATGACTGAAATTTCATTTTTGGTGAACTAAACCTTTAAGAGTCATATATGTTGTTTATTTAGATAAAAAGAACATCAGAGGGGTTTGACCTGTCTGTACAATATAGTGATGCTGTTACACAGGCTAGGTTTTTTTTTTTTTTTTTTTTTTTTTTTTTTTTGTACAAATCATACAGATGCCCCATTCTGAAACATAAATTTACATTGTAAAGAAATTAAAGATCCACTTTTGATTGTTGAGACTTTCTGGTGCATTTCACTTATAGCCAATAAGATTTCCTGTAGCATTTTCATTGGTAAGGCATGGAGGTCTGTTCTGATTGTTAACTTTTGACAATGTTTAATCTAACAGCACGGAGAGATTCGCGTTTGCACACTACACAGTCTGACAGCGCGCACTCAATATCTGAGTGAGAGGAGAGGCAGTTCCCTTGTATATTTGAAAGCTCGCTACAATAATGCGCTCTCGACATTTATAATTATAATACTCCATAGAAACCTGCGGGTATGATTAAAATTATGCGCAATACCTGTGATTTCACGCTGACATTCAGGCTCTGTAACTGAAACTTGTGATTGACAGGGGGAGGCAGGTGTCTGTCGAACTCGCTGTCAGGTAGATGAGAGAAGGAGAACGCGCCGCTGGTAAAATATCAGGATTTTCATTGGTGCGTTTATGATCGGATTTCTTTATTGGCTACCGACATGCCGGTCAAACGTTTGAATATTCAAATTGTTGGCGTACTCAGTAACGGAATGTGATTTTACAAAAATAAAAATTCTGTCATTAATTTCTCTTATGTTGTTCCACACCCTTCGTTCATCTTCAGAACACAAATTAAGATATTTTTGATGAAATCCGAGAGCTTTCTAATCCTTCATAGACTGCAACATTATTACCACATTCAAGGGCCAGAAAGGTAGTAAAGACATTGTTAAAATTGTTCATGTGACTACAGTGGTTCAACCTTAATGTTATGAAGCGACAAGAATACTTTGTGTGCAAAAAAATAAAATGAAATAAAAAACAACTTTATTCAACACTTTCTTCTCTTCAATGTCAGTCTCTGACACTGTTGACGTAGTAAACACTGTGCAGCACTTCCAGGTTCTACGTCAGAGCGTCGGCTCATTATTGGCCGGATTCTGCGTCAGCAGGGAGCAAAACCTCAACCCAGATAGGCACAACTATAAACACATCTCAGCCTCACACTTTTTACAAAACACTACACAACCCACTGTCCTACAGAGTTTTAGATCCAACCCTAATCAAACACACCTTAACCAGCTAATTAAGCTCTTCAGGATCACAGCTAATTAAGCTCTTCAGGATCACAGGATCAAAAATTACAGGCAGGTGTGCTGAAGCAGTTTTTAAATTTTGCAGGACAGTGGGTCCCCAGGAGCAAGGTTGATGATATCTGCCCTACGACATGGCCCACATATTTAGGGCCTGAGCACCAAGTTGAAAGGACCCTCTTGGATTTCCTCTGTTTATTAGGGCCCGAGCACTGATGGTGTGACCTACAATATTTCAACAAAGTGCCCCTCACTATGTTTCACGTACAAGTATGAAATTCAGGACACACATGTAACAGCCCAATACCTACAAAATCTGAAAACCAACAGGAAGTCAGATATTTTTAATTTTCTTTGCAAAATTTGTGCATTTTTTGCCATTTCCAGACCTTGTACTTTAACGAACTTCTCCTAGAGCTTTAATCAGATCAACATCATATGTGGTCAGTCTAATCTAAAGGCCTTTGCGACGTTAAATTGCGAAGATCTAGAGTTTTCGCCAAAGGGAATGTCCGTAGCAGCCTGTCAAAGTCTGATGTTTCGCCATGAAAGAGGAAGCTGTTGTAACTCAGGCATACAATGTCCGATCTGCCCCAAACTTCACGTGTGTGATAAGGGTCCTGGTCTAAAGACCTCTATATTCCAATATTCAGTTAGTCATAGCGCCACCTGCTGGCAACAGGAAATGGCATGCTTTACACTGTAATTCACTCCAAGAAACACATTTTAATATGCCATAAAGTACCAAACATACTAGAAACACGTTAAATCATGCAACACTTGGCTAAGTGCTAATGTTTGCGAATAACGCCACGAAACAGGAAGAAGTTGTAACTCAGGCGTACAATATCCGATCTGCTCCAAACTTCGTTTGATAATAGTCCTGGCCTGAAGACATCTACATGGCAATATTCAGTTACGATCAATGCTCCACCTGTTGGCAGCAGGAAGCGTGGCACTTTGAAATGACTCTGTCATAATTCTCCAGTATTTACTCGCTTACCTGCATGTCATCCATTGTTCACAGATTTCCTAAGACCGACGGGTGGCGGTAAGCCCGGGTGCGAGGGCCCTTTCATCGCTGCTTGCAGCTTTAATTAGGGCCCAAGCCCAAAGGGCAAAGGCCCTATTGTTTTTCTTAAGATTATTAGGGCCCAAGCCACTAAGGCGCAGGGCCCTATTGTTTTTCTAAGAATTATTATTATTATTATTATTATTATTATTTTTTCAATCTTCAAACTTCATCAGAATAATGTCAAAACATGGCAGATGTAGGCCTTTAAAAAGAATCGTGATATCTCAAGCACTGTTGCCTTTGCAATGCATCAAACTTTAATATTCGTTTTGGATGCCTTTTGAGACCCTTAGCATGCTTCAAATTGCATTAAACTCGACACACACGTCAGGTTTGTTATCCAGTAGACATGGGAAAAGCCTTACAAACAGGCGGGGAGGAGGGGCTCTATAGCGCCACTTTATAGTGTAGTAAATGTGGAGTGAATTTGACATAGACCTTTGATGTTTAACTGTTTAAAATGCCTATTGCCCGCTGTGCACAGTTGCCCTGAAGCCACTGGGATGGTGGTGCCACCGGGCTTGGGCCCGGCATCGCTGCTTGCAGCTATATTTATTTTTATTTTTTTTCGACTATTCAGGCACTTTTGGGGCCCTTACGATGCTCGAAAACTCTTGAAACCATGCACACACATCGGAATCCGCGGCCATCAGGGCCGGGCAGAAGCTGGTACCCGGGTGTGGACTTCGAAAACTTGGTCCATATATCAAACACGCTTGCTCTCATTTGTATGGAACTCAGTACACACATAGACCTCATCGGGCCTAACAAATTTTGTGCTCCAAGTTATACGCCAGCTCAACAGGAAGTCAGTTATTATGGGTTGTTTGAAAAACACATGCTCTGGAATTTGATATACTCCTCCTAGGAGATTAATCCTATCACCAACAAACTCGGTCAGCATGAAGTCAAGACATTGATAATGAAAAATTGCCATCGGATTTTTGATATCTCGAACGGTTTGGCCGTGGCGAGGCAACAAATTTATGGCGAGAAAAGGGAATCAGGAAGTGTTATAACTTCTGCATACATTGATTGATTTTTATCTATTGTGAGTCAAAGTTATAGCGCCAACAACTGGCAGCAGGAAGTGTATCACTTTCAAAATGCTTTGAGATCATCCTTTTATTTTTACGCGATTTGCTTCAAACTTCATCACAATGTCAAAACATGGCAGATGTAGACTTGTGAATGTATTTGTGATATCTTAAATATTGTTGCCATGGCAACACGTCAAACTTTAATAATATTCTTGGGCATTTTTGAGCCTCTTAACATCACTTCAATTTGCATGAAACTCGACACACACATCAACATTGTCATCCAGTAGACATGGGCAAAGCCTTAGAAATGGGCAGGGAGCAGGGGCTCTACAGCGCCACCTTTTGACAAAAGTGGGGGGGGGGGGGTTAGTTTAACCTACAACTCGGTACACTTATTGTACTCATTAAGCCAGACAACTTTCTAATTTACAGTCATTAGCTCCGACCAACAGGAAGTCAGATATTTTGGTTTGAATGTGGATTTTTCAAACACACTCTGTCTCTCTCTGCCCCCGGTCCCTCAGTCTCACTCATTCTGTGTGTGTGTGGGGTGGGGTGGGGGGGTCGCTGTCTATTATTATTTGCTGTGTATTACAATCTTGATTAGTGGTCTTAAACCCTTTTACTGATTACCCATTTATTGATGAACTTATAAATATTTTGAACTGCAAACGATAACTTTACACTCATTTGAAATTGAACCATGACACTATATCTCTATTCAGATAGGACTACTTTTCTAAATGTTGTTTGAGTTACAATTATCATTTTCTACAATTACAGTTATACTTTTTAAATTAATTATTTATTGATATAATTCATATTTATTAAAATCCCCTGTTTCAGTAAATTTCACATGATTATAAAAGTGGCTGTTTAAAACAAACTTGCATAAGTGAGCAGAAAAATCTAGACATGTTTACATTTACATTTACATTTATTCATTTGGCAGACGCTTTTATCCAAAGCGACTTACAAGTGAAGAATACAATAAGCGAGTTGTCATGACGAGGCAAGAAGTGCTCACAATACAAGTTTTAGGCAGTGCTCAGAGTATCAAAAGCTACAATAGAGAGGGATTAAAGGAAGTGAAGGGATAGGTATAGAATTTTTTTTTTTTTTTTTTTTTTTTTTTTTTTTTAAGGATGAGGATAAGTGCTCATGAAAGAGATGAGTTTTCAGCTGTCTTTTGAATATTGCCAGGGATTCTGCATTGCGGATGAAGGCAGGAAGATCATTCCACCAGCAAGGGACAGTGAACGAGAATGTCCTGGAGAGTGATTTCGTGCCTCTCTGTGATGGTACCACGCTCATTCGCTCCTTTAATGAGCGTAGGCTTCTGGTCGGAGTGTAGACTCGTAAGACTGAGTGGAAGTAGGAGGGTGCTGAGCCTGTGGTAGATCTGTAAGCAAGCGTCAACGCCTTGAATTTGATGCGAGCAGCAAGTAGTAGCCAATGCAGAGAGATGAAGAGAGGTGTGACGTGGGCTCTTTTGGGCTCGTTAAAGATGAGACGTGCTGCAGCGTTCTGAATTATTTGAAGAGGCTTGATTGTGCATGATGGCAGTCCAGCCAAAAGAGCATTGCAGTAATCAAGCCTAGAAATGACCAGGGCCTGGACAAGGAGTTGTGTTGCATGTTCTGTTAGAAAGGGCCTGATTTTCCTGATGTTGTATAGTGCAAATCTGCATGACCGAGCTGTCTTTGCAATGTGGTCTTTGAAGGTCAGTTGGTCATCAAGGATTACTCCAAGATTTCTGGCCGAATTTGATGGGGTAATTGAGGATGTACCTAGCTGGATGCTGAAATCATGATCGAACAGTCGAATTGGCAGGGAAGACGAGAAGCTCAGTCTTAGCCAGGTTGAGCTGCAGATGATGTTCTTTCATCCATGCCGAGATGTCCGCCAGACAGCTTGAGATTTGTGTAGCTACTGTGGGATCATCTGGTTGGAATGAAAGGAAGAGTTGTGTGTCATCTGCATAGCAATGGTAGGAGAAACCATGTGCCTGTATGATGGGACCAAGTGATGTAGTGTAAATGGAGAAGAGGAGGGGTCCAAGAACTGAACCCTGAGGAACCCCCGTGGTCAGTTGATGAGCTTTGGATACCTCCCCTCTCCAGGCAACCCTGAAAGACCTTCCTGTGAGATAGGATCAAAGCAGTGAAGTGGAGTACCTGTGATGCCCAGTGATGAGAGGGTGGACAGAAGGATCTGAAGATTCACCGTGTCAAAGGCAGCAGATAGATCGAGCAGAATGAGAACTGATGATTTGGAATCAGTCTTTGCAATCCGCAAGGATTCGGTGACTGACAGTAGTGCAGTCTCGGTTGAGTGGCCACTCTTGAAACCAGATTGATTGACATCCAATTGATTGCTCTGTGAGAGAAAAGATGACACCTGGTTGAAAACAACTTGTTCAAGTGTTTTTGCTATGAATGGTAGGAGAGAAACAGGTCTGTAGCTGTCTACAAGTGACGTGTTTAATGTGGGGTTTTTTAAGCAGTGGGGTTACCCGAGCCTGCTTGAATGTGTTAGGGAAAGTGCCAGTGTGGAGAGATGTGTTGATAATGTGTGTAAGTGCTGGTACAAGTGTAGGAGTGATGGCTTGTAGAAGGTGTGAGGGGATGGGATCAAGAGGGCAGGTGGTGGGATGGCTGGAGAGAAGGAGTTTGGATACTTCTGTCTCCGTGAGGGGAGAGAACGAAGAGAGGTGTGTGGCTGTGTATGTGGATGGTCTGAGTTCCTGTGTGTGTGGAGCGGAGAACTGACTGCTGATGGTAGTGGTTTTGTTAGTGAAAAAATTAGCAAAATTATCAGCAGTTAGGGAGGAGGTGGGTGGTGGTGGAGGGGGACAGAGAAGAGAGTTGAATGTTTTGAAAAGTGTGCGTGTGTTTGAAGCGCTGTTGATTTTGTTGTGGAAATAGGAAGATTTAGCAGCATGAATTTCAGCCGAAAAGGATGAGAGCAGGGATTGATAGCTACCTAGGTCAGATTGGTCTTTTGATTTGTGCCATTTCCTCTCTGCAGCCCTGAGTTTGGTCCGGTGTTCACGAAGAACATCAGATAACCAGGGATTAGAGGGAGTGGCACGTGCAGGCCTGGATGACAGAGGACAGATGCTATCTAGAGATGAAGTTAAGGTGGAACATAAAGTGTCAGTTGCTGTATTCACATCCAGAGATGAGAATTGTGTGGGTGAGGGAAGGGAGGATGATACAGCAGAGGAAAGATGAGAAGAAGAAAGAGAGCGCAGGTTTCATCTAAAAGTAACTGGTAGAGGGGTTGGTGGTGAACAAATAGGGAGTTGTAGACTAAAAGTGATGAAGAAATGATCTGAAAAGTGCAGAGGTTTTACCAAAATGTCAGTGATGCAGTTGCGTGTGTAAATGAGGTCAAGTTGGTTGCCAGATTTGTGTGTACTTGTGATGAGCCGACTAAGATCAAATGAGGCTATAAGAGAGAGGAAGTCTGAAGCATAAGGCTTCTCTAGATGAATGTTGAAATCGCCAAAAACTACAAGTGGGCTACCATCCTCTGGGAATGAGGACAGCAGCATGTCCAGTTCCTCTACAAAGGTACCCAGTTGGCCTGGAGGGCGATAAATTACCACGATATGAATTTTGACAGGAATTGAGATTGTAATAGCATGAAACTCAAATGAACTGTAGTTGCAAAGAGAGGAATGAGTCGAGTATTTCCAGAAATGAGAAGACCTGTGCCCCCACCCCTCCCAGACTGGCGAGGGGTATGAGAGAAAGTGAAGTTGTTAGAGAGACCAGCAGGGGTTGCTGAGTCCTCTGGACGAATCCAGGTCTCAGTCAAGCCCAAGATATTGAGAGTAGAATTAGTAGCAAAGGCTGGAATGAAGTTAGCTTTGTTAACTGCTGACTGACAATTCCATAGACCCACAGAGACAGAGGAGTATTAGTATTAGAAGAGGAGTAGATAGGACGCAGGTTAAAAGCATTGTGCTGCCTTTTACTTGGGTTAGTGGAGCGTTGCCGAGAGACGACAAGAATGTATTGAAAGCACATGCTGAGGAAGAAGGAACGGAAAAGTGTGAAAGAAAGGGAAGGAATATACTTAAGTGCCTACCGGTGTCCTTGCTCGGTGGAGTCGCGCAGGTAGAGTCGCAGGTCTTTACCCGAGTCGGTCTTCACACGAGGAGGCTGAACACAACAGCTGAACGCTCCCGCTGACGCTTCTGCAACAGCGCGCGCACACAATAAATATGCTGCTTATTAACACGTGATTGAAAACAGCTAAGCCCGCCTTGAAAATTAGCACTGCAAAAGCCTAAAGCCCGTGAATGGCTAAAAATCGAAACTAAGTGCGACTACGAGCAATAACACCAATAAAACTCTGCAAACGCGGCTGTTATTCTAAACGAGTACAATTAAAATACAATTATTGTCAAGGTAGAAAATAGGACAGAAATAGGACAAGCACAGATTCGAAATTAATTCTTACTAGCAGCAAATAATAAACAAAGCAACTGACCCAGAACAGATATTCAGCAAAGTACATGTACCTTACTATTACCTGAGACTGACGTTAAAATTGTCTTAGCAGGTTCTGTGATTTGGCTCTATTTTTATTTTTTCATCTTATACCACACATATTGAAATTAAATAAAAGCATGCTTTTGGTGCATAAGATTGGTGCACAAACGATGGCTCAGGGAGGTCAAAAAACACATGAAGAGACGTGTAGGATAATACAACATCAGCAATCACAGACATTCGCAAGACTGGATTAGATTTCTCAGAGCACTGTGGAGATTGCACAAATAACAGTATGTAATTTGCTCTAGAATTTTTATAGAGGTTGTCTGAGAAAAAACAGACATGGCAGATTAGGATGATATTCTGCACTCACTTGAAATCGACCTATGACATTCTATGACATTAAATTAATCTAAATTTAAACTATTTCATGGATGTGGCTGTTGTGGTTTGTGATTATATGGGCACCAACTGCTGCAGTAAATGTGGTGTTTTCAAATGACTTTGACATAGTCCTTTTAAATGTCTTATGCCCGTCGTGCACAGTTGCCCTGAAGCCACCGGGTTTGCGGTGCCACTGGGCTTGGGCCCGTCATTGCTGCTTGCAGCTATATTTATTATTATTTTTTCCCAACTACACAAGCTCGACAGCGCCCCCTTGAGTAGGCTCCTATAACCATATATCAAACACGCTTGCACGCATTAGTATGAAACTTGGTACACATATAGACCTCATGGGGCCTAATGATTTTCATGCTCCAAGTTACACACCAGCTCAACAGGAAGTCAGTTATTATGGGTTGTTTGAAAAATGCATGCTCTGGAATTTGATATACTCCTTTTAGGCGTTTAATCCGATCACCACCAAACTCCTCCCAGACCTTAAAAAGAGACGCACTACTCCGCCTCCCTCTCTTGCAAAACTGCATCTGTGGGGGTGCTGCCTCTGGGCCTGCAAGGCCTGTAGGCCTTGGCCTGCACTCCAGCCCTGTGCTCATCTAGAAGAGAGAAAGGATTCTTTCCTACTAAGAGATTCATACTAACCATGAAAGTTTGTCATCGGTCCTTCATTCAATGCAGAAGACATCGATTGCAACTTCAGCACCATCGGACTGAATCCTCAGGACTTTCTACTGGAACAGTATCCTCAATGTTCTTCAAGCGTTGAGGCCTAATGCAAGTATTGTATGATATACTAAATTGCTGCTAGTTAGTTAAAGTTGTGACCTCCTTTGTTAACAAAGCAGCTTTGTAATGAATACTGATGATTCTTTCCTGGTTTTTGGCTTCTCCATAGCTCCATTTTCTGTTCCCATTTCGGTTCCACTCTATCATTCCTCATTTTACCTATGTATGTGTGCCTTGTGTGTATGTGTGTGTACAGTAGTTTAGTTATGTGTTCCTGATTTAGTTAATAAAACTTGTACACAATACATATTTGGTTCTGACTCCCTGTCCGTGAATAAATTGTCTCTTAAATGACTTAGATCTTATTACCCGCTGAAAATGTTAAGAAAGAATTTTTTATCTATGGCCATGAAAAATACTTTTCTTAGAATTAATTAATATTCAATACTGAGTGTTCACAGAATGAACTGATTGATTGATTGTAATTTTAATGTAGCCTACATCAAGTTAATCTGATTAACTGATTCAAATATTCAAAATTAATAAGCTAATTTTTATGCTAATTTTTTCAAGTTATGAATAATTATTAATATTTCCCCTTTGAGCTAATATCACTACAAGAATATGTTCTGATTTTCAGTGCAATATGCAACCTTTGGAAATGCATGGATGTATTGACAGAGTTTACAATGTGGGGAAAATTAAATATTTTCATCAATGTGCAGTACTGGTTGTGTTTGTTCAGTATATACTCAAACAATATCTCTGAAAAAATAAAATCCACACTATATCATTAGGAAAGTGGAAATGTTACAAGTGTTTAAGATTGAGCACAGCAGTGTAAGTGGTTCAAACAGAATCAGATTGTATGAACCATGTATGTGCCATATGGTGCCAAAATTGGATTTTGTTAAAATATTGTAAAGTTTTGAATGAAGTGCTTAGTTTTGTCGTTTCGTGCTTAAGCAATCGTTAAAAAAGTGTCAAAGTTGAACAGAAACTGTTACAGAGATCAATTCTGCTCCATCAACACTGTGATACTGAGTAAAACAGTGAGTCCAGAGTTACTCCAGCTAAACTGACCTGTAATCAGTGATATATGGAGAAAAAGTGACACACTGAATAAATGAATCATTTCATTTAAAGTAGACTTAAGGAAACACAACAAATACAAATTACACAGGTAGTATATTTCCATTGGTTTTCATGAATTGACAGCAAGTATTTGGATGAATAGAAATCAAAATCAGAATTGTGGTTTTCCCTATATCCTAATTAAACTATATTGCCCAATCTATCTTTTTACTTTCCAACACTACAACTGATAAAATATATTTGACTCTCTCTCTCTCTCTCTCTCTCTCTCTCTCTCTCTTTCTCTCTGTGTGTGTGTGTTTGTAGATTATCTGGCTGTATGGTGACAGAGGAAGGCTGTTGTTTTCTGGCTTCAGCTCTGAGTTCAAACCCCTCACACCTGAGAGAGCTGGATCTGAGCTACAATCACCCAGGACAATCATTAGTCAAGCTGCTCTCTGATCCAAACTACAGACTGGACAAACTCAAGTATGTTCAACACTAACAATCATCCTGTCATGTGTGTTTGGACATGTATGTGCTATAAACTCATATGATCATAGATCCCTGCATACAGCACATATATATACATACATACTGCACAGGAAAATAAGGATGTCTTGAACTCTGTGACTGAAGATGATCTTGATTCAGATCAACAGCTGCTTGTGACTCATAACAGCAGCATCTGAGAAACAGACTCAATCTCTGATCCCAAAACATCAATTCAAAGCCTGTTGCTGCTCTAGAAAGTAAATTCTCAGTGCTGAAGACATGAAGCAAAAACAGATCCAAGACAAAAACAGACAGACTCAGACATCAGTCAGTAGATGAATATCAGTTATTGATTAAAACACTTGCACAAATGAAAGGATAAAGACACAATTGATCAGTAAATGTAAAGGTGAGTCTGTAGATCAAGACTTCAGGATCTTATTCAGTGATAGAGGCTGTGAATCAGGAACTACATCAAATAATGAAGGACAGACAGAAGATCTTAAAGGATCTTCATCAGAAGAGACACCGGCCTGAGTTTGAGATACAGTTCACTACTGTCCAGGTTATACAGTTACACAGTTGTGGTCAGAATTATTGGCACCCTTGGTAAATATGATCAAAGATGACTGTTAAAATAAATCTACGTTGTTTATACTTTTGATCTTTATTTCATAAAATTAGCAAAGAATCTAACCTTTCATTGAAAGAAAATAATTGAAAGTGGGGGGAAATCACATTATGAAATAAAGTTTTTTCTTCAAAACCCGTTGGCCACAATTATTGGCACCCCTCAAATTTTTTTTATGAATAAAATATCTCTGAAGTATATTCCCATTCATATTTTTTTAGCACTCCAGGGTGATCATGAGCATGAACATGTCCAGCCAAGACTTCCTGTTCCACAGGAGTATAAACACGAGGAGAAACAAAGGCCAAATTCCCTTAATCATTTATCATAATGAGTAAAACCAAAGAATATAGTTCTGATGTGCAGCAAAAGATTGTTGAGCTTCACAAAATAGAAAGTGGCTGTAAGAAAATAGCTAAAGCATTGAAAATTCCCATTTCCACTATCAGGGCAATAATTAAGAAGTTCCAATCAACTTAAAATGTTACAAATCTGCCTGGAACGTGTGTCTATATTGTCCTAATGCACTGTGAGGAGGAGAGTTTGATATTGCCTTCGAGATTTTGGTTGGAGCCAATCAAGAGTTCCATATAACGTACAATGATGGGTTCTATAAGGACATCTCAAAACAAACCTACATAAAGAATTATGAACAGTATTTAGAGGTTTTAAATTGGTGTCTGAAGTGTTTTGGTAAATGTCAGTATTATCAATAATAGGAAGAATTAATTGGGAAATTAATTTTTTTTCTGACTTGAAAGTTAAAATCTGACTGTAGAGAGGACTCAATATATGAAATATCAGAGTGAGAAGAATAGATAAGTGTCATCTGCATAAAGCTGAATGAAAGAGTGTGAACAAGTATTGGGAAGGTCATTAATAAAGACACAGAAGAGCAGAGGACCAAGTGTTGAACCTTGAGGAACACCCTTATCAACAACCAGATAATCAGAATTTAAGCCTTGAAAAGAAACATACTGACATCTGTTGTGAAGATAGGAATTAAACCAAAAGAGAGAGTTTTGTTCAAAGCCTATAGAGTGTAATTTATCAAGCAGAAAGTAATGACCCACCATATCGAATGCTTTAGAAAGATCAATGAAAATTGCACCAGTAAGTTGGCATGTATCAAAGGAACTTAACAAATCACTGGTGAATTTCATTAATGCCGAGGTGGTGGAAAAATTGGGTCTAAAACCTGACTGAGATGGAGATAAAATATTAAACCGACTAATGTATTTTGATATTTGATTGAAAATTACTTTTTCGAAAACCTTCGCAACAGTACAAATAATAGAAATTGGACGGTAATTGTTCAAATCTGATGGGTCGCCACTTTTAAAGAGAGGAGTAACCTTAGCACATTTTCATATGGAAGGTATTGAACAAGTAGACAGAGACAAATTTAATAGGTAGAAAAGAGGATAACTTAAAATGTGAGAAACAAGTTTAACAAATTTGGCTTCCAGACCATCCGGGCCAGGCAAACTATGTTCTTTTAACTCACGTGTTGCATTGAAGGTATCAGATTGAGAGATTTTACTGAAAGAAAATGTCTGATTCAAACAACGGCTAGATGAGTAGGTTTCAGAAAATTTAATAGCAGTGGGAGCACCAATGTTAAATTGGTGTAAAATGTTTATTAAATGCAAAAGACATATGTGAAGGATCAGAAATAAAATCGTTATTATTAACTCTTTTGTAAAGGTTTTATTTTTCTTATTTAAAACGCTGTTTAAATGGTTCCAGAACTGTCTAGGGTTACGATAGTCTTGTGAAAAGCAATCTTTGTAGTAGTTAGATTTTGCATTCCTTGTCTTGGTTTTACAAAAATTCCTAAGCTGTCTATAGGATTCCCAATCATCTGGTTGTTTGGACTTGTGATAAATATTCCAGGCCTTGTCCCTTTGTTTATAGACGTTGATCACATCTGAGTTAATCCAGGGAAGATGACCTCCTTTGACTCGTACTGTTTTCAATGGTGCATGCTTGTTGATTACGTTAATTACTTCAGAATAGGAAAAAATTCCAAGCATTATTGACTGAGGGAATTAACTCAAGCCTATTCCAATTAATGGACACTAAGTCATAAATAAAATGGTCAAAATTAATATTCTTATGTTGCCTAATTGTGATGTATTTTGGAGGAAGATGAGGTATTTTTATTTTCCAAACACAAAATATAGCAGAGTGGTCACTTAAACAGTCAGACATCACACCAGACTTAACAGTTCTTTCAGGGTTAGTGACCAATATCCAGTCCAACAAAGAAGATAGATTTTGACTAACTCTGGTAGGTTCATTAATTAACTGAGTGAGATTAATACTGCTAAACAGATATTTATCATTAGAGGAGGAACGGTCCAGCCAATTACAATTGAAATCACCCAAAATAAGTTCACTATGCATTTCAAGAGAGTTGATAGTTGACAAAATACATTTTGTAGAATCAGCAGGAGCAGATGGTGGTCTGTAGAAATTACCTATGGTTAAATGTTTATTGTCATGAAGAATGATACGAACGAATAAACATTCAAAATTAACTGGTGGTGCTGTCGGAGTTACACTCACTGAGTTTAAATGAGCAGCAACATATATGGAAACGCCACCTCCTCTGGAGGGTCTGTCAGCTCTAAATAAAATAAAGTTTTCAATGTTAATTTCATTATCACTTATTTGTTCATGTAACCATGTTTCAGAGGTAGTGACAATATGAGGTTTGTAAAGAGAAACCCAGGCTCTAAGAAGATCAGTTTTGGGGGGAAGGCTTCTAATATTAAGATGAACAATTTTTAAATCTTTAGATGAGTCTATGGTTCCATCTGAAAAATATAAATAAAACTATGTCATAGTACTGATCTGGGTAACAAGGGGATAAAAGCTGCAAGACAACACATTCAACGACACATATAAAAAATACAGAAAACAAAAACATGATCAAAGAGATCAATGCAAAACTAGAAAGAAAAGAAAAAAAAAAGAAAATAGTCAAAAAAGAGGCTACTGCAGGTTCAGTCTATAATAATATAATATAAACATAAAGAGGGCCCTAATTAGGCTATTCAACTCAATGATATAAAACACACACACACACAAAAATTATAACAAATACCAATAGAAATAACCCACAATATTAATTCAAAACAATAAGGGGAGCCAGGACTAAACACCCACTGTAGAAGTCAGACAATCATAGTTACGACATTGGTAACATCACTGAGTTCATTCTATATGGCAAACAAGAAAACTTCAAGAAAGATCATCCATAAACAGAAAAACCTAAAATACTTAATGAGTACAGAATAAGCTGATAGCAGGGCAACAAATAAACAAAAAAAAAAAGATCCAAAAGATTATCATAGTGTGGGAAACAAACAAACAAACAAACAAACAAAAAAAGAAAACAAACAAACAAAAAAAGAAAACACATTTGATTCATATGGATTAGTCCCAAAACAAAGTTTCGAGAGCCTACTCACAGTCCCGCAGTCACGGAGTGAAGAGTGAACCCTAAAGAAAATGAGTGGAGTGGACTGAAGAGAAGAAGCACCAACATGGAGCTGGGAATCTGAAGGATCTGGAGAGATTCTGCATGAAGGAATGGTCGCTGATCTCTTGTCAGGTGTTCTCCAAACTCATCAGGCATTATAGGAGAAGATTCAGAACTGTTATTTATTTCATTATGTGATCTCTCCCCCCCCCCCCCCCCCCCCCCACACACACACTTTCAGTTCTTTTCCTTCAATGAAAAGTTAGATTTTTGCAATTTTTTTTAAATTAAAGATCAAAAGGATAAACAATGCAGATTTATTTTTATAGTCATCTTTGGTCATATTTACCAAGGGTGCTAATAATTCTGACAACTGTATGATAACTTTTGTGTGACAAAAAGACAATTTAAGTCATTCACATGTTCCTTATGAGCTCAGTTCAGACTTTTCATGTTTGCAATTTAAAAATGTTACTTAATTTTGTCTGTTTTTGATAAATTAACAAGCATTTAGAGAAGAAAATCATTTACAATTTAACACGCACTTTTATTTTTTTTTTATAAAAAAATATGTAAATTGTGACATTTTGTTTTTATAGTGTGGATCATGGAGGAGAGATCAGAATTACAACAGGACCACAGAAATGTAGGTCACACACACACGCACACACAACTTAATCATTGTTTTGTTGTGTTATAAATGTTATAATCTCTCCTCTTGTGTTCAGATGTATGTGATCTTACACTGGATTTAAAGACAGTAAACACTGGTCTCACTTTGTCTGAGAGGAACAGAAAGGTGACGTGTGTGAGAGAGAAGCAGCCGTATCCTGATCATCCAGAGAGATTTGATGGGTATAATGCTCAGGTTCTGTGTAGAGAGAGTCTGACTGGACGCTGTTACTGGGAGGTTGAATGGAGCGAATGGGTTAATATATCAGTGACGTATAAAGGAATCAGCAGGAAAGGATGGAGTGTTGACTGTGTGTTTGGATCCAATGAAAAGTCCTGGAGTCTGGACTGTTTTAATAACAGATTAACTGTCAGACATAATAATGAGAGCACGGAAATATCTGCTCCTTCACGTCGCTCTAACAGAGTAGGAGTGTATCTGAACTGGTCGGCCGGCACTCTGTCCTTCTACAGCGTCTCTGACACACACACACTCACACACTTACACACATTCAACAGCACATTCACTGAACCCCTCTATGCTGGATTTAGGCTTCATTATTTTGATAGTTCGGTGTCTCTGTGTGAGATTAAACATCTTCCTGTGAGAAACAACTGAAACACAGATGAGTGAAAGAAACACACTCACATTATCTCTCTTTAACTCACACAGCTGTAAACTCTTTCTCTCTTCTCATCTTAATTTCAGTGTGTATATAGAATAAGGTGACCAGATTTCTGAAATGGAAACTGGGGATATTTCCTATTTGAGCAATCAAAATACCACTAAATCTCATTTGTTATTATCTATTAATTAAAAAAACGGGGACAATGCATTTTTGAATGTTTTTGGTTTTTAATTGTTGTGGGTTCCCTATATTATTACATTAATAATTAGTATGATTTAATTTTTATTAGGATTTTTGGTCTGGTTTTAATGCAATTCACCAAAAAACTATTACACTATTAGTAGCCTAACCATTGTAAAAGCGGTTCAAAACAATATGCCTATTATGTTATAACAAAAGTTTGACTTTACAAAATCACATTACAGAAACAAAACAACATAAATATAAGATAAATAAAACAGTATTTAACAAATATTTTAACATTTATAATTTAATTTAATATTTTCATTTTCATGAGCTGTTTATACTGTACAGAAACTTTTAACTAATTTTAACAATTATTTTGCCTTTTAGACTCATTTTAAGTACTAAATAAGTTGCAAATGTATTATTTATTTTATTGTAATTTTTTTTATTTATTCATATCTGAGTGTACCATTACCACGTGATATAGTTAAGACGTGTGTTAGGGGTGTAATGGTACATGTATAACATGCAGTTAGACGACAAATACAGTCAGTCACAGGCGATCCACACTCCAATCCAGAAAGGGGCGCGCGCGGGGTAATGCTTTTTAGCCTAACCACTTTAAACCAGCATTAACCACCAATAATCACAATAAGCTCTGTGTTTTGTTACTTTCAATAAGAAACAAAGTGCCTTCTTTCATATTATGTCCATTTTATCACGAAATTCAAATAATAAATGCCGTTTTGATGCTTTTTCTTCCATAAAATGTTCAGGAGGCACTCATAGAAACTTCACTTTTTCCATTTTATTAATTGCCACATCATGTACTAGTCACAGGTACAAGAAGAAAAAAGAAAAAGTAAGAATAAAACTAAGTAATAAATTACAAATCAACAGACTAAGTTCTGGGCCTCAGATGTTTCTCAAGGGATCCCTCAACAGAACTGAGTCAGCCACTGAAAATTCAACCCTTTTAACAAGACAGACTAAACCATTTTATAATTACAGGGGGTCTCCATTCAGTAAATCAAACCTTGAAAAAAACATAATATATACAAATAAACTCCATAAACATGAAATTACATTCACCATAAAGCAATAATGAAAATAAACACAGATAAACTTTACAAAAAGACATTTAAATGAACAAACAATCCAAACCCATATGGTAACCAAAAACTACATTTCCCATAATTCCCCGCAAAGGATATATAAAGTACATAAGAAAGTGCTGCGCTCTTTTTAATAACAGGCCTTTGTTCCATGCTGCAGTCACGGATTCAGGTGGAACCACGGGTAAGACACAATTATCCAAAACAATTAAATAAAGAAACAATATTAAACCCATATCTTTGTCTTGGTTTTATTCAATCACTAGCGTGCACTCTAGCAACGAATTATTACTCTTTGATATTGTATGCGCGCATAAAGAGCATGCACCTTTAACAAAATGGTTTGGGTAAATAATATTAAAGAAACAAAATAAATGCATAGAAATTTATAAAGCAGAAAAACAATCCATCAAACAAAACGAAATCAATTACTTACAAAAAAAATAAAATAAGAAGAAAGCTAGAACCATTGAAATAAAGTAGTCTATTATTTGATAAGTGTGGCCTTAGCCATCACAGTGCCTTAGTTCAAATGGCAGCCCGGAGCGCGAGTGAACGCGATCATCTCTTCCTCTGCACTACTACAGAATGAACAAGAATTAACATGAAGGTATGTTGAAAGATACAGTACAACTTACTGAAACGTATCATATCTCGTGTAATCGTGGAAAGATATCAGTAAAACAGTTTGTAAACCATATGTCACGTAGTATTACATTTAATGTTCTCTCCTTTCATTATTTGTTCTGCGCATGCAAACTACAGCTGGTCCAAAACGCAGCAGCTAGAGTTCTTACTAGAACCAGGAAGTATGACCATATTAGCCTGGTTCTGTTAACACTGCATTGGCTCCCTATTAAACATTGTATAGATTTTAAAATCTTGCTACTTACCTACAAAGCACTGAATGTTTAGCTCCCCAGTACCTGAGCGAGCTCTTAATGCATTATAGTCCTTCACGTCTATTGTGATCTCAGAATTCTGGACAGTTGATAATACCTAGAATATCAAAATCAACTGCAGGTGGTAGATCCTTCTCCTATTTAGCACCTAAACTTTGGAACAGTCTTCCTATCACTGTTCGGGAAGCAGACACAGTCTGTCAGTTTAAATCTAGACTAAAAACACATATGTTTAAACTTGCGTACACATAGCACATTATCTACTTCTATAATTCAAGTCATGTAAATTGTTAGGCTGCATAGATTAGGTCAGCTGGAAGCGGGAACACTTCCCATAACACCTGATGTACTCGCTACTTCATAAGAAGAATGGCGTCTACACTAATATTAGTCTCTCTCTGTTTATCCCGAGGTTTGCCGTAGTCTGCCAGATCCAGGCCGTATCCAGATGAGATGAAGGACCTGCATCTAGACATGGCGATAACGCAGCCCCTGACGTTTCAACTAAACTATCCCCTGTGAAGGCCCATTTCCCTTTCCTTTCCCTATGTATAGATAAAACATCATCAAATTATTCCAGTTCGCATAGATCAAACACGCAAACCTATAGACTAAACATGTAAATGAACGGCAAGAATGCATTAAAGGTATTCAGTTTTTCAGTAGGAAAGGTGTCATTTAAGCGGCCCCTAAAGTAATAACTAACAGTTTTTACAATGGAAGTGATTCAATCAGAAACCAACTTTAGCTCGATAAGAATTTTCCTATTGTCTCTGTGAAGCTGCTTTGAAACAATGTGTATTGTGAAAAGCGCTATAATAATGAAGATGACTTGACTAAATGTACAGGTGCATCTCAATAAATTATAATGTCATGGAAAAGTTCATTTATTTCAGTAATTCAACTCAAATTTGTATTAAATAAATTCAATGCACACAGACTGAAGTACTTTAAGTCTTTGGTTCTTTTAATTGTGATGATTTTGGCTCACATTTAACAAAAACCCACCAATCTCAATAAATAACAATACTTCATAAGATTAAAAAAAAAGAAAAAAAAAGGATATTTTAAACAGAAATGTCAGGCTTCTGAAAAGTATGTTCATTTCTATGCGTTCAATACTTCGTTGGGCCTCCTTTTGCATGAATTACTGCATCAATGCGACGTGGCATGGAGGCGATCAGCCTGTGGCACTGCTCAGGTGTAATGGAAGCCCAGGTTGCTTTGATAGCGGCCTTCAGGTCATCTGCATTGTTGGGTCTGGTGTCTCTCATCTTCCTCTTGACAATACCCCATAGATTCTCTATGGGGTTCAGGTCAGGCGAGTTTGCTGGCCAATCAAGCACAGTAACACCATGGTCATTGAACCAGCTTTTGGTACCTTTGGCAGTGTTGGCAGGTGCCAAATCCTGCTGGAAAATGAAATCTGCATCTCCATAAAGCTTGTCAGCAGAAGGAAGCATGAAGTGCTCTAAAATTTCCTAGTAGATGGCTGCGTTGACTGTGGACTTCAGAAAACACTGGACCAACACCAGCAGATGACATGGCAGCCCAAATCATCACTGACTGTGGAAACTTCACACTGGACTTCAAGCAACATGGTTTCTGTTCCTCTCCACTCTTCCTCCAGACTCTGGGACCTTGATTTCCAAATGAAATGTAAAATTTACTTTCATCTGAAAAGAGGACTTTGGACCACTGAGCAACAGTCCAGTTCTTTTTCTCCGTAGCCCAGGTAAGACGCTTCTGACGTTGTCTTTGGTTCAGAAGTGGCTTGGAACATGGAGTGTGACAGTTGTAGCCCATTTCCTGAAGACGTCTGTGTGCGGTGGCTCTTGATGCACTGACTCCAGCTTCAGTCCACTCCTTTTGAAGCTCTCCTAAGTTCTTAAATCGGCTTCGCCTGACAGTCTTCTCAAGCCTGCGGTCATTCCTTTCACTTGTACACCTTTTCCTACCACACTTTTTCCTTCCAGTCAACTTTCCATGAATATGCTTTGGCACAGCACTCTGCGAACAGCCAGCTCTTTCAGCAATGGCCCTCTGTGGCTTACCCTCATTGTCTTGATGATCGTCTTCTGGACAACTGTCAAGTCAGCAGACTTCCCCATGACTGCTGTTGGGGTTACTGACCTAAACCCAGTATTTATACCCTGAGAATGGTAATTTAATAGAACTTGAAATTGAATATTCTAATAATTTGAGATACTTATTTTTTATTTTGATGAGCAGCAAGCTGTAATCATAAAAATGAAAACAAAAAAGTCTGGAAATATTTTAGTTTAAGTTTTACTTTTTGAATTAAATTACAGAAAAAAAATAACTTTTTCATGATATTCTAATTTATTGAGATGCACCTGTATGTAATGTAGTTAAGATATTATATTTATAAAATATAAGGACAAAGTCATGAATTTGATATGGTGAGGATGAAAGTTGGAGAATGAAACATGAATAAACAAACAAAATTAACAAAACATGTCAGTTTATCATCTGTATGATGCTGCTAGAATGTGATTTGAAGTGATTAATTCTCATCTTCATTCTGCAGAGAAGCTGTTTGGATGATCATGGCTGGACTGGACTCATTTTAATAGTTTAATATTTTAATTATATAATACTTGTAATATATTTAGAAATACACTAAACAATATAATATAATTTTATATAGTGCAGTACAAAAGTCAGTAAATTTTTCAGACATCCTTTCTATAGATACATCGTCCTGCCAGTAGGTGGCGACATTCATTCAACCAAATTGATTAATTCAAGAAACGAATTCATTTTTGCTGAAAGAGCAAAAATAGACAGTGACAGTGAATATTTGTTTCTATGTAAGTTATTCAACATTAACTTATTTTTTATTTATTGGTTGTATAAAACTTTAACACAGTCGTTCTGTTTGTCCACCATCAACCGGCAGCAGAGAAAGTGAGGAGATTCACACATTAATTTAGCAAGCTTCTAAAAATACTTTGACAAATATAAACTTACTGATAATAATTGATTCTTACAGACTTGAGATGAACATAATACAACTTCTGAGGAACATTAGAATTGCCTTATGATTTAATCCTCATCTGTCATTTCATTCATATCACTTTACTGCAGAGCTTGATGACATTTTCTGTAAATGATAGATATCACTGATTCTTGAGAAAAGGGACAAAACATGATATAAATGTTAGTTTTTACCATATCACTCAAAACTACAATTCCCAGCATTCCTCCTGCTCCTCACCTGCACTTCCTCAGCCATCGTCTGCACCTGATCATCACGCTCATCACCTCTGGCATAAAAGCACATCCTCATATACACTCATGGTCTGATCTACACAACTAACTACAGACTACCTGTACACTTACCTCCAGAGACTCCTACGACGAGTCCTAGTGAAGTTCCTGCTATTCTCCTTACTCCAGCGTTCCCTATCATCATCTGTTAGATATAGTATTACCTGTTATTGACCTGCTACTCACGTCTGTTGAAGTGTGAGCTTCCACAATCTCCTGCATGCTCATGATCTCCAGCCCAACCTGCATCACAGTGAAGACTGTCATTAATCTGCTGCACTTTGATTCTTCCTGCCAGAGGACTGTTTACTTCTCTGAGTCTTATTGAGTTCTTATTGCCTCTGAGTCTGCTATATTCCCTGACAATATATAACCAATGTTCTTAAATCACACACAATATTCTATAGTTCAGTTGATGTTTTAATATTTTAACACAATAAACTGAAAAGAGAATAAAATATTTCTTTCAAAATTAACAGAAACCTTCATCTGACAGTGTTAAATACTGATGGTGTTGACAAAGGTCAAAAACAAATGATCAATAAGACAACAAATTAAGACAACTAATTTTTAAACTAATATTTAATTTAATATCATACAGCTGCACTAATATACATTAATTCATGCTTAACTAATGCACAGATAATTGTGTGTTAATGTATGACTCATGCAGAAATAAACCATTAATTAATGATTACTGCATCAGCAACTAATAAAGATTCAATATGATTAATAGATTAAGTAATATATGAATTGCTTAATTATTTGTGTCATCATGTATTAATTCCATAATAACATATAGTATTAACTAATAGTGTAAATGAATGTGTTAATTACCACAATGGGTCAAAGCCATGTTTCAACTTCCAGTTTTCTGCTTTAATTAGTCATTAGCTAATGATTTGCAAATGTATCATTCTGTTATGACTTTACTTGTTGAGGTACATGACTATTAACTAATTAAGTAATATGTCATTTTGGCTTTGACATCCACACTAAACCATGGATTTAATTTCCAGACGTCTTCAATCAGGATTCACTGTGACAGATGAACTGCTGCATCCAGTAGCTTGTTGTTCATGGCACAGGACACAACTTTGATAGGCATTTTATGGAAAATATAATTCAAAATTCACTTTTTGTATTGTTTGATGTATTACAGATCTCTTCCTTTCAATTTAATATTTTGTTTCATTTTTAATCACTTTGTTTGCCTGTTCTACATTGCATGTATTTTCCAAGTATAGAGCATGAATTAAAATAATACTAAAGAAATTATTTAAAAAATAAAAGCAATGAATGTCCTGAGCATCCAGATTTCCATTAGATGTAGCTTTTAAAGTATTTTTATTTTGGTCAATTTCTTAATTTTTTACATAAAGAGGGCTTTTGTGTGTAGAACATGTTTTGTCTCTTATCTCAAGAATCAGTGATTTAGTGTTCATGTGTTTCAAGACATGTTGTTGTCATCTTAGCACAGGTAAAGTGAGAGCTTTACTGTAAAAACACTTTTGTGTTTGTCTTTTGATTAGATGTGGACATATTCAGAAAAGAAGAAAAGAGTTTCACCTTTTACACAATGACAACATTGTTTTTCTCTTTCACAGGTATAAATATAAACCAGTTGAACCAGTTTGTCAAAAGTGAAACTGTTTCAACAGACTCCATTTTGTGAAGGAAGAACATGAACAACATCAGGAGAGAAACTGTGAATAATGTGAATCAGTTTGAGAACAGATCAGTTTAATGCTGTTATTTAGAGACTGAATGGATTTATGAACTGAATGAAGTTTGTGTTTGATGATCTTCATTGTTGAGACAGAGGTAGGTTTGAACAAACACATTTCTGGATTCATTCTCATGTGTTGGTAAATCAACATGAATCTGCATCTATAAATACTTATATTTCTGTCCTACTGTAATGTAATATTTTCAGATGCTTTAGTCTTTACTGAGATTTTTTCTTGCTCTTGGTCTTTAAGTACTTGCTGATCAAATTCAGTCTGGCTTTTTCAGTCACACAGAAATATAGTATTAAAAACAACTATCCTGTGACAATGTGTCTGCATTGATAGTTAAGTAAAGCTTTGAATACTTTGAAAGTCATACAGTAATTGCTGTAAATGTGAAAACTGGGAGTTGAGTTGAACAGATTTTGACAGGTGATTATTCATCGAAAGCTTTGCAGCTCAAAGTGTGTTTGTGAGGAAAGTCAGAGAATTATAGTTTGTTTTGGTATGTGTTTTATTATCGTGTGGTATAAGAACTTTGTTTTTTATTGTTCAATTCACATTTATTTGTATAGCGCTTTTCACAATACATATCTTTTCAAAGCAGCTTTACAGAGAATGCATGTCAACATTACAATTTAGAGTAATCTGTTATCAGAGATGGCTGTGTCCAGTTTTTGAAATTTCAGCAATGTACATTTACAAATCACGCAGTTAGCTAACAATATATTAATTTAAGGTAGAAACAATGAGCTCATGGAAGTAATGAATACATGTTAACAATATTGTTTCTCTTGTTTGTCTCAAATTTATTTTTTATTGTTGATTTTTACAGCACTGCCTGTAAAATGAGTCTATGTGAGAAGAGAGAGGAGGAGGATGTTAAAGCATCATCTCCAGATCCCAGCTGTGTGTCGATGAAGAGTGACAGATCCATGGGACACCCTCCTGATCTCAGTGATGGAGCAGTGACCTCTGACCCTGAGTGAGTATAAACATGATGAACTTGATAAATAAGGATGTTGATCCAGGAACATGTCCCACTTGGATAAACCATGTTCTTCATTTTATGTCCATTATCCATAATATCTGTCCCTCAGTATTGATGCTGTGCATCATTTAACTGCAGTATGTAGTAAGGTTGCACAGGGTGCTCAAAACACTCTGATGTTACAGTATTTTCCAAACGGTAGTAGAGTTATGACTGCTAGTATATTCTCAGCATGCAGTACTGGAGCTGATTTCAGTTGTGGGGTGGAGCTCGTGGCTGAAAGATGCAATTTAACAGCATCTTATAAAGCAAAAACACAGACATTAATTTGTGTAAAATATATCAACGTGAAAGTAAACCGCATAAGCACCTCCTGTGATAACTCTGATGAACTTTAGAGAGGTTTGGTATGATTTGTAGTAATTTGTTATTGAAGACATCATTTGAAAAACATATTTAAAGTAAACTTCAAAATGAAAAGTTTGGCATTACAAAGTTTGCTTTTGGCTGAAAACCTTTTGTACCATATTTACAATGAACAATGCAGTTTTTATTAAGGCCTGAGCACTGATGGTGTGAGGACCCTATTGTAATTGCTCAGTCAATTCTTCTTCTTCTCCGAAATGAATCGCATTTTAGAAGGCCTTAACATGCTCAAACTCATGAAACTTTGCACATGCATCAGAAGTGGTGAAAATTTACATCTGATAAGAGTTTCAGAATTAGATGTGGCAAAATGGCTCGATAGCGGCACCTACAAAATTTCAATTAAGCGCCCTTCGCTCTACGTTTCACGTACAGGTATGAAATTCGGTATATGCATGTAACAGCCCAATACCTACAAAAAAGTCACTGGGAGCTAAATCTGAAAACCCAACAGGAAGTGAGATATTTTGAATTTTCTCTGCAAAATTTTTGCAGTTTTTGCCATTTCCAGACATTGTACTTTAACAAACTGCTGCCAGAGATTTTATCAGATAAACATCATATTTGGTCAGTCTAATCTAAAGGCGTTTGCGATGTTAAATTGCGAAGATCTAGAATTTTCACTGAAGGGCGTGTCCGTGGTGGCCTGACAAATTTTGATGTTTCGCCATGAAACAGGAAGCTCTTGTAACTCAGACATACAATGTCCAATCTGCCCCAGACTTAACATGTGTGATAAAAGTCCTGGCCTGAAGACATCTATATGCCAATATTCAGTTAGTCATAGTGCCACCTGCTGGCAACAGGGAATGGCATGCTTTGCACTGTAATTCACTACCAGAAACACATTTAAATATGCCATGAAGTACCAAACATACTATAACATACTATTCCTGGCAGCAGGAAGTGTGGCACGTTGAAATGACTTTGCCATATTTCTCCTGTATTTACTCTCTCACATACATGTCGCCCACTGTTTACTATTTTAATAAGGCCACCAAGTGGCGGTGACCCTGAGTGCGAGGGCCCTTTAATCGTAGCTGCTTGTAGCTTTAATTTCTTTTTATATTTGATTTTATTCCATTTCTGTTATATTTATTACATAAATACTAGGCTAGATCTACCTGAAAAAATAACTTAAGGTAGTACTTAATTTCTCTTTAATCTATTGTGCTTATTTGTCACATTGCTCATAATTTGCTAATTTTATTAGATTGTTTACTTATTTTCTTAAGAAGGTTTTACTTACATTAGGCTAGGTTTACTGCAGTATCGAATCCCCTTCTCTATACTGATTGGATAGAAGGTTTGTGTTAAAACCATGCTTGTATTGCACAGGTAGTTTTAGTCAGTTTAATCACCATTATAAATTAATGTGCTGTCATCATTGAAGCACAAGCTGTCACGTGTGGGTGCTATAAGTAATCGCAGAATGAAGAATCATTCAAGGGAACAGTCTTTACTGACAAACACTCAGGAAACAGGCAGGAGAAACTCAGAAAACTACCAATAAACATCGACGAGATTGGGCAAAGAACTGAACAAAACAGGGAGTACAGACTAAATGAGATAATGAGAGACACAGGCAAACAGGAACAGAACTAAATTACAATGAAATTAAGCCAAAACAGAACATATACACCACACAAACATGTACATAATTATTTAGGAGCACTGAAATTTTGTTGTCAACATCACAGTTTTTAATCTTTTGTGCTTTTTCACAGTTTTTCTGTTCATCTCACTGTTTCTGCAGAGTGAAAAGACACAACGTGATCAGATCAGTGACGTCCCGTCTGACCTGCACTGACTCTGAATGTCAAACCCTCATCAAGAAGCATGATGCAGAAACCCTGCAGAGAGTCAAAGACCAACACAAAACCAGCATGAAGAACAAGTACGAGAGCTTATTTGAGGGAAACAACCTAGAAGAGAATCAAACCCTCCTGAACAGGATCTACACACAGCTCTACATCATAGAGGGAGAGAGTGAAGGGGTGAATGAAGAACATGAGGTTTTACAGATGGAAAAAACAGCCAGAACACAAGACACTCCAATCTACTGCAATGACATCTTTAAACCCTTACATCAACCAGGACGTGAGAAGAAAGACAAAATCAAGACTGTTCTTACTAAAGGCATCGCTGGAATTGGAAAAACCGTCTCTGTGCAGAAGTTCATTCTGGACTGGGCCGAGGGAAAAGCCAATCAGGATGTAGATTTCATGTTTGTGCTTCCATTTCGAGAGCTAAACTTGATTAAAGATCACCAGTACAGTCTTCACAGACTTCTGCTGGACTTTCATCATGAACTTCAAGATCTGGACTCAAAGATTTATGAGGAGTGTAAAGTTGTGTTCATCTTTGATGGTCTGGATGAAAGCAGAATCACACTGATGTTTAAAGATGATGATAACAAAGTTTGTGATGTGAATGAGTCTTCATCAGTGAGTGTGTTGATGTCAAACCTCATCAGAGGAGAGCTGCTTCCCTCTGCTCTCATCTGGATCACCTCCAGACCAGCAGCAGCCAATCAGATCCCCTCAAAATACATCAACCGTGTGACAGAAATTCAGGGATTCAATGAGCCTCAGAAGGAGGAATATTTCAGGAAGAGAATCAGTGATGAGCATCAAGCCAGCAGAATCATCTCACACATCAGAAGATCAAGAAGCCTCCACACCATGTGTCACATACCCGTTTTCTGCTGGATCTCAGCCACTGTGCTTCAAAACCTCCTGAGACAAGATGACAGTGCAGAAATCCCTCAAACTCTGACTGAAATGTACATCCACTTCCTGCTGACTCAGATCAACTTGAGGAATCAGAAGTATGATGAGAAACATCCAGAGAAACTCCTGAAGTCCAACAGAGACGTGATTCTGAAACTTGCTGAACTGGCTTTCAAACAGCTGATGAAGGGCAATGTGATGTTCTATGAGGAGGACCTGATTGAGAGCGGCATAGACGTCACTGACGCCTCAGTGTATTCTGGGATTTGCACTGAGATCTTTAAGGAGGAATCTGTGATTCATCAGAGGAAAGTCTACTGCTTCATTCATCTGAGCTTTCAGGAGTTTCTAGCTGCTTTATATCTGTTTTACTGTCATGTATTTAAGAGCATGAATTCATTTAAGACACTGAGGTCCTTTGTGGGTGTGTGGTCCAGGTTCATTGAAATCTCTCTGTATGATCTACAAAAAGCAGCAGTTAATAAATCCTTACAGAGTGAAAATGGACACCTGGATCTTTTCCTGCGGTTCCTGCTGGGCGTCTCACTGGAGTCCAATCAGAGACTCTTACAGGATCTACTGACACACACAGAGAACAGCTCAGAGAGTATCAAGAGAATCACACAGTACATTAAAGACAAAATCAAGGGTGATGAACATCTCTCAGCTGACAGATGCATCAATCTGTTCCTCTGTCTGCTGGAAATGAAGGATCAGACTCTGTACAGAGAGATTGAGGAGTTTGTGAAATCAGAGAATCACTCAGTGAATCAACTCTCTCCGTCTCACTGCTCAACAATCGCCTACATGCTTCAGATATCAGAGGAGGTGCTGGATGAGTTTGATCTGAAGAAATACAACACATCAGATGAGGGTAGAAGGAGACCGATACCAGCTGTGGTGAACTGCAGAAAAGCTCTGTGAGTATTCATTTATGTGATTGGAGAAACTGTTTTGTTATAATACAGTAACATTGTAATTCCTCTGTCAATTCATGACACTGTTTTTTTGTTGTTGTTGTTTTACAAGAATTCAAAGGGAAATCAGAAACTGTTTGAAGAGGACAAAACTGTTTTAATGCAAACAGGAATCCAGAAAACATGAATAGTGTCAGTGCAGCAAAAGAAAGAGACAGCCAGTGTTAAACTGTGAAGATGAATGATCAGGACATGATTAATAAAGTACTTTATTACTTGATGTACAAGAACAGTGACTGTCATTCTTAAAGGATTAGTTCACTTCAGAATTAAAATTTCCTGATAATTTACTCACCCCCATGTCATCCAAGATGTTCATGTCTTTCTTTCTTCAGTCGAAAAGAAATTTTCTCCTTATAGTGGACTTTAACAGTTATCAACAGTTTGAGGGTCCAAATGTCAGTTTCAGTACAGTCTCAAAGGGCTCTACACGATCCCAGACGAGGAATAAGGGTCTTTTCTAGTGAAACAATGTCATTTTCTAAAAAAAATAATTCATACAATTTTTAACCACAAATGCTTGTTTTGCACTAGCTCTGCAATGCGCATCCACGACTTATGTACGGTATTCACGTTGGAAAGGTCACATGTGATGTAGGCGGAAGTACCGACCCAGCAGAAGTGTAGGGTAGGGTTAAAAACTCCATCACTCCAACTTCAAAATCGTCTGACATCGTTGTTTTACCTTTTTTGTAAAGGATGTTTGACTTAGTTTTTGCATGTTTGCTTTGTAAACACTGGGTTGGTACTTCCGGCTACGACCCAGTGCTGCACAGAGTCACACGTCCCAGGTTACATGGATCTCACGGACACAAACTCGCCAATCTGATCTTGGTCAGAGCGTGCAGGTTTAGCTAATACCTCTTTAGTCGGTTGTCTACTGCTCACTCATACAAAAAAAGTATAGTTTATTTAGCCACTTCCGTACAACTTGCCAAGCCAGTGATTGACAGAAATCAAAAGGCCTTCAGATGATGTGTCTACTGCTCCATTCATTCATGAGCCTTTAGTTTGACCTATCCTGGACACACATTTGCAGTAGCACCAGCCTCCTCATAATCTACCGGTAATAATGATTTTAAGAGAGTCCAGAATGAATCAAGTATAACATTTTGTCAGGTAAAAATGTACAATGCTGATTACACAATTAAACAACTAGAAGCCAATTCAGAAATAATAAATACATAACATCAACTGCTCAAAGATGGCTCTAAGAGTAAGAAATCCTGACAGCGGGACACACAGTGGTGTGTGAGTGTTTTTAAGACATTTACTGCATGGCTGCTCTGCCACCTTCCCTTAAAGGTCCACTGAAGTGTCTTGGAACACACAGCATTATTCAATGGTTTGACGTAATTTCAACTGAAACAGGAAGACAGCACGGGATATACTGAACAGCCTCGCCCATTTTCTAAAATAGCCAACAGCGTTTCGTTTATATCACAGCTCGGCCAGAGCCGCTGAGCTCGGTAAAGCTTTGGTTTCATTCTAATCTCTAACCGTTCTTCCTCCTAATCTCCTCTATAAAATACTTTATAATACAACATTCTGTGCAGAATTCAAATGGGTCTGATCTCTTTTGTGGTCTGCGCAGACTTGCGAATATATCAAATATATCTTGCCATATTCAAATAAAGTTTTTAAAATACAAATGTTGCCATATTCAAATAAAGGGTTTAAAATGTAGGCTAAGTGTCACTAATTAAAGTATATGTTCAGCTAATTGTCTGCCTCTTACATGTCTGCGTTTGAGAGTTTGCAGAATTCAAGCGACAAATGATGTTTTATAAACAATGTTTGGGAGGAGAACGTTCAAATGGTCTATCTAATCAGCTTAAGAGGAGGTATATACACAGACGAGAGCCGACTCACATAGTTACCTCAAAATAGCGATGCGTGGATCAGCTCAAACGTCACCCGTTTGAGTGCTTCACTAAAATGCTCCCACACGGTACTTTTTTTTTTTTCCTTTTTTTTTTTTTAAATTCTCCTTTTTTTAAATTTCTCTCGGATTTGTTTTGCCTCCATTGCTTAACAAGTGAACCCCGCAACTGCGTCTGTAAATTAGTGCCTGACGAAAAATTACAATTAGTATTAAAGGGTTAGTTCACCCAAAAATGAAAATAATGTCATTAATTACTCACCCTCATGTCGTTTTACACCCTTAAGACCTTCATTCATCTTCAGAACACAAATTAAGATATTTTTTATTAAATCCGATGGCTCAGCGAAGGCCTGCATAGCCAGCATAGCCTCTCAAGATCCATAAAGGTACTAAAAACATATTTAAATCAGTTCATGTGAGTTCATTAGTTCTACTTTAATATTATAAAGCGAAGAGAATACTTTTTGTGTGCCAAAAAAACAAAAACTCGTCGCTTTATAATATTAATATTGAACCACTGAACTCGCATGAACTGATTTAAATATGTTTTTAGTAACTTTATGGATCTTGAGAGAGGAAATGTCATTGCTTTGAATGGAGGCCTCACTGAGCCATCGGATTTAATAAAAAATATCTTAATTTGTGTTCCGAAGATGAATGAAGGTCTTACGGGTGTGGAACGACATGAGGGTGAGTAATAAATGACATTATTTTCATTTTTGGGTGAACTAACCCTTTAAGCAATATCTCATGTAGATTTTCTTCCTGTGTGTTCTATAATGTCCACTAGGAGTTGCTCTCGGCAAATGTTTTCCTTTATTGAGTTTCTCTGAAGAGATACGCTGTTTTTGAAAATGAAAGTAAGCGCACGTTCATTGCGTTTTACTGTGAAATGAGAGTTCATTCTTTATTAAAATCAAAACATTAATGATTTATCTCATATCCGCCCACAACCCACCCGCAAATTATCCGCAGCGCCTGCGGATATAACCACGATCCATGCATCACTACCTCGACAGTTTTCTGCATCCCTCCACCACCCCGTTCTCTCTCTCGGCTGGGGATACGGGGGAGAACAATGGGTTTGGGCTAAATTCGAAGCTCGGAGTGCTCGATACCCTTGGACAGCACGCCAAATACGCTTATTATATTTTTTTACTCTGTTCGATCAATTGTAAGTGTGAACTCGTGAAAACAACTACCACAGGTAATTGGACATTATTTATTTATTTATTTATTAAAGATGTATTTTTGGCGTTTTATCGTAGATCCAAATTATAAATCAAAATATTTATTGCATTTATGAAGAAAAGGTTCAGCACCCAATGCTCTACCGCTATTGCCTCATGATGTTCAGTGTCTTTGGGTGGATTGCTGAGGCGGATTGGCAGCAACTGCCATTAGGATTGTTTGTGATTTTGTCTTAGTGACTTAAGAGTCCTCTTGACGACTACTAACGTTTCACAGATTAAGGAGCTAGTTTTAGCGTTAAAATGCTTTGTGAAATACTCTAAAAATTTAGGAGTCCTAAAATTAGGACTGACAAGCCCATTACTTTTAAGAGTTTCTCCTAAATCGTCAAGTTAGGAGCTACTTTTAGCCTTAAGATGTTTTGTGAATATGGCCCCTGATGTCTTGAAGAGACAGCACCCAAAAAGGACAACAGAATTCTCATAAGTTTTCAATCTTTCTCATAATACAAGTGACTGCTGTGAAATTTAGATAATTTTACCAATCGCACTGAGACATTTAAAATGATACCAAACATGAAAAGGAAAAAACAACTTACTTGAGTCAGGGGAAAGGAGAGGGAGTCAGTAGTGGGGATGCATAGATAAGTTAAGAGAGAAGTTTGGGCAAGGCTATTTTTATGCTCTTTCTCTGAGATCTGTAATATTTTTGCAGTAAAATATCTAAAAACCACTAGGCCAGTGTTATATATTTTGTTCACTTGAGTACTTACAATATCCCAAATGTTTCCAACTATTTGTAAATCGTGAGAAAATTGCAATTTTAACCAAGGCTCCGGGACGTGTGAGGAGTCGCCTGTCAATTGCGTCATACCCGCGTTACCCTCGGTTTCCGGTTTTATTTTGTAGAAACCATGGAAACACCAAAGACGCTTTAATATATTGCACGTTTTAATAGACAAGGGAACAACTGTTATATTTCTAGACAGAAAACAAATTGTTGTTATATAGCTCAACACGTTTAGTCTTATTGTTTAAATCTAATTTTCTTGATTTTTTGCGAGTACCATGCTTTACCATGCCTCAGAGAAAAACACTATTTTGTGAAGTAGCTAACATAGCATAATCAGATGCAGCTTTATTTTTACTAACAGTAATACAGAACTTTCTCCATCATACAATATGTTTTAAAATTGATTGCATGCCATTTATCAACACAAGCCATCCAGCATTTAATATTATATTCTAAAATCGATCTATCTTACAGCAGTGTGTCTCAAACAAGAGTCTCACAGCAGCCGCCGAGCGAACGCACAGAGTAACGTTATAACATTTTCAACACTCTCAAATGTATCTAATATAATAAACAGAGCTGTGTTACCTCATACTCATGACCGGAATAGCGGAAGTGGCGCCGGCGACTGTGTATAATAAAAGTTCTGCTGCTCGTGAGGCGTGTGTTGCGCAATCGCTCCAGCGGCCTCGTTCAGCTCCACAACACTCGGTCCTGCTCTGCTTCAAACTACAGTAACGTTAATAATCGCATCCATGAACATTATTTCTTCCCGAGTCCTATCCCTATTCTTTTGCACCATCAAATGGTGAAGACCACATGTCCGAAGATTCCGCTCTCAAACTTGGCGTCATCAAGCTACGACTTTGTTTTGAATAGGCTTCTAGCGACCTCTAGCGGACAGAAGTATTACATACTGCACCTTCAAGTTATTGTTTTACTGCAGGGTGTTTGATTTCAGCTCTTGTCTTAGCAGGAAAACTATGGAATTACCTTTGAACCAAAAAAAATGAAAGTAACTTTAAAAAAATAAATAAATAAATAATATATATATATATATATATATATATATATATATATATATATATGTATGTATGTATGTATATATAAATTGAAACTGAATAAAATGTCTTTGAAACTTAGAAAAATAAATTGCAGGCAAAATGTTTGACTTTGATTTGAATACACTGCATGTTTTGCTAACTGTTTCTCCTCTTTCTTTCACTGATCTGTACCAGTGTTGGGTAAGTTACTTCAAAAAAGTTATTAAATACTAATTACTAATTACATCACAATATTGCATTTAAAATACTTTTCTAATTACTCTGTCTGAAAAGTAATTTAATTACTCAATAAGTAACTTACTAATTACTTCTTAAAATCCCTATAAACCTTGACCGGATAGACAATAGAAAGGAAACTCTTTTAATAATTTAGTCATAGAATAGTTTAGCGTTTTATAGCTTTTTAAAACATTTTAACTTTATTAAAACATATACTATAATATTTTTATTTACTTTATAATACTTAAATTTTTTTTAGTAACAAATAGGGATGTCACTATACCAAAAATCTAGTAGTCGGTACCAATACCACAAAAGTGCACAATACTCGATACCACGGTAAAAATATATAAAAATACAAATAAAACAATGCTATATTTTTTTTTTCCAGGTAGGTCTATAGTAGTAAGTAAAAATACCACAGAAATTGAGTAATCAAATATAAAATAACTCTGCATAGTCAAAACTGTATAAATTAAATATAGACTAATCCTTATTAAAGCTTTTCTTTTATTGTTTGATTATCATTTATAATACAGACAGCCAATAGTAGACAGTAGCATGTTTTAAAGGCTGCTGTCACTAAGACCTAATGGACGGAGACAATACTGGTACACGTTGTTCACATTCACATAACCAACGCGAATATACACCAAAATGGGCATTTTGACATAACTGTGTGTGTATTTGAACGTTTATGTGTAATAAACTTCGAAAAATTGACACTCGCGAGAGGCGGCTATGTGTGTGCGCTGAGAGCTCACTAACTGAAGAAACCGTCTCTCAGAGAACACGCGAGTATTTTTTTCTCCCTAGGACATAGTTTACATTTTATCGTAATGTTCTTGCCTACCTGTGTCAAAAAAGTGAAGTCATTGGAATATTTCCATTCTGCAAAACAGCCACTCGCTTCTGCCCACATCTTCAGACAACTGGTGCGAAGTTGCGAACTCACGTGCAACTGCACTACAGCTAACGATTTTAAAGAGGCAGCGTTCACTTTTACCTTTAGAGGACAAATTTAGATTTTAAATTCAATATTGATTTAAACAGAACTGTTGAACTAATTTACAGTATGTAATGCAAGTACATAAGTAAGTAACTAATTAAATTACCTAAAAATGAACAGTAATCCCTTACTTTATTTTTTCAGTGGATAAGTAATTTAATTACTGAAACACGTTACACCCAACACTGATCTGTACTTACAAATGCATTTCCAGAGTTTTCATTTACGCTTCTGAAGTTTTCGTTTTATATAATAAGGACGAATTATATAATCATCATTATCATCAATTATGGTTGTTATCTGGATACTCGCGGGAAGTCAGTATTTTTTTAAGGCAGTAATGAGACCAAAATTTTAGATACCAGTGAAAATTCACAATTTCTACATGACAGCTAAAATCACTAGCCTACTAATATAAATTTAAAACATTATTAAAGACAAGTAAACAGTCAGTCATATAATAAGAACAAATAATAATACAAGCAAAAGCACAAATAAATACAATGTAATAAAGATACAATTAAAATAAACAATGCTTTTCAGTTTTTTCAGGTAGGACTAACAGTAGTTTTTGGGTACAGAAATTTAACAAAGCAAATGTAAAATAACACTGCACACAGTCTTCACTGTATAAATTAAACATCCTTATTGATTAATAAAATTACAAAAGTTATTCAGTCAAGTGCTGTTAGTGATTTTTTTTCTTTGTCCTTTTGTTGTTTGATTAACATTAAAAACAGACGCAAGAAAATTAGGCTACTGTCACTTTAAGAGCGAACGCACGGATAATATAGCCTACTGATACTGGACACTGTACACGTTTACATTGTCAACTGTTAACATTCACTTAAGACATAACTAACTATGTTTACTAGGATACTCACAATTTAATGGGCAAATTCAAACAAAATTGTCAAAAAAAAAAAAAAAATAGCAAGAAGACGTGAAAGAGAGCTCAGTTTAGTATTCATGCTCTGTCTGACGTGGCTGTTTGGGCGAGCGCTTCGGATGTGTGCTTGCACAAAACTTTCCACACACAGCGCATGAAAGAAATGAGCTCCCTTTCGAGTATGCTTCTTGTCAAAACTTAAGCTTTCGCAGGATGCAGTTGTCACAGGTTGCTTGCGCAGGAAATACACGAAGAAGGAGATAAGATACAATATAAGTCTTTACTAGAGAAATCCAACAGAAACAGGCAGAACCGCAACACAACTCAGGAATGACGAGACTGGACAATGAACACAGGGAGAACTGGAACTTAAATACACAGATCAATGAACCAAAATGACGAACAACTGTGATGATATCGTTAGTGTCCATGGTGACTGATGATGGCGGGAAAAAGAGAACAAAGGAGATCATGTGACATATGACAACCAAAATAAAACAGAATGTGACTGAGTCCGTAACATTACGCCCCCTCTGAGTAGGCGCGACCTCGCGCCGTAACAAAAACAGAAACACGCAAAGAGGGAGGGAAGGTGTTGGGGGATGAGGATGTGGCTGAGGGTTGGAGAGAAGGGGAGGTGACAGGATGGCAACAGCCGGCAGATCGGTTTGTGGTGAAGAATGTAGGTGGTGGTTCAAGAGGAGGACGGCCAACCCGGAGGGGGCAGAGCATAAGAGTCCAGGGTGGTGCAGGTGGCGTGATCCATAGGGTGGCCTTGAACAGGGAAGGGCTGATGGTACCCCAGTGCACAACCAGGGCAGCATCGCTGGAGGGAGGAGCCATGGTGGAAGGCAGCTGGATGACATCCTGGCGATGGCAGAGGGCGATGTCGACATGGGATGACGAGCCCACCACGTAGCCAGAGAGCCGATGATGTGACATGACACTGATGACCTCAACGACCGGGACGGAGCTGCAGCGACGACCCCCCGAGGTGGAAGCAGGGATCCGGATGGCTGAGGTTGAGCTGGGGCGACTGAGGGCAGAGGTGGAGCCTGAGGGAGGGCGGAGCTAGCCTCAGTCGAAGGGGTGGAGGGCCGGAGGGCAGCGAACGGCCAGTAAGTCCGTGGCGTAGGTAGACCAGAGTCTGACCGAGGCGGAGCCGACGTACCGAGGGAGTCCAGCGAGGCTGAAGGTCCGATGGTCACTGCTGACACTGAGGGTGGAAGGAGCGCAGGCGTGGGAGTCAGGACGTCGGGTTGAAGTGGAGTGGAGCATGCAGAAGTTGGAGGCGGAGCCACGGGTTCCCGAAGCCCTGTAGGAGATGACTCCCAGCAGTCCAGCGGTGTAACCGCGCCACTGAGAGGAGGTAGAGGTGGAACAGAGGGGCTGATGGGAGACAGCGAAGACAGGGTAGCAGAACTGGTTGGGGACTGAAGAGGATCTTGAAGTGTAGTACAGACATCCATATGAAATAACACAGTCTTACAGTCATTTTGGAGTGGTGGGAGAGGGAGGATGGGTGGGGACAGAGAACTAGGAACATAATTGACAGATTCCGATGATAATAGATCAAATTCTCCAAAATGACAAAGTCCAATACAACATCCAGAAACTCACTCTCAGTGGCGGGAGGGTGGGCGGGGCTCACTTCCATGCCCTCGATGTCCACTAGAACTCCCTCGGCGATGGATGTAGCAGCCGGCTCGCACACCTGGTCAGACTCGTGTTGCTCAGGCTCAATCGCGTTGTTCGGCTCGGTCGCTCCAACAGGCGCTGGCTCAAATGTCGCAGCGGAGTTACTCACGTGGCCTGCGGTGGGCTCATGCTGCCGATCCTCGCCGTCTGGGTGGTCTTGGTTGTGCACTGGGTCGTGAGTGGGGCTGTCATCGTCGACAGATCCGAAGGTGAGCGGGGATCCACAGGACGCCAGCACCCACTCCACTCCATGTGGCAAAGCTCCCTTGAGGTCCCTTCCCGGATAACCGCGCTCTTGTGGAGGTGTTGAGTCCGGCGATCAGGAACGAGCACAGGGTGTCATCCGGGAAGGTGGTCAGAGGTACGAGAAACAAATAATCTGTTAAATGTTCCTCGAGGGAGCGATCTCCCTGCTCAAGGCACATGAGGTAAACGGGTGCAAGGTCCATAGTGCCAACAGGGTGAAAACGGAAAACAAAACACTGAACACGAAACAGGAAAAAAAAAATTTATAAGTGTGACGCTTACAATCACTTTTGTTAGGTCCGGTCTTTACTAGAGAAATCCAACAGAAACAGGCAGAACTGCAACACAACTCAAGAATGACGAGACCGGACAATGAACACAGGGAAAACTGGAACTTAAATACACAGATCAATGAACCAAAATGACAAACAGCTGTGATGATATCGTTAGTGTCCATGGTGACTGATGATGGCGGGAAAACAGAACAAAAGAGATCATGTGACATATGACAACAAAACAAACAGAACGTGACTAAGTCCGTAACACAGTTCGCATTTAAAGTTATTAAAGCATTTTCCCGAGAAGTCGCCGGCGTGAAGGTAAGACGGAACAACAGATCCACTGCTTTGTGGATAGGCGGAAGTTAACTGAAGTCATTGTGAAAAGGGCCTATTGACCATAAGCACGATTACTTTCTGGTTTTCGTTGAGCCAGCTTGGAACTGCTGTCATTCTGTACTCGCTGTACATCGACACAAAACCATAATGGTTGACTTTTTAATGCTGTATTTATATTTTAATGCAGTTATCACATTTTCCTAATGTGCAATAAATCAGTTTTATTGATTACAATAAAGACGAAGCTACTGGGAACACGCAACATTTTTCCAGCGCTTCAATGTTATTTTTAATGTGATGACCAAAAACATTATTTGATCATCCTTCTGAGATTATCTTCATTTGTAAAACTTAAGGGTTCAAGATGTAGGAAATCCAACATCTGATAGAAAACACTTTTATTTAAAAATAAAAAAAGACATTAACCAGCAGGTGGCGGCAGAGGAGCATTTATTTGCGCTCAGTTTAGCTTTTGAACAGGCCTAAATATTAAACATTTTAAAATCACTAGGTTTAAAAATACATTTTGTCAAGGTTAAGTATGAAGTATTCACAAAATCTCATGAAAAACAATAACTGTTCTTGTGAATGAATTACACAGAAAGCGAGCAGCGTGCTTTCCCTTTATAATCAGGTGTCACTGCAAGCTCAATGATTTCAGCACACTTGTGAAAACTCAAATTTTACTCAATGAATCTAACTAAAGTGCACAATAAATCTTTCATTTACAGTGTGTTGATGCTTTTTTTCACTAGAAAGAGAGAAAACTGATGGTCGAATTGAATTTTGCTGAAGAAGAGCACTGAGATACGCTTTTTTATGTCATCTTACATTTGAATAACTAAATTAACGCAAGGCCTGACTATTTATGTGACAATATTCTGATTATAAACTAAGTATTACACTGTTGATGCTGTTAAATAAATAGATTCACCCAAAAATGAAAATTTACCCCATGATTTACTCACCATCAAGCCATCATAGGTGTACAGTATATGACTTTCTTCTTTCAGACGAATACAATCAGAGTTATATTAAAAATATTATGGCTTTTCCAAGCTTTATAATGGTAGTGAATAGAGGATGAGATTTTGAAGCCCAAAAAGTGCATCCATCATAAAAGATATCCAGACGGCTCCAGGGGGTTAATAAAGGCCTTCTGAAGTGAAGTGATGTATTTGTGTAAGACAAATATCCATATTTAAAACTTAAAAAACTAAAATAACTAGTTTCCAGCAGATGGCCGAGGAACTAACCATTTGAAGCTATCTCAGGATATTGAATAAGTGACATTTCACCGGAAGTTTTCCAGCTGGCTTATATTATTGCGGACGTTCTTAAGAATGTTCAGTGCCTTTGGTCAATTAAAAGCGACCAAAGGAAGAAACGTTTATAATCCCCTGCGATGGGTGAGACGTGAGTGAAGATTTGGGAACAGAAACAAGAGATTCCATGTCCAGTGGAATAACTAATGGAATACTGTTAAATTCACTGATAATCGGGTGACCAGATCGCAAAATTTAAACTTAAACTTAAATTTATGGGCTCACGTACCTCATTCAGCATTAATCCAAATGTTTCCATGACTGTGATGTCACATTTAATCGCTACCCTATTATTTCCTTTGTAAACAAAGTTTTGTGTTTTGTGTCATAATATCAGTGTAAAACAACATTCACATCCCAAAAAAGTGTTTTGGCGTACAAAGATATGATGTGGTAATAATACAACTGTTCAGCAGAATTGAGAAGTTCTGTCTAACGGGCATCCCGAGGTAAAACAGAAAAGCAAATGGAGAATAATTAGCGTAGCTGCTGTTCATAACATTAAGCAAAGATAGTCATGTGCAGTTGATCTGATATGAGATGCATTATGTGAATGCTTGTCTAAAGAGATGCGTCTTTAATCTAGATTTAAACTGGGTGAGCGAGTCTGAGCCCTGAACATTATCAGGAAATCTATTCCAGAGTTTAATTTTTTCATTCTGTGTTGTTGTACATTTCTGTTCTGTGTGTTTCAGTAGTACGGCCTGTAAAATGAGTCTCAATGAGTGGAGAAAGAATTCTTAAAAATAATAAAATTTAAAATATTAACACTTAAAATGTTTCTTTTTCAATTCATATTAATAAATGTTGTAACTGGATAATAATTTCATGCAATTTCAGTGCTCAACTCCATTAATGAGAGTGGCATATTTAAATGTGTTTATCAGATTCAGATGTAAAACAGAGTTTAAATCTTTGTTTACTTCATTGCTTCACTCACTCCAGTAAAAGTGTACACACGGTCTAGAGAGTCCGTATGGTGAGCACATAGTTACACCTAGTTTTTTTTTTTTTTTTTTTTAAGTCTCAATTTGTGCGTGGAAAATTGCATGCGCACATTTCTATGCCCATTTTATGCATACACAACATTTATACATCAGGCTCCTGATGAAGTAATACAACTGTTCAGCAAAATTGAGAAATTCTGTGTCTAACCTTAGATTACATTTTCTTTCTTCTGCGTACCATAGATGAGAATCCTGCAGGCACTCCTGCCTGGACATTCATACATTTCTCATTCTGTATGTCTAAATTGTTGTACATTTCTGTTCTGTGTGTTTCAGTAATTCTGCCTGTAAAATGAGTCTTGATGAGCAGAGAAAGGAGAGGGTTTCTCTTCAGAAACATAGAGCAGCGTCTCCAGAACCCAGCTGTGTGTCTATGAAGAGTAACGAATCCATGCGCCGTCCACCTGATCTCAGTGATGGAGCAGTGACCTCTGACCCTGAGTGAGTACAATGTGATTTCACTGCTAGAGCGAGATGTTTCAAAGACAGTCTTCAATTGGTATTTGGTAAAGCAAGTCAAATCAGTTTTATTTGTGGAACATAATCACATAAACACTTTGATTACATAATCACGGTGAAAACATACATTACTGAAGTACTGGATATATGTTCACAAAAGCCACTGCAGTCTGAACAGAAAATAATCAGACCTGTTTTTACTCCTGCAGTATGTTCAAAGACGTTTTTTTTTTTTTTTTTCAGTAGTTCAAATGATAATAGAAGTACTGGTATAAGAGTTTATAGTTCAAATATAAAATACAAACATACTGATGTCTACAGTAGCGATCAAAATAGTTATCGCCTTTTGAAAACAGCGCTTCAAATAATGACTGTATCGTTTACATTGTTTCGCAGCTAGGTGGAGACAAATGACTGTTAAAAAAATGTGAATCATTTGAATCATTTATCCAGAAGAATGTAGGACTGTAATGTATGATGCTTCTGAAATAAAACACAGAAAAATGTGATGAATTGTTTTTGTAAATATGACTCATCTTATACATCATGTACAGTCTGTATGATTCAACTTTTCCCCATGGTCTAGTGTTAAAAAAAAAAAAAAAAAAAAAACGGAATGTAAAAAACGTAAAAAAAAAAAATCAAAAAAAAATCACAGTACATATTGTATCAGCACCCAAGTATCTAGTGCATGTTTATACTGAACAGTTTATTTAAAAGCAGCAATGGAACACAAACATTATGTGGAGGTTATTTCTATATTGAACTGTTCCAGCCGGTAGTTTCAGCAAACCAAAATTAAAAGATCTGGGGCCTCATGTATAAAACTTTCCCTAGATTTCATCCTAAAAGTGTGTGTACGCTAGGGGTTGCACCGACTAATTGACTAGTCGACTTTAATGCTCTGTCATGAGGCTTTAAGCATGACGTCCATATCCAACAGTTAATGACAAATAAATACATACTCCAAGAGCGCTCCACAGGATATGTTTGATTAATCCATCTGGATTCTCTATATTGATCGGATGAATGCATGTTTTAAACAGCTTATTGTACACGTAAAGTAATCGCTGTTCTAAACTGCACTGCTACATTACGCACACACACACACACACAGAAAGAGAGAGAGAGAAGCGCGCAGATCGCGCGCGCTCACAGAATCATTCAGTAGCGCAGAAATGTATTGTCAACACTGTTCTGTGATTTATCAATAAAATAGCTTATTTATAAACTGAAAAGTTCCAGCACATATTTCTTAGTAACTAAAACCTTTAATTAACCTTTAATTAATTCACATACAATCGCTCTCTCACTAATGCATTCATATAAATGTGCTCCTTTATCTGTATCTGATTTAGAGCGAGCAGAAATCTGAGAAATATAACGACCCAAAGACAAAATAAGCTGCTATGTAGGAGCAGTATTTGTGGGCAGCGTCATATTGCTGTGCACAAGGCAACCCGCGTTCGAGTCCCAACTCGAGGTTCAGACTTCAGACAGGGTTCGTTCACAGAGCGCATTTTTGCTTTCAAAAAGGCAAGACACGGGCAGTGGAATGGGGGAAAATGGAAGGTTTCGAGACACGTTTTTTTAAAAAGTTGATCTGATTTGAACTTGAGCGCAGCGTCTTTAGAATGCAGTGTGTCTGTCTATAGCACGTGTTTACATAGAAAAACAATGGAAAAGTAGCGCATTGGAATGGAAATGCGCGTTCTGTGTGTATTTGTTTATTAATGACGTCATCATCGACTAGTCGACGTCAACTCGACTTTAATCACATAAATGTCGACTTCCCCTTCCCCTTCACAAAAAGTCGTTCAACCCCTTGTGTACGCACAAAATTTACAGAACCTGTTCTAAATTTCTTTTATAAAACCCAGTCAGCGGAAGATTGTGTGTACATGCATTTCCACCCCATCTCCTCCCTGAAATCACCACATATGGAGTTTACAACGCCTAGTTTTACTGTGCATGACATCATCTGCATATCATTTCCATGCATATTCCCATCAACGTAAACCATGTTTAACAGTACAAGACATTAGGAAAATATGAGATGTGGATTATGCCATCTCATTACATTGCTAAAAATCATTCAGTATCCTTGTTTTAGAATAAATAAATTAAAATTGTATAAAATAAATTTCATAGAAAGTTTCCAGAGAAGAGTTATTCTCAATCTTTTCTACTGGCCAAATAGTATTTTTAATTAATTTAAACAAATTTATGCAATTTTGTCAAGGTAAACATATATTTTAAGATGTTTATATATTTTTAATGGAAACAGCCTTATTTTTTGCAGTGTAAATAATTGCCTGATTCAGTGAGTCACTGACAAAACATTTTAAAAATAAAACGTGCATATCTTATCATTTCCTTCAAATTCTGTGCTTCAAATACAATGGTATTTCTCATAATATTGGGAAGACCATGAAAATGGTTATCATTAGGCTTCTGTCTGTCTGCCCACGACACACAGCACACCTGTGTTCAGCAGAGGTTGTACAGTGTCCTACTGTGTCATCTGACTTACTCAAACCGGCCAGTGGACTATGTTACTAAGCCATCTGCTTAGACCGAGTCAAGTGCGCATCATTGATCATTATTCGTGCGAAAATATTTTCTCAAAACATGAGTTCTTTACATTTAATCACTCTTTTATCCAAAGCGACTTACAAATGAACACATTTTAAAGCAGAATAATCATGCGCCAAGCAATCCTCGCTGTAGTTAAAACATTCAAACAAACATGCCACAGGAAACGTGATCAAAAGCAGCGCATCCACTTAAAATATTTCTTTTTAAATTCATATTAATAAATGTTGTAACTGGATAATAATTTCATGCAATTTCAGTGCTTAACTCCATTAATGAGAGTGGCATATTTAAATGTGTTTATCAGATTCAGATGTAAAACAGAGTTTAAATCTTTGTTTACTTCATTGCTTCACTCACTCCAGTAAAAGTGTACACACGGTCTAGAGAGTCCGTATGGTGAGCACATAGTTACACCTAGTTTTTTTTTTTTTTTTTTTTAAGTCCCAATTTGTGCTTGGAAAATTGCATATGCACATTTCTATGCCCATTTTATGCATACACAACGTTTATTCATCAGGCTCCTGATGAAGTAATACAACTGTTCAGCAAAATTGAGAAATTCTGTGTCTAACCTTAGATTACATTTTCTTTCTTCTGCGTACCATAGATGAGAATCCTGCAAGCACTCCTGCCTGGACATTCATACATTTCTCATTCTGTGTGTCTAAATTGTTGTTCATTTCTGTTTCAGTAGCACTGCCTGTAAAATGAGTCTCGACGAGCAGAGAAAGAAGGGAGTTTCTCTTCTGAAACATAGAGCAGTGTCTCCAGAACCCAGCTGTGTGTCTATGAAGAGTGACGAATCCATGCGCCGTCCACCTGATCTCAGTGATGGAGCAGTGACCTCTGACCCTGAGTGAGTACAATGTGTTTGTTTACAAACAGTTTATGACTGTTAATTATTCTCAATTTGATTGAGGATCTGCTAATGTATAGAACAGTTTGAAGCATGTCATAATATGGGTGCAACAAGTCACAAAACCCATGGTTCAGATCAAATTAGGGTTTTTTTTTGGAGCAGCAAAAAAAGAAAAAAAAAAGGAGAGTAACTTTACTACTAGCCTAACTAATAAAGTTTAAACAATGAATAGTGGACAGTCAGTAATAAAACAAGAACAAATTATGCATAGATAAATACTAGAGGTCGACAGATAGTGGATTTTACTGATAACGATAACTTGGTTGGACCGCACTGACCGATAACCGATTAATAAACCGATGAGAAAAGTTCTCAGATTTAATCAAAAAGATCTTAATTTGTGTTTCGAATACAAAAGTCTTACGAGTTTGGAAGGACATGAGGGTGAGTAATTAATGACAGAGTTTTTATTTTTGGATGAACTATCCCTTTAATCAGGAGTTTTGAGCATTCTCATATAACTCTGTCCTCATTCATTTGCATGTTCATCTGTAAGTGTTGTGTGGGATGTTTAATATTAGGATTTTGTTTAAAATCCTCCACTATGGCACCACCCTGCAATATCAAGCCCTGTCCCCCAGAACCCCCCGATAAAATATGTTCCCACGGCTATGCATACATGTTGTATCTTATCATGTTGTCTTCAGTATAAGTGTGGGATCAAATCAGGTTTTAGTGTTTTGGCGTACTTGAAACATTTGGAAATGCATTTTCTGGATTTTAACGCTTTTTCACAGTGATTTATTTTTTTTGTATTATTTCATCTCACTGTTTCTGCAGAGTGAATAGAGACAATGAGATCAGATCAGTGACACCCCATCTGACCTGCACTGACTCCGACTGTCAAACCCTCATCAAGAAACATGAGACAGAAACCCTGCAGAGAGTCAAAGACCAACACAAAACCAGCATGAAGAACAAGTATGAGAGCTTATTTGAGGGAATCAAACTAGAAGAGACTCAAACCCTCCTGAACAGGATCTACACACAGCTCTACATCATAGAGGGAGAGAGTGAAGGGGTGAATGAAGAACATGAGGTTTTACAGATGGAGAAAACAGCCAGAACACAAGACACTCCAATCTACTGCAATGACATCTTTAAACCCTTAGACCAAACAGGACGTGAGAAGAAAGACAAAATCAAGACTGTTCTTACTAAAGGCATCGCTGGAATTGGAAAAACCGTCTCTGTGCAGAAGTTCATTCTGGACTGGACCGAGGGAAAAGCCAATCAGGATGTAGATTTCATGTTTGTGCTTCCATTTCGAGAGCTGAACTTGATTAAAGATCACCAGTACAGTCTTCACAGACTTCTGCTGGACTTTAATCCTGAACTTCAAGATCTGGACTCAAAGGTTTATGAGGAGTGTAAAGTTGTGTTCATCTTTGATGGTCTGGATGAAAGCAGAATCACACTGATGTTTTCAGATGATGAGAAAGTTTGTGATGGGAATGAGTCTTCATCAGTTTGTGATGTGAATGAGTCTCCATCTTACATCTTTGAGGGTCTGGATGAAAGCAGAATCACACTGATGTTTTCAGATGATGAGAAAGTTTGTGATGGGAATAAGTCTTCATCTTACATCTTTGATGGTCTGGATGAAAACAGAACTACACTGTTTTCACATGATGAGAAAGATGTAAATGAGTCTTCATCAGTTGTTTATGATGTGAATGAGTCTTCAACAGTGGGTGTGTTGATGTCAAACCTCATCAGAGGAGAGCTGCTTCCCTCTGCTCTCATCTGGATCACCTCCAGACCAGCAGCAGCCAATCAGATCCCCTCAAAATACATCAACCGTGTGACAGAAATTCAGGGATTCAATGAGCCTCAGAAGGAGGAATATTTCAGGAAGAGAATCAGTGATGAGCATCAAGCCAGGAGAATCATCTCACACATCAGAAGATCAAGAAGCCTCCACATCATGTGTCACATACCTGTCTTCTGCTGGATCTCAGCCACAGTGCTTCAAAACCTCCTGAAACAAGATGACAGTGCAGAAATCCCTCAAACTCTGACTGAAATGTACATCCACTTCCTGCTGACTCAGATCAACATGAGGAATCAGAAGTATGATGAGAGAGATCCAGAGAAACTCCTGAAGTCCAACAGAGACGTGATTCTGAAACTTGCTGAACTGGCTTTCAAACAGCTGATGGAGGGCAATGTGATGTTCTATGAGAAGGACCTGATTGAGAGCGGCATAGACATCACTGACGCCTCAGTGTATTCTGGGATTTGCACTGAGATCTTTAAGGAGGAATCTGTGATTCATCAGAGGAAAGTCTACTGCTTCATTCATCTGAGCTTTCAGGAGTTTCTAGCTGCTTTATATCTGTTTTACTGTCATGTATTTAATAGCATGGTGGGTGTGTTGTCCAGGTTCATTGAAATCTCTCTGTATGATCTACTAAAAGCAGCAGTTAATAAGTCCTTACAGAGTGAAAATGGACACCTGGATCTTTTCCTGCGGTTCCTGCTGGGCGTCTCACTGGAGTCCAATCAGAGACTCTTACAGGATCTACTGACACACACAGAGAACAGCTCAGAGAGCATCAAGAGAATCACACAGTACATTAAAGACAAAATCAAGGGTGATGAACATCTCTCAGCTGACAGATGCATCAATCTGTTCCTCTGTCTGCTGGAAATGAAGGATCAGACTCTGTACAGAGAGATTCAGGAGTTTGTGAAATCAGAGAATCACTCAGTTAATCAACTCTCTCCATCTCACTGCTCAACAATCGCCTACATGCTTCAGATATCAGAGGAGGTGCTGGATGAGTTTGATCTGAAGAAATACAACACATCAGATGAGGGTAGAAGGAGACTGATACCAGCTGTGGTGAACTGCAGAAAAGCTCTGTGAGTATTCATTTATGTGATTGGAGAAACTGTTTTGTTATAATACAGTAACATTGTAATTCCTGTCAATTCATGACACTGTTTTTGTTTTTTTGGACAACAATTTAAAGGGAAATCAAAATGTTTGAAGAGGACAATTTAAACAGGAATCCAGAAAACATGAATAGTGTCAGTGCAGCAAAAGACCGAGACAGTGTTAAACTGTGAAGATGAATAATCAGAACTTGAATGATAAAGTACTTTACTGCTTGATGTACAAGAACAGTGACTGTCATTCTTAAATGTTTTGATCTCTTATTTCATTTAAACATTTTACTGCACTGTTTTGTCGAATCAGTTGCTGTGGAATATAAATCGAAGTGTATCGGTCATGTGATTTCAGCAAATAGAGCTTTACCTGCATCAAATATATGACTAACTTGTCTTGAGTCAGTTTTATAATAACTTTATAATAATAACCTGATTGTCAGTACAAATCCTGTAGCTCAGTGGTTAGAGCATGGCACTAGCAATGCCAAGGTCATGGGTTCGATCCCAGGGATTGCACATACTCAGATACAAATGTATAGTATAATGCAATGTAAGTCGTTTTGGATAAAAGCGTCTGCCAAATGCGTAAATGTAAATATTCAGAGTTCATCTCCTGATGAAAAATAGAGTATTAGACATGTGATCAATGTGCAGAAAACAATATTTTAATCCACCATTTCCTCTTTATTGAACCCTATTTCATCCTGTGTTACAGACTCACTGACTGTAATCTCACTGATCAGTGCTGTGAAAGTTTGTCTTCATGTCTACAATCATCAAACTCTCTGAGAGAGCTGGACCTGAGTAACAATGACCTGCAGGATTCGGGAGTCAAGCTTCTCGCTGATGGACTGAAGAATTTTCACTGTCAACTCAACAAACTGAGGTAAATTAAAGATGCCCTTTCTGGTCCTGATCTCCTGGGCCCAGTTGCTCAAAAAGTTTGCCGGTTTTTCAAAGCGAAATTGGATTGGATCATCCTGATCCAGACATACTTTTTCAGATGACCAAATCTGGATTACTAGTGCTCTATGGAGCTCCTAAAGGGACTTGATGATGTAAAAATATGAGATGGGGGGGGGGATAGCTTTTACCCAAGGAACTTTGCATTCACAAGAAAGAAATTTTGACTGGTTCATCTTTTATTATTGTGCCAATGTAGTTTAGTAAAAACACTTTAAATTAAACATAATATCTTTTTTTTTTTTTAACAACCTATTTTAACATTTTACTGCACTGTTTTGTCAAATCAGTTGCTGTGGAATATAAATCAAAGTGTATCGGTCATGTGATTTCAGCAAACAGAGCTTTACCTGCATCAAATATATGACTAACTTGTCTTGAGCCACTTTTCTAATAACCTTATAATAATATCCTGATTGTCAGATGACCAAATCTGGATTACTAGGGGAGGGGATGGGGGTATTTCAATACTTTTGCGTTTCGCATAGCTTTCACCCAAGAAACTTTGCGTTTACAAGAAAGAAATTTTGACTGGTTCATCTTTTATTATTGTGCCAGTGTAGTTTAGTAAAAATACTTTAAATTAAATATAATTTCCTTTTTTTTCTTTGTGAACGAAGATTTCAAGATTTAATCTAATCCGTTCAGATTACTTTAGAGCAACTGGGCACTGGGTGTTTGTAATATATCAGCAGATCTCAGTGTGTCTGAAGACTTTGAGTTTGTATTTGCTCCAGCCTGTTTAACCCTCATGTGGCCTTTAGGGCCTTCGGACCCCATCTGATGTTTCCCTCATTAAAAAAAAATTGTTCCCTTCATCTCAGTGGCATGAGATTTTGTGACTTTTTACATTACCTATCTACACACACAAAAAGCTGGGCTTGATTCAGTTGTTATGATGGTATGTAGAAAAAAAAAAGTAACACTCAGGGTCTTCTACATCGAAAATGAATGGGAAAGGCATTTTTTTTTGTTTGTGTGTTGTTGTTTTTTTTGTTGTTGTTGTTTTCCCTTCATTTTTTCAATAAAATCAGTAAATCTGGCATTACTCCGGCATTTTACACACAGGAATGAAGACCTGGTACTAGAACAGAAATGCAATGTGGAACAAACATGCTCATTCACACACAAACAGACAAACAAAAACAGACTTCAAACCCTTCGAACAACAACAACCTTTAACCTTTCACAAAAATACTGATTTTAATGTATTTTATAATGTTTAAAGATAAATATTTCCAAAAAGGTGTGATAGGAACAGTTGGTCACATCCAGAAAAATGACCAAAGACCCTGTGTGTAAAGGGGAAATGAGAAAATAATTTTTTCACTGATTTAAAGTGTCAAAGTTGTGAGAAGTGGAGATGAACAAAAAACAATCAATCAGTTCTGCTCCATCAACACTGTGACACTGAGTAAAACACTGAACCCAGAGTTACTCCAGCTGAACTGACCTGTAATCAGTGATCTGTGGAGAAAAAGTGACAGACTAAATAAATTAATCAATTAATCACTTAAAGCAGACTTAAAGGGATAGTGCACCCAAAAATGAAAACTTTGTCATCATTTACTCACCCTTATGTTGTTCCAAACCTGTATGAGTTTCTTTCTTCTGTTGAACTCAGAAGAAGATATTTTGAAGAAATATGAAGAAATTTGAATATTGTTGGTAACCAGACAGTTGACGGCACCCGTTCACTTCCATAGTATTTTTTCCGCGGGACCCAATGCAACAGAGTGTGGTGTGGGACAAGATTTGATGTGCGCGGGCGCTTAGACGCTTATAAATATCTAAAAACTAATAAATTGTTTTTCATATATTGCACAAAAGCAACAAGAACAACTAAAATTAAAGCTGCAAGCAGCATTTACGGGGGCCAAGCACAAATAAGGCACAACAAGCCAGCCAACATGGCTGTGAGCATCAGACCAACTGCAACAGTGAGAAATTAAAAGACCTTTTAAGATCATTTTAGGCAAAAGAGCTGAAAAATCACAAATACAGTCAATAAAAAAGATTTACTAGTTCATCACTTTCGACCAATAGGTGGCGCTGTGACCAAATTAATGTGGTATGGTCAGAGTGAGGTGATAATGACACTCGCATAGTTTGGTGTCAATATGTCAAAGCATTGCAGAGATATAGACTCAAAAGTCATTTTGGCATCAAGCCTCAAATTCGTTGCTTTGAATACGGTTTCGTCTATCAACACGAAATCCATAACTTTTTACCAACATGGTCTGAAGATGATACAATTTGATTTTGGTGAAAACTGGACCAACCTTCTAGGAGTAGTTCGAAAAAGTATGTTTTTAAAGAAAATTAAAATGACTGACAGGAAGTTTGGCTATCGCAAAATTCTCAGCATGACCCACGGAATCTAATAAGACCAGTCTCATTACAATAGGCCACATTTATATAAAGCTATTAGCATTTTTTAAAAATTTCATTATAAAATTTGACCACAAGGAGGCGCTATGTCAAAACCTATTGTGTACCTTCAGAGCATGGTGCCGATGGCACATCCTGAGTTTCGTGATGGTACATCAATGCATTCATATAATATAGCATTTTATATCAGAATACTGTATTGTAGTTAATGGAAATTTCATGTTTTGTTCAATTATAGCGCCACCAAGAGGCACAATCCCACCATTTTTTTTATGTGTCCTCAGGGTGACCCCATACATGTGTGTATCAAATTTGGTGCAAATATCTCATTTCGTTTTGGAGTTACAGACATTTATATGTGCGAGATCATAAAAAATGACCCATAAACGACTTTGTTTTGATCTTTTTTGCCACTTCCTATCAAAATTTTGACATTTGGGCTTAATCATTTAGTTAACAAGCTTAGGTTTCGTGTTTCCTACGCTGGTTTCGTCTCGATCCCACTAACGGTTTCGAAGATATTCACAATGGTTTTTTAAGCGCTAAATCACCACGCCGCACAAACCGTAAGTCGAAACCTAGCATGTTTGGTATCGCTGGACTCGACAAGGATTCAGGAGTGTAAGGATGTGACTCCCGTGAAAATAAGCCGACCAAATCCTGGAGGGCAACGTATTCGGCGACAGGTGAAATAATTCTTTGACATGGTTAAAAATAATGAATGGTTTGTTTGTGTTTGTTTAGCATATGTTGTCGCCGAATACGTTCCCCTCCAGTGTAGTTATTATAGTAATATGACCCGTTGCGATCTGTCTCACTGCCTGTATCCACTTTTGTGTCCTTAAACATTCGTTTTTTTGGGGTCGACAGCTTATAAAAACTTATTTCTGTTTTTTTTTAAGCTTGTTAGCTGTGCACCTTGTCACACAGCAGCTTTTAGGCATTGTTCTGTTTTTTTGTAATAAGTCAGAAATGACAAGGAGGCAGCCTCACGCAATACAAAGTCAAGTAGTGATATTTCCACTCAGGATCGATCATTTATGTGTTACCTGGCTGCCAGTTTCTCCGTAGCTTGCTAAAGGCGCAATTTGAATGATGTGAACACAAATGAGTAATACATCCTTCATAGCTATTTACATCTCGTATCGTATGTAAACTCTTGCATTACCAAGGCAACATCTAACTCGTTTGTATTGCTTTGCAAAGAGGTCCGTTATCGCAGCACCACAGTAGAAAACGAAACCATATCCGTACCGGCCGGCTCAGAATGGAATGGAACGGTTAAACAAACAGCTTGGACCGATGGAAAAGCGGCTTCACCAGTCTTGGGAAACTCGAAGGCTCATACGTTTTCGAACTGAAACCGAGCGCCGTCCAAAATACAGCGCAAAACAACGTTGGGAGTGAGTAATCTGTTAAATGTGCCGTGCCTGATTTCTGTTGATATGCGCACTTCACTGCTGTTCATACTGGCTAAATGTTACAGGACACTAATAAAAGAAACTAGATATGATGACGTGTGTAATGGTGTAGTAGTGGTGTCCCATTTCTTAGGGGAATATTTTCACCCCTACACCATGCCACTCTGTTTCAAGGGGCAAGGGGAAGGGCGAAGGCGAAGGGGTATAAAATAGAATTGGGATTGGGCCAAAATACAGCATTTTAGCACAAAATTCAAAATGGCCGACAGCCAAAATGGCTGATATGGGAAAATTGGATATCATTCGACTTGGCATGAAGCCCCGAATCCAAATTTATGATTTTTGGACAAACCCATCAGAAGTTATAATCAAAAATAGCCATTTTTCGTATCTCCACACCAGTAGGGGGGCGCTGCGCCGAAACGCTGCATGCTGCCTCAGGTCATGCTTGTGATGACGTACAGAGTTTGGTAAGATTACAATAAAGTGTTGTGGAGATATAGCGTCAAGTCTGATTTCGCGAGCTTTTCTTCGAATTCATTTGTGCTGTTTTCGAGAACGGATGGTTCTATCAAAAAGCTTTTGATAACTTTTTGCAAGCATGGTCTGAAGATGATCTGGTTCAATTTTTGTGAAAATCGGAGTAACGCCCTAGGAGGAGTTCGAAAAAGTAAGTTTTTCAGAAAAATCTAAGTGGCGGGAAAAATTTCATGATGGAAAATATAGGGTGCAATATATGAGTGAATATATGAGAATATATGAGTGAAACTTTGGACAGGTGGTGGCGCTAGACGGATTGAGTTAGAGACTCCAAATTTGCTATGGACACAATTGAGACTGGCCTCTATCAGTGTGCCAAATTTATGGGCTGCCAGAGACTTATATGGCGGAAACAGAAGAATAATAATAAGAACGCCAACGGATACAATAGGTGCCTAAGCACCTTCGGTGTTTGGCCCCTAATGAAATAAAAATGATTTACAGTTGCAAGCATATGTGAGATTCTATTTATAATACGTGTTTGCAGTGTTAAGCAATGTAGCCAATCACAGACATATTTGTTGATTTCTGAGATGCAATGGCCAATCAGAGGTGTTTATTTTAGAATCCTCTCACCACTTTTTTGTGCTGAAATTTGCACGCTCACAAATCCTATTATAACACATGAAGTATAGAAATTATGAAAGATTTATTGTTCATATATTCATTGTGTTATAACAGAGCTTTGTGAGATCGCGATGGACGGAGATGTCAGCTTTTTAGTCATCATAAAGGGAGCGCTCTTTGAGAGCATTCTGCCATATCAAACCATGCAGCAGCAGCTTGCTTTTCTGTTGAAACTAACTGTGGTTTGTGAAAGCTGATGCTTTAATCACAAATATTTTATCGGAAGCGTTTATGCTGGGATGTTGTGGCGACACAAAACTTAATATTTCATGTAAATTTCATGGATGTATTGACAAAAATCTATATAGGCTACTTTTATGTGGGATTTTGCGGACGGGAGTGGGACAAAACATGAATGTTGTGGGCGGGAGTGGGACAAGATATATTATTTTGCGGGAGTGGGACAGAATCCTGCGGGAGCGGATGGGTGCGTGACTGAAAAATCCATCCTGCGCAGGTCTCATGGAGGTCAAAGGGTGCCGTCAACTTTTTGATAACCAACATTCTTTAAAATATCTTCTTTTGAGTTCAACAGAAGAAAAGAAACTCATACAGGTTTGGAACAACATAAGCGTGAGTAATTTTTAATTTTGGGGTGAATTATCCCTTTAAGGAAACACACCAAATATAAATTACACAAGTAGTATATTTATTTCCATTGGTTTTTCTACATGACATGACAGCAAGTTAAATGTGTATGAATATTGCCCTTTTTTCCCTTTCCAACACTACAACTGACACAATATATTTGACTCTGTGTGTGTGTGTGTGTGTGTGTGTGTGTGTGTGTGTGTGTGTGTGTGTGTGTTTGTAGATTATCTGGCTGTATGGTGACAGAGGAAGGCTGTTGTTTTCTGGCTTCAGCTCTGAGTTCGAACCCCTCACACCTGAGAGAGCTGGATCTGAGCTACAATCACCCAGGACAATCATTAGTCAAGCTGCTCTCTGATCCAAACTACAGACTGGACAAACTCAAGTATGTTCAACACTCACAATCATCCTGTCATGTGTGTTTGTATAAACTCATATGATCATAGATCCCTGCATACAGCACATATATACACATACATACTGCACAGGAAAATAAGGATGTCTTGAACTCTGAGACTGAAGATGATCTTGATTCAGATTAACAGCTGCTTGTGACTCATAACAGCAGCATCTGAGAAACAGACTCAATCTCTGATCCCAAAACATCAATTCAAAGCTTGTTGCTGCTCTAGAAAGTAAATTCTCAGTGCTGTCAGAGACATGAAGCAAAAACAGATCCAAGATACAGACTCAGAGATCACAGTCTGAATGAGAAGAAATTATATTTGTCCTCATGATACTGAATAAAGCAGAGCATCTGAACAACAAGAGATTTCTGCAGTTAGTAGATGAATATCAGTTATTGATTAAAACACTTGAACAAATGAAAGGATAAAGACACAATTGATCAGTGAATGTAAAGGTGAGTCTGTAGATCAAGACTTGAGGATCTTATTCAGTGATAGAGGCTGTGAATCAGGAACTACATCAAATGATGGAGGACAGACAGAAGATCTCAAAGGATCTTCATCAGAAGAGACACCGGCCTGAGTTTGAGATATAGTTCACTATTTTCCAGGTCTTAAGATATATGATAACTTTTGTGTGATGAAGAGACAAAAAGTCATTCACATGTTCCTTATGAGCTCAGATCAGACTTCTCATGTTTGGAATTTAAAAATGTTACTAAATTTTGTTTTTGATAAATTAGTGTTTAGTTGACAAAATCATTTTCAATTGAATACCCACTTTATATTTTTTTTTATAAAAAATTCATTATGTAAATTGACATTTTGTTTTTATAGTGTGGATCATGGAGGAGAGATCAGAATTACAGCAGGACCACAGAAATGTAGGACACACACACACACACACAAAGGTTTGTTTTTGTGAATTGTGGGGACATTCCATAGATGTAATGGTTTTTATATTGTACAAACCGTATTTTCTATCTCCCTACACCGACCCTACCCATCACAGGAAACTGTGCACAATTGTACTTTCTCAAAAAAACTCATTCTGTATGATTTATAAACCTTTTGAAAAATGGGGACATGGGGTAATGTCCTCATAAGTCACCGTCTTCTTGTAATACCTGTGTCATACCAATGTCATTATACAAATTTGTGTCTTGATATGTCACAATACACACACACACACACACACACACACGCCTTGCTCGTTGTTTTGTTGTGTTATAAATGTTATAATCTCTTCTTGTGTTCAGATGCATGTGATCTCACACTGGATTTAAACACAGCACACACTAGTCTCGCTCTGTCTGAGAGGAACAGAAAGGTGACGTATGTGAGAGAGAAGCAGCCGTATCCTGATCATCCAGAGAGATTTCATGAGTATCATCAGGTTCTGTGTAGAGAGAGTCTGACTGGACGCTGTTACTGGGAGGTTGAATGGAGCGGGTCCTGGGTTTATATATCAGTGACATATAAAGGAATCAGCAGGAAAGGAGGGAGTTATGATTGTGTGTTTGGATCCAATGAAAAGTCCTGGAGTCTGACCTGTATTAATAACAGATTCACTGTCAGACACAATAATAAGATCACATTCATATCTGCTCCTTCACGTCGCTCTAACAGAGTAGGAGTGTATCTGAACTGGTCGGCCGGCACTCTGTCCTTCTACAGCGTCTCTGACACACACACACTCACACACTTACACACATTCAACAGCACATTCACTGAACCCCTCTATGCTGGATTTGGGGTTTATTATCCTGGTGGTTCAGTGTCTCTGTGTGAGATTAAACATCTTCCTGTGAGAAACAACTGAGACACACAGATGAGTGAAAGAAACACACTCACATTATCTCTCTCTTTAACTCACACAGCTGTAAACTCTTTCTCTCTTCTCATCTTAATTTCAGTGTGTATATAGAAACACACACATTGACTTCAGTCTAAATGAGACACACCACAGACTTCTATTGTGTTTCTATAAAGACATTTGAATGCGGCTCAACAGGAGTTTTGTCTTTCTGAGTCTCTGAGCGCCACCTGGAGGAAGATTGAGTTTCTCGCTCACAGGAAACAGTTCTTAGCCAGTGTTTGCTGTTACTATGGTAACTGAGGGTCAGTCAGAGTTCATCTTCTAAACACACTTCATTACAAATGTTAAAGGCTGTAGAGCTCATCTTACTATATACAAGCGATCAATTGAAATTTCATCAACTAATAATTAAAAGTTTGTTTTCTAACAATGCTTTCTTTTTTTCAAATGTCTTTGATATGTAATGTGTTTAGCATTCAAGATTGGTCAACACCATTATAAATATATTGTTATAAAAATATATATTCAGATGGAGAACTTTTTTAAAAAAAAGTTTCTGTAATGCTGTATTTAATAAAGACTTGTTTATGTTTGAAAGACTTAAAATCTGGTTTGAACCTCCAATCACAAGCAGCTTTTCCACAAGCTGATGTAAATACTAATATATAGAAGCTGCACAATGTTATTCACACAAATACAAATTGACAGTCTTTTACCAATAAAATGCTAAAATATTTTTCTCATCCAATTTTCTCGTCCAAACTGAAATGTAACCAACAGACTGATTAGAAATGTTCAAAAGCATTTATATATTTATATATATTTTAAACAAAACACACAAAATGTGATGCTCCATCAAGGTTCAATAAATAAAAGATGTTTTTTTTTTCTTTGGATAGGTCTACCATTATTTTGGAAATTATCATGAGGACCAGAAGTTTTTGTATTTACATAAAAATGTGTATATCAAACATTCATGCAGATAAGAACTGTAAAAAAAATTAATTTTACAGCTGGCAAGAAGTACTTGCTGATGTTGAAACAATGTCTGTCTGTTGTAGAGAAGCCACAGTATTTGATGTTCTCGCCTCTGTAATATCTCACCCCTGTGGTGACCTTTAAGTGTAGGTCTTTCTTGTCTGGTCCTCAGGTTCTTCATCACTGCAGTGTTCAGGGTGTTGGTGATACTCATCTCCTTCCAACACTAAATGTCATCCAGCAGGAGGCGCTGACGCTTACAGAATTAACTTTAACTAACATAACCTGAAGTCTGAATGACTGAGAATGATGATAATGTAAATGATTGACAGTGATAACAATGATAATGGTTAATGATGGTAATAATAATGAAGACAAATGCTGAATTAATGTGCAATTTTACTAATAACAGTGATGATGATTTGATGAAGTAACAGAAACCACTTCAAGGAATAGTTTATCCAATAATGAAAACCACCATTAAATATTATTTTAATATTATTTGTAATGAAATATAATGTCATTATATATTTTGGCCATGTTTTAAACAGAAAACAACAGCATAAGAATAAGGAACAACATGACATAAAATAACTCGCCCTCATGTTGTTTCAAACACTTTGCTGTTACTTTTTCTAACCAAAAGAGAATGTTTAAAAATGTTCATGTGTTTTTTTTTTTCATATGAAAGTTCATGGTAACAATGTCTATAAAGCTATACAAAGGACAAAAACATCAAACAAGTGTCATAACAGTGCTCCATGAGAGTCATTCACTATATTTCAGTTCTTCTGAAGTCACCGATCAGGTGTAACATTATGAGCACTGACAGGTGAAGTGAATAACACTGATTATCTCTTCATCACGGCAAGTGAACATTTTGTCCTCAAAGTTGATGTGTTAGAAGCAGGAAAAATGGGCAAGCATAAGGATTTGAGTGAGTTTGACAAGGACCAAATTGTGATGGCTAGATGACTGGGTCAGAGCATCTCCAAAACTGCAGCTCTTGTGGGGTGTTCCCGGTCTGCAGTGGTCAGTATCTATCAAAAGTGCTCCAAAGAAGGAATAGTGGTGAACCGGTGACAGGGTCATGGGCGGCCAAGGCTCATTGATGCACGTGGGGAGCGAAGGCTGGTCTGTGTGGTCCGATCCAACAGACGAGCTACTGTAGCTCAAATTGCTCAAGAAGTTAATGCTGGTTCTGATAGAAAGGTGTCAGAATACACAGTGCATCACAGTTTGTTGAGTATGGAGCTGCATAGCTGCAGACCAGTCAGGTGACCATGCTGACCCCTGTCCACCGCTGAAAGAGCCAACAGTGGACACGTGAGCATCAGAACTGGACCACGGAGCAATGGAAGAAGGTGGCCTGGTCTGATGAATCACGTTTTCTTTTACATCACGTGGATGGATGGGTGCATGTGTGTCGCTTACCCGGGGAACACATGACACCAGGATGCACTATGGGAAGAAGGTAAGCCGGCGGAGGCAGTGTGATGCTGGGAAACCTTGGGTCCTGCCATCCATGTGGATGTTACTTTGACACGTACCACCTACCTAAGCATTGTTGCAGACCATGTACACCCTTTCATGGAAACAGTATTCCCTGGTGCTGTGACCTCTTTCAGCAGGATAATGCTCCTGCCACAAAGCAAAAATAGTTCAGGAATGGTTTGAGGACCACAATAACGAGTTTGAGGTGTTGACTTGGCCTCCAAATTCCCCAGATCTCAATCCAATCGAGCATCTGTGGGATGTGCTGAACAAACAAGTCCGATCCATGGAGGCTCCACCTCACAACTTACAGGACTTAAAGGATCTGCAGCTAACATCTTGGTGCAGATACCACAGCACACCTTCAGGGTTCTAGTGGAGTCCATGCCTCGACGGGCCAGGGCTGTTTTGGCAGCAAAAAGAGGACCAACACAATATTAGGAAGGTGGTCATAATGTTATGCCTGATTGGTGTACATTACTACAGTGATATTTAACCCGTCCATTATTGCTGTGGAAAGAATTGCGCCTTTGGGGTTATTCATGGTCTGTTAAAAGTACCTTGTTATCTCATTGTACCCAGTTTAAAAAATGTATTATTGTGTTCACAGAGCGAGTCTTTCACTGATTGTTTACAGCTTAACAGAAGTTGCACCCATAATTTGCTCAAAGCATCATAGGGTGTAGGAATAAGGTGGATAGGTTTTTCAGATTATTCAAATATTCTTCACAGAAAAAAGATAAGAAAAAATGGTTCTTTTAAAAAAAAACTGATCCCTGAAAGGAGTGGGGGAGAGCGGTGCACAACCTAACGCTTTTTGACTTTCTCAGTTTGTGTAAATCTACTTAGGGTTCAGAGAATTTCTTTTGTTCCACATTAATTTCACACATGTCTGGTACAAATATGTGGCTTTGTTTCATTAATACAGTGTATACTTTTTTCTTTATTTACCCTGAAAGAATGGAAGTGAAATGTGACAACATGCCCCATAGGTGGGGCACATTGTAACATGACCGTATGGCAGCTAAAATGTTATCTGATTTAATTAAAAAAATATACATGAAAAACTAAAATATTTTGTCAATAAAAGACAAAATAATTGTTTTTTAGAAATTCAAATTTAAATAATTTTGTAGTTTGACAATGAACACTCTGTAAAACACAGCTATACAGCCTAGGTCAAAACAATACAGACAAACAGATGAAGAAACACATTCAGAAAAACACAGAGCTGAACAAAACACTGTCCTTCCTCCACTCACAGCTCTCACAGAACAGGGTATAAATAGACGAGCCAGTACAAATGCTGTAAATGTCTTGAAATAATATTTTCTAAATGTTCAGGTTCTTCCTCCCAGTCTTTATTCACCTTATTCACCTTTTCCCACATGATTTCTCAACAGAAATTCATAAAAGTTAATTATGCCAATTATATCAGTAACTGTATAGAATATCATAGTTCTAATAGTGAGACACATTATAACACAGTGTTACAACGAACCCTATCTGTGCAGCTGGAATTTAAACCTGGTTAGTGAAGCATTAAAGAATCTAAACTGCTAAATAACAGATTGGAGATTAAAATAATATTTAGATTTGTCTCATTTTAAATAAACACAAAAAATATAGCTGAAAAATTAATGTAAGAAATTTACTTTTGCTATTGTTAAATAAATGTTCAGCGATATCTCCCAAAGATTTCTGAATTTTTGTGCTTTTTTTCTCTATATATTGTCGATATGGCAACTAGTAAATACACAAAGATTCATCATGCTAGCTTATGTGGATGTATTTAAACCATGTGTGTTACAACTAACCCCGTGTTAGGTTGTGTCCCGCACTCCCCTATATAAGGAACACTGGGGCTAGTTGTCACACAGGGACTGTGAGGTTTTGAGTCAAAAGTTCAATTACACAAATGCTTCGTACTTTTATTTGAACTCTCTTTTTAAAAAAATTAGTTGATACTAATATTTTTGTATGCTACATTTCACATTGTTGCTACTGTGTTTATTATTTTGTCTTTCATAATAGATTTAATTTAGCTTTGAAGGTTCATGTCTACAGAGAAATTGACTTTCTTGAGAAATAATTGAGAAAAAGGTGTGACAACTAGCCCCTACGTCATCTATATTTATGCATTTGTCAAACATGCATTGCATTCAAGATTGTATCTGTTCATGCAGTGGAACAAACATCACAGAATCACTGTACAAATGTGTAGAATATCAATCATAATCATCTTATCAGGAGATTTCGCTCATTTTGATCTGTAAATCATGTGTTGTCCTCCTCCAGGTGAAGGAGTTTGATTCGATCTCTCGTCTCGACCAGTGGCAGACCACCATGTTGCTGCGTATCAAGAAGACCATCCAGGGTGACGCCGGTGACCTGAAGTGATGCGTCCTGGACAAATACTGTGGCATAATATCTAGTTTAATTTCTTACCGTATCATGTGTGTGTGTGTGTGTGTGACAATCTGGTTGAACATTTCTGTAGTGATGCTAGCTCAAATATCAGCCGTTTCTTGGAAAGTTCAGGGGGAACTTGCATTGCAGTTGCAGAAAATAGAGGTATATACAATATTAATGTGGATAATTCTCTCATGGAAGGCATTTCTCTATCCCTTTACTTCTCCATGAGGAAATCTTTACCGTACACCCTTGTTTGTACTTGTGTGTGGCATGCGAGACCCGTAGAGCTGTTCTCTTTCTAATGTTCACCTCAGTGTTGTCACTGGCATTGTCATGCATGATAAATGTGTAAAGTGTGTTTATGTGCTGTAGAATATCAGGATTTTGTGAGTGCACTTTATTTCAGACTTCATCATCTGTCTGTAAACACATCGCCTTTGCTCACTTTAACCATTTTTGTGCCATTGGCCTCAGAAAAGCTTCCTCGCGTTGTCTTTGTCGATATGGCGGTGTCAGTTCTGTCGGAGTATTTGCTTTAGTGGTTGAATTAAGCGTCGTTCATGTTTCATAATCAGTAGAATAGTGTCTCTTGCTCACTAATGAGTGATTTTTCACAGTGTGATATTACTGAAAGCCTTGATTCTCTAATGCAGATCATGTTGAATATGTTCATGTATGTTCTGATCGCTGATTTCTTATGTATTATTTGTAATTTTATGTTTAATTGGTTGTCGTTTCACATGGATACGGGGCATTGGTTGTTTTGGGCATTCAGACCTTATGAATTATTATTTTAGTTTCAGTGCTTCTTTTTGTGTTTTGAAGTTCTTTACACTGTTGTTAAGACTTTAATGAAGAATAAACAGCTTTACTCTTTGTGTCAGTAATAAAATGATGTTGATTGAATGCTTTATCTAATATGTTATATGACTGACAGGGAATCAGAAATGTATGTTAAAATGTACTTTAAAATAGGCAAGTCTTACTGAGATGTTTTATTAAATGTTCTAACTATTTATTAAAAGAGAAATGAATAAATGATCATCCACATCATGTCTGAAGTTTATGGTCATATTTTATATTCATGTTCATGGAAACTCTGGACTTAATTCAGTTCGAACAGCAAAAATCTGCAGTAAAACATTTTTCTGAAAGATTTCAAATGTTGTAAGTATGAAGATCTATTTTAGAGTGAATAATGAAGAGATCATGTAACTTACGCTTTAATCTTTACAATATTTTATAGATCACTGGAAGAGACGAGTCCTTACAGCAAGAATGAAGATGCAAAATATATTTAGACAAAATGGTAACAGTTTCATTTGTTAACATTAATGCATTATCTAACATGAACCAACAAGGAGCAATATTTTTTAAATAATTAATCCTAATTAATGTAGTAAAAATGTAATAATGTTAGTTCACATTGCATTAATGTTAACAAATATAACTTTGTATTTCAAAAATTACCATTGACTAAAACTAATAAATGCTGTAGTTCATGTTAACTAATATATAACTAATATATAATAACGAACATATAACTGTCTCCCTGTAGCACTGTCTCAGGCATCTTACATTACAGACATTTCAGTCTATTCCTCTGTTCACATCTGCAGTCTTCACACCTCCTGCAGCAGGACTAAGGCACGTTCACACAGGTGATCAGAGACCCTCGGCATCTTTATTCTGGTGTTTTTCAGAGTCAGTAGAAAGGTCTCTTTAGTGCCCTAAGTTATTCAATCACTGTGACCTTGATTGACCTTGATAGGTGCAATAATTGAAAAACATGACAAACATTGTTAAAACCCTTTCTAATAAAGATCTGTAAAGCTTATTTGGATTGTACAAAATTATCTTTAAAATACAGTATCCTGAAAATTGACTTTTGTTTATTTTGCTGATTTTCATTTCTTAGTGTTTTATTTCAATTTTTTAAAACAACAAATCCAGTTATATAAATGTATTACATTAAATAAATGTTATAACAAGAACAGAAGTGATTACTCTATGAATGTAACTCAAACTGAAAAGACATTTAAAAATTCAAAACAATTATGTGAAATGAAGCAATGCAAAATGTGAGTTTCTGAGGTAAATATTAAAACAGGGCATTGGCACTCAATGGGAACTTTAAATAAAACTAAACTATAATTACCTATCATAATTATAATATTTTAAACAAAACTAATATTCTTTAAGTAGCTGCTGGCATATGTCCAAGAAGACTGTCAGCACAACAAAGCTCCAAAGCTGCACTGTATTCAATCAATTAAACACTGCAGAGTTTATTATAATGACTACTAGATTAAGAACACGTTTATCTCAGTATGTAGATTATGTAGTTAATTGCATTTGCTTGTGAGTCTTTCATTCATCATGATATTCAGTAAAATATGAGAAAACAGGAAACATTTGTAGTTTGGTGTTGATAAAGGGTACGTGAGTCTTACTGTGGATGCTGGAAAACACTGAATATAACAAAATAATCCAGAAATTAAGGATGACACAGAATATTTGGTAACACTTTACAATAAGGTTTATTAGTTAAACATTAGTTAATATATTAACTAACATAAACTAAGCAATACATTTGTTACTGTATTTACTAATCTTCGTTTCATTAACATTAGCTAATGAAAATATAGTTGTTCATTGTTTGTTCATGTTAGTTCACAGTGCATTAACTAATGTTAACAATTAATGATGTATTAGTAAATGTTGAAATTAACATAAACAAAGATTAATAAATACTGTAGAAGTGCAGTTCATTATTAGTTCATGTTAACTAATGTTAACTAATGAACCTTATTGTAAAGTGTTACTGAATATTCACACCAGGCTATAGCTTATATACTTTTTATTAGGCCACAGACACATTTGTATTTTTTTATTTCAGGTTGTCAACACTATGCAGTACTGCAGTCACAGAATGATAACGAAGGAAGCAGACTAATCAAACTATTCAAAAGCATTTTAAAGCCTCACAAATAAAAAACGCTAAACAGAAAACACATCAGTGTAAAACAAGGTTTGCTCTTCATATCCTTACGTTAACAAATGATCACGAGTCTCACTGGTCATGTGACACTGTCGAAAGTGAAACTATTTCCAAATGTTGATATTAATTTATTTTTCGTGAAAAAATACAGTTTTGGACATATAAGATAATAAAAAATAAATTTAAAAATACCTTAAAGTAACTACAAATGAGCATGTAAAGCAAACAAATTTTTAAAAAAGTAAGTGCGGAGCAAGTCCCGCCCCAATCTCACCTTTTCCCCCTTACCTGTTTCAGGTGGACTCCATTTTGTGAGACGAAGAGCATAAACAACATCAAGAGAGAAAAGCTGTTTGAGAATAACATGAATCAGTTTGATAACATCAGATCAGTTTAATGCTGTTTTCGAGACAGAATGGATTCATGAACTGAATGAAGTTTGTGTTTGATGTTCTTCATCGTTGAGACAGAGGTAAGTTTGAACAAACACGTTTCTGGATGCATTAGCAAAGTAAATCAATATGAATCTGCATTTGTAAATACTTGTTTATATCTTCCTGTAATGTAAGAGTATTTTCAGGTGCTTTACTGAGAGTTTTTCTAGTCAAACAGATGAGCTGTATCGCAGTTTTTTACCACCGTGGTGATAATGGACCAACTATGTGTGTCTGTATAGGTCTATATACACACATAGCCTACATAGTTGGTCCAGTTTTACTACAGCCAGTAAAACATTGAAATTAATATTAGTAAATAATGGTAGCCTAGCTAAATAATATAAGAACGTTAAACATTATTTAAAAAACATTAGTTTTATATTTCCCCACAAGATGCGTCATAGCCTGCGCTTGGAGAGGAATGAGGAACACGAACAGGAAAGATGTATTTTCTTATATCTTAGTTTTCTCCTGAAGTTATAAGCAACAGACACTTGTTGTAAAAGGTCTGAAGAGCGAATTTTATCTTCCGCAGGGGAAAGACATTTAGGCTGTGTTTGATTTTGCACTACCAGAGAAAGCGAAACTAAAATAATGCGAATATAATAGGCCTAATTGAGCATAAGCACGATTACTTCCTGGTTTTCGTTGAGCCTGCTTGGAACTGCTGTGATTCTGTACTCGCTGTACATCGACACAAAGCCATAATGGTTGACTTTTTAATGCTGTATTTATATTTTAATGCAGTTAATACTGTTAAATTCACTGATAATCGGGTGATCAGATCGTAAAACAGAATACAAAGCTTAAATTTATGGGCTCATGTACCTCATTCGGCATGAATCCAAATGTTTCCATGACTGCGATGTCACATTTAATTGCTACCCTATTATTTTCTTTGTAAACAAAGTTTTGTGCTTCACTCGTTTCATAATATCAGAGGTGGGTAGAGTATCCAAAAACTGTACTCAAGTAAAAGTACAAGTACTTATAGAAATATGTACTCAAAGTAAAAGTGAAAGTACATTTACATTTATGCATTTGGCAGACGTTTTTATCCAAAGCCACTTACATTGCATTATACTATACATTTGTATCTGAGTATGTGTAAATGTACATATGTAAAGTAATAATCTTAATGGTTACTTGAGTAAGAGTAAAAAAGTATCCAATTCAAAAACTACTCAAGTATCTCGTTACTAGTTACTTTGTAACTATATATATATATATATATATATATATATATAGTTACAAAGTAACTAGTAACGAGATACTTGAGTAGTTTTTGAATTGGATACTATATATATATATTATACATACATACATATATACACACACACACAACAATACAATAGCATGTTATTATTTAGAGAGATGTTTAAATTATTATAATGATTAGATATCTTTGCAACGAACACAGAAGAGACAAGCATTATTTCTGGCATCTGTAACCCGAATATCATTGCATGTCCTTTACTTTGTATAATAAAAATGTATACAGCTACATTTGAAAGAAGAAAGAGAGAAAACTCTTTACATGTGCTCGCGCTCATAACCGCTGAACATCTGCACCCAAACAATGATCAAATGCACATTGATGGATCTTCTTCCGTCTGTTCTCCAAAATGTAATCAAATGTATATTTCTGCAGGCGCGTGTAAACTTATTAACTGTGTCAACGCAAAGGCGTTCATTTGAACAGGTCGCCGGTGCCGCCACTGCGCTATAGGTAGGCTACCCACAAATTACCGCAGGGCGGTAATAAAGTAACGAGAGGAATGACGCCCAACGTAGCAAAGTAAAAGTACAGATTTTTCATTACAAATGTACTCAAGTTAAAGTAAAAGTACCCACATTTAAATCTAAAAAGTACAAATTTTCCAAAAAACTACTCAAGTAAATGTAACGAAGTAAATGTACTTCGTTACTACCCACCTCTGCATAATATCAATGTAAAACATCATTCACATACCAAAAAAGTGTTTTGGCTTACAAAGATATGATGTGGTAATAATACAACTATTCAGCAAAATTGAGAAATTCTGTCTAACTTTAGATTACATTTCATTTTCTTCTGCGCACCATAGATGAGAATCCTGAGGCCACCTCTACCACGACATTCATATTCTTATTAATATCTTCATTCTGTGTGTCTAAATTGTTGTTCATTTCTGTTTCAGTAGCACTGCCTGTAAAATGAGTCTCGACGAGCAGAGAAAGAAGGGAGTTTCTCTTCAGAAACATACAGCAGCGTCTCCAGAACCCAGCTGTGTGTCTATGAAGAGTAACACATCCATGGGCCGTCCACCTAATCTCAGTGATGGAGCAGTGACCTCTGACCCTGAGTGAGTACAATGTGATTTCACTGCTAGAGTGAGACATTTCAAAGACAGTCTTCAATTGATAATTGGTAAATCAAGTCAAATCAGTTTTATTTGTGCATATCATTATGATCTGCATATCATTTCCATGCATATTCCCATCAGCGTAAACCATGTTTAACAGTACAAGACATTAGGAAAATATGAGATGTGGATTATGCTGTCTCATTAATAAATTAAAATTGTATAAAATACATTTCAAAGAAAGTTTCCAGAGAAGAGATATTCTCAATCTTTTTACTGGCCAAATAGTATTTTTAATTACTTTAAACAAATCAAATTTATTCAATTTTGCCTATAAGGTAAACATATTTTATGATGTTTATATATTTTAATAGAAACAGTCTTATTTTTTTGCAGTGTATATAATTGTCTGACTCAACGAGTCACTGACAAAACATTTTAAAAATAAAACGTGCATATCTTATCATTTCCTTCAAATTCTGTGCTTCAAATACAATGGTATTTCTCATAAAATTGGGAAGACCATGAAAATGGTTATCATTAGGCTTCTGTCTGTCTGCACACGACACACAGCACACCTGTGTTCAGCAGAGGTTGTACAGTGTCCTACTGTGTCATCTGACTTACTCAAACCGGCCAGTGGACTATGTTACTAAGCCATCTGCTTAGACCGAGTCAAGTGCGCATGATTGATCATTATTCAAGTGAAAATATTTTCTCAAAACATGAGTTCTTAACACAATTCATACATTTCTCATTCTGTGTGTCTAAATTGTTGTTCATTTCTGTTTCAGTAGCACTGCCTGTAAAATGAGTCTCGATGAGCAGAGAAAGGAGAGAGTTTCTCTTCAGAAACATACAGCAGCGTCTCCAGAACCCAGCTGTGTGTCTATGAAGAGTAACACATCCATGGGCCGTCCACCTAATCTCAGTGATGGAGCAGTGACCTCTGACCCTGAGTGAGTACAATGTGATTTCACTGCTAGAGCGAGACATTTCAAAGACAGTCTTCAATTGGTAATTGGTAAATCAAGTCAAATCAGTTTTATTTGTGGAACATAATCACATAAACTCCTTGATTACATAATCACGGTGAAAACGTCCATCGCTGAAGTCTCACACTGGTCATGTGATTATACTATACAGTGACAACCGCTCTGGTTATATGTTCACAAAAGCCACTGCAGTCTGAACAGAAAAAATCAGACCTGCTTTTCCCCCTGCAGTATGTTCAAAAACGTTTTTTTTTCAGTAGTTCAAATGATCATAGAAGTACTGGGATAAGGGTTTATAGTTCAAATATAAAATACAAACATATAACGACTGCATCATTTACATTGTTTCACAAGTAGGTGTCGACAAATGACTTATTGAATCATTTATCCAGAAGAATGTAGTACTGTAATGTATGATGCTTCTGAAATAAAACACAGAAAGATGTGATGAATTGTTTTTGTAAATATGACTCATCTTATACATCATGTACAGTCTGTATGATTCAATTTTTCCCCATGGTCTAGTGTTAAAAAAAAAAAGTAATGTAAAAAAACGTAATAAATAAATAAGTAAACAAAAATCTCAATACATATCGTATCAGCACCCAAGTATCTAGTGCATGTTTATACTGAACAGTTTATTTAAAAGCAGCAATGGAACACAAACATTATGTGGAGGTTATTTCTATATTGAACTGTTCCAGCCGGTAGTTTCAGCAAACCAGAATTAAAAGATCAGGGGCCTCATGTACAAAACTTTCCATAGATTTCATCCTAAAAGTGTGTGTACGCTAGGAGTTGCACCGACTAATCGACTAGTCGACTTTAATGCTTTAAAGCTAAGCATGATGTCCATATCCAACAGTTAATGACTACTCCAAGAGCGCTCCACAGGATATGTTTGATTAATCCATCTGGATTCTCTATATTGATCGGATGAATGCATGTTTTAAACGGCTTATTGTACACGTAAAGTAATCGCCGTTCTAAACTGCACTGCTACATTACACACACACACACACACACACACACACACACACAGAGACAGTAGCGCGCAGATCGCACACGCTCACAGAATCATTCAGTAGCGCAGAAATGTAGTGTCAACACTGTTCTGTGATTTATCAATAAAATAGCTTATAAACTGAAAAGTTCTAGCACATTTCTTAGTAACTAAAACATACAGCTTTTTTGTACAGAGAAGCTGTCAGGTAGAATTAATTCACATACAATCGCTCTCACTAATGCATTCATATAAATGTGCTCCTTTATCTGTATCTGATTTAGAGCGAGCAGAAATCTGTGAGAAATATAACAACCCAAAGACAAAATAAGCTGCTATGTAGGAGCAGTATTTGTGGGCAGAGTCATATTGCTGTGCACAAGGCAACCCGCGTTCGAGTCTCAGCTCGAGGTTCAGACTTCAGACAGGGTTCGTTCACAGAGCGCATTTTTGCTTTCAAAAAGGCAAGACACGGGCAGTGGAATGGGGGAAAAACTAAAGGTTTCGAGACACGTTTTTTTTTAAAAAGTTGATCTGATTTGAACTTGAGCGCAGCGTCTTTAGAATGCAGTGTGTCTGTCTACAGCACGTGTTTACATGGAAAAACAATGGAAAAGTAGCGCATTGGAATGGAAATGCGCGTTCTGTGTTTATTAATGACGTCATCATCGACTAGTCGACGTCAACTCGACTTTAATCACATAAATGTTGACTTTAAAAAATCTGAAGTCGTTCAACCCCTTGTGTACGCACAAAATTTACAGAACCTGTGCTAAATTCCCTTTATAAAACCCAGTCAGTGGAAGATTGTGTGTACATGCATTTCCACCCCATCTCCTCCCTGAAATCACCACATATGGAGTTTACAACGCCTAGTTTTACTATGCATGACGTCATCTGCATATCATTTCCATGCATATTCCCATCAACGTAAACCATGTTTAACAGTACAAGACATTAGGAAAATATGAGATGTGGATTATGCTGTCTAATTAATAAATTAAAATTGTATAAAATACATTTCATAGAAAGTTTCCAGAGAAGAGATATTCTCAATCTTTTCACTGGCCAAATAGTATTTTTAATTACTTTAAACAAATCAAATTTATGCAATTTTGCCTATAAGGTAAACATATTTTATGATGTTTATATATTTTAATAGAAACAGTCTTATTTTTTTGCAGTGTATATAATTGTCTGACTCAACGAGTCATTGACAAAACATTTTAAAATTAAAACGTGCATATCTTACTGTTTCTTTCAAGTTCTGTGCTTCAGTGGTATTTTTAATAATATTGGGAAGACCATAAAAATGGTTATCATTAGGCTTCTGTCTGTCTGTACACGACACACAGCACACCTGTGTTCAGCAGAGGTTGTACAGTGTCCTACTGTGTCATCTGACTTACTCAAACCGGCCAGTGGACTATGTTACTAAGCCATCTGCTTAGACCGAGTCAAGTGCGCATGATTGATCATTATTCAAGCGAAAATATTTTCTCAAAACATGAGTTCTTAACATTTACATTTAATCATTTAGCAGACGCTTTAATCCAAAATGACTTACAAACACAATTTAAAGTGGAATTATCATGCGCCAAGCAATCCTCGCTGTAGTTAAAAAAATTAAAATAAACATGCCACAGAAAAAGTGATCAAAAGCAGCGCATCCACTTAAAATATTTCTTTTTAAATTCATATTAATAAATGTTGTAACTGGATAATAATTTCATGCAATTTCAGTGCTTAACTCCACTAATAATAGTGTGCATATTTTGGCATATGTGGCATATTTAAGTGTGTTTATCAGTTTATCAATTTGTGCGTGGAAAATTGCGCACACACAGTTCTATGCCCATTTTACGCATACACAACATTTATTTATCAACTGTTCAGCAAAATTGAGAAATTCTGTCTAACCTTAGATTACATTTTCTTTCTTCTGCGTACCATAGATGAGAATCCTGCAGGCACTCCTGCCATGACATTCATACATTTCTCATTCTGTATGTCTAAATTGTTGTTCATTTCAGTAGCACTACCTGTAAAATGAGTCTCGACGAGCAGAGAAAGGAGAGAGTTTCTCTTCAGAAACATACAGCAGCGTCTCCAGAACCCAGCTGTGTGTCTATGAAGAGTAACACATCCATGGGCCGTCCACCTAATCTCAGTGATGGAGCAGTGACCTCTGACCCTGAGTGAGTACAATGTGATTTCACTGCTAGAGCGAGACATTTCAAAGACAGTCTTCAATTGATAATTGGTCAATCAAGTCAAATCAGTTTTATTTGTGGAACATAATCACATAAACACCTTGATTACATAATCACGGTGAAAACGTCCATCGCTGAAGTCTCACACTGGTCATGTGATTATACTATACAGTGACAAACATTCTGGATATATGTTCACAAAAGCCACTGCAGTCTGAACAGAAGAAAATCAGACCTGCTTTCCCCCTGCAGTATGTTCAAAAATGTTTTTTTTCAGTAGTTCAAATGATCATAGAAGTACTGGGATAAGGGTTTATAGTTCAAATATAAAATACAAACATATAACGACTGCGTCATTTACATTGTTTCACAACTAGGTGTCGACAAATGACTTATAAAAAATGTGCGTCATTGAATCATTTATCCAGAAGAATGTAGTACTGTAATGTATGATGCTTCTGAAATGAAACACAGAAAGATGTGATGAATTGTTTTTGTAAATATGACTCATCTTATACATCATGTACAGTCTGTATGATTAAATTTTCCCCCATGGTCTAGTGTTAAAAAAAAAGTAATGTAAAAAAACGTAATAAATAAATAAGTAAACAAAAATCACAGTACATATCGTATCAACACCCAAGTATCTAGTGCATGTTTATACTGAACAGTTTATTTAAAAGCAGCAATGGAACACAAACATTATGTGGAGGTTATTTCTATATTGAACTGTTCCGGCCGGTAGTTTCAGCAAACCAGAATTAAAAGATCAGGGGCCTCATGTATAAAACTTTCCATAGATTTCATCCTAAAAGTGTGTGTACGCTAGGAGTTGCACCGACTAATCGACTAGTCGACTTTAATGCTTTAAGGCTAAGCATGATGTCCATATCCAACAGTTAATGACTACTCCAAGAGCGCTCCACAGGATATGTTTGATTAATCCATCTGGATTCTCTATATTGATCGGATGAATGCATGTTTTAAACAGCTTATTGTACACGTAAAGTAATCGCCGTTCTAAACTGCACTGCTACATTACGCACGCACACACACACACACACACACACACACACAGAGACAGTAGCGCGCAGATCGCACACGCTCACAGAATCATTCAGTAGTGCAGAAATGTAGTGTCAACACTGTTCTGTGATTTATCAATAAAATAGCTTATTTATAAACTGAAAAGTTCTAGCACATTTCTTAGTAACTAAAACCTACAGCTTTTTTGTACAGAGAAGCTGTCAGGTAGAATTAATTCACATACAATCGCTCTCACTAATGCATTCATATAAATGTGCTCCTTTATCTGTATCTGATTTAAAGCGAGCAGAAATCTGTGAGAAATATAACGACCCAAAGACAAAATAAGCTGCTATGTAGGAGCAGTATTTGTGGGCAGAGTCATATTGCTGTGCACAAGGCAACCCGCGTTCGAGTCTCAGCTCGAGGTTCAGACTTCAGACAGGGTTCGTTCACAGAGCGCATTTTTGCTTTCAAAAAGGCAAGACACGGGCAGTGGAATGGGGGAAAAACTAAAGGTCTCGAGACACGTTTCGAGACACATTTTTTTTAAAAAGTTGAACTGATTTGAACTTGAGCGCAGCATCTTTAGAATGCAGTGTGTCTGTCTATAGCACGTGTTTACATAGAAAAACAATGGAAAAGTAGCGCATTGGAATGGAAATGCGCATTCTGTGTTTATTAATGACATCATCATCGACTAGTCGACGTCAACTCGACTTTAATCACATAAATGTTGACTTTAAAAAATCTGAAGTCGTTCAACCCCTTGTGTACGCACAAAAGTTACAGAACCTGTGCTAAATTCCCTTTATAAAACCCAGTCAGCGGAAGATTGTGTGTACATGCATTTCCACCCCATCTCCTCCCTGAAATCACCACATATGGAGTTTACAACGCCTAGTTTTACTATGCATGACATCATCTGCATATCATTTCCATGCATATTCCCATCAACGTAAACCATGTTTAACAGTATAAGACATTAGGAAAATATGAGATGTGGATTATGCTGTCTAATTAATAAATTAAAATTGTATAAAATACATTTCAAAGAAAGTTTCCAGAGAAGAGTTATTCTCAATCTTTTCCCTGGCCAAATAGTATTTTTAATTACTTTAAACAAATCAAATTTATTCAATTTTGCCTATAAGGTAAACATATTTTATGATGTTTATATATTTTAATAGAAACAGTCTTATTTTTTTGCAGTGTATATAATTGTCTGACTCAACGAGTCACTGACAAAACATTTTAAAATTAAAACGTGCGTATCTTACTGTTTCTTTCAAGTTCTGTGCTTCAGTGGTATTTTTAATAATATTGGGAAGACCATGAAAATGGTTATCATTAGGCTTCTGTCTGTCTGCACACGACACACAGCACACCTGTGTTCAGCAGAGGTTGTACAGTGTCCTACTGTGTCATCTGACTTACTCAAACCGGCCAGTGGACTATGTTACTAAGCCATCTGCTTAGACCGAGTCAAGTGCGCATGATTGATCATTATTCCAGCGAAAATATTTTCTCAAAACATGAGTTCTTAACATTTACATTTAATCATTTAGCAGACGCTTTAATCCAAAATGACTTACAAACACAATTTAAAGCAGAATAATCATGCGGCAAGCAATCCTCGCTGTAGTTAAAAAAATTAAAATAAACATGCCACAGAAAAAGTGATCAAAAGCAGCGCATCCACTTAAAATATTTCTTTTTAAATTCATATTAATAAATGTTGTAACTGGATAATAATTTCATGCAATTTCAGTGCTTAACTCCACTAATAATAGTGTGCATATTTTGGCATATGTGGCATATTTAAGTGTGTTTATCAGTTTATCAATTTGTGCGTGGAAAATTGCGCACACACAGTTCTATGCCCATTTTACGCATACACAACATTTATTTATCAACTGTTCAGCAAAATTGAGAAATTCTGTGTCTAACCTTAGATTACATTTTCTTTCTTCTGCGTATTATAGATGAGAATCCTGCAGGCACTCCTGCCACGACATTCATACATTTCTCATTCTGTGTGTCTAAATTGTTGTTCATTTCTGTTTCAGTAATTCTGCCTGTAAAATGAGTCTCGACGAGCAGAGAAAGAAGGGAGTTTCTCTTCAGAAACATAGAGCAGCGTCTCCAGAACCCAGCTATGTGTCTATGAAGAGTAACACATCCATGGGCCGTCCACCTAATCTCAGTGATGGAGCAGTGACCTCTGACCCTGAGTGAGTACAATGTGATTTCACTGCTAGAGCGAGACATTTCAAAGACAGTCTTCAATTGATAATTGGTCAATCAAGTCAAATCAGTTTTATTTGTGGAACATAATCACATAAACACCTTGATTACATAATCAAGGTGAAAACGTCCATCGCTGAAGTCTCACACTGGCCATATTATTATACTATACAGTGACAAACATTCTGGATATATGTTCACAAAAGCCACTGCAGTCTGAACAGATAAAATCAGACCTGTTTTCCCCCTGCAGTATGTTCAAAGACATTTAGTTCAGTGTTATTGTATCTTTTTCTCAGTTTATGACTGTTAATTACTCTAAATTTGACTGAGGATCTGCTAATGTATGGAACAGTTTGAACCATGTCATAATAAGGGTGCAACAGATCACAAAACCCATGGTTCAGATCATATTAGGGTTTTTGAGTCACAGATTGAATCATTTTTTGGAGCAGCAAAAACTTGACTACTAACCTATCTAATAAAGTTTAAACAATGAATAGTGGACAGTCAGTAATAAAATAAGAACAAATTACGAGCATAGATAAATATTAGAGGTCACCAGATTTTAATTTTACTGATAACGATAACTTGGTTGGACCGTATTCACCGGTAACCGATTAATAAACTGATGGTTTTTAAAATGGATTCTGAATGAAAACAAACATAACACTCAAAGTAAAATTGTGTTGAACTTTATTACAAAAAAAACAGTACTGAACCATGAAAATGTACTGTACTTTTTACTTGAAATAAATATAGAAATATTAATGTCTACATAAAGCATACAGACTTTATTAAAGACACAAAAAGACAAAGGTTTTGCTGAAAACTGCACAATCTTTCAGCCTAGGGCGACGTCATTATGCACATTACCAATGATTTGGGATAAATATAATGTTATTTAATTGAAATCTATGTGAGTGGAGTGGTAGGATTTTGAACAGCCTCTTGATTCATAGCTGGGCGCCATCAGTGTGTGTACACTCAATGTGTTTGAATTTTAAAGACATGGCATTGCAAACCCTTTTACAATGATGAATAAAAAAAAGAACTGAAATCAGATGTTTTTCTGATTTATTTGTTTATTCTGATTTGGCTGCATGAGTGTATCGATTTCCTTTCTCACATCACTAATAATTATAATAATCTTTATTTTCTATAGCACCTTTAAAAAGTAGCATCTCAAAGTGCTTCACAGAAGGAAAAAAGAAAACATACAATTATACAAACAATACTTTAAAATAAGTGAGATATAAAAACACACACCAAATAAGAACATACTATCAAAAACAAGTAAATTAGAAATTTAACAAATTCAATATAATCAAGTAAAAGCTACCCTAAAGAAATAAGCTGAATTTTGAACAAACTGTAATTTATTTAGGGTAGCATTTGAGACACCGACCAACAAAGCATTATAATCATACATCAATGTGAGAAAACACAAAGATGTTGATCAACCACCGGGAGTGACAGCATAGGACACAATCTGGCAATATTTCTTAGATGGAAAAATTGTCTTTACAGTGTTCTGAACATGGGGAACAAATGCTAAATGTGCATCAAATATCACCCCTACATTTTTTTAATTTTGTTTGAAATTCCAGTGTAGAGCCATCCACACTTAAATTTAAAATCCATTTTTTTTTATCTCACAAGTACATTAAGAAAGAGACAAAGCCACATTAACATCAGGTTTTGAATGTACATAAACCTGAGTGTCTTCTGCATAAAAGTGAAAGTTGAGACCAAGTGATCATAAAAGTTGACCCAAAGGATAAATGTAAATGCTAAAAAGTAAAGGGTCCAAAATTGATCCTTGAGGAACACCAGATTTCACCACACTGATGTCAGACCTGCAAACCACCCATAGCAATGAACTGCTTTCGGTCTAAGAGATAAGACTCAAACCAGCTTAATGCAGTCCCAGAAACACCAAAGAATGATCAACAGTGTCGAAAGCGGCACTGAGATCAAGAAGAATCAAGATAGAAAGCCAGCTAGAATCAGAAGCGATTAACAAATCATTAATGAACTTAACTAAAGCTGTTTCAGTGCTGTGGAGTTTACAGAATCCTGATTGCAGGTGCTCAAAAAGATTGTTTGCAGTAAGATGAGAATTCAGTTGATTAGCAACAATTCGCTCTAAGATTTTGGCGAGGAACAGAAGATTGGATATGGGATGGAAATTATTAAGATTATCAAAGTTGATTTTTTTTTTTTTTTGGTACGGGGTCACAGCAGTAATTTTAAATGCTGCTGGCACTACACCAGTACACAGAGAATCATTTATGATGCTTAATACAGCAGGACATAAAGTAGCAAAACATGAAAACATGAACACTAGCTTTAAATATGCAACTTCGCCTGCTAGATATAAACTAATGCAAATAGATGGTAACAATTGTGACATTAAACATTTGGGATGGACATGTGTGTATTTTTGTCACATTGTTTTAAACGCTTGAGGTACTACTAATGTTAGCGCCTCTCAGCCTAGACGGCAACACTTCTGTTCTTTCTCTACTAATGCAGCATCTATTCAACAAATTAATTATTCATAATGATATGAAAACATGTACTGTAGTGTACTGTATACATACTGTTTCGTTGTCTGTGGTTTAAATCCGTATCTGAAGTGGTCCGCTCCATACAGCATACAGCCTCATGTGTCAAAATAAACTTCACGAGGCGTCAGTGATTTGACCTCATCATATAAAGCGATTGTCTCTCTTTAGATAATTTGGACTAACCCACTCAATTCTTATGGATTCGTTTTACATTTGCTTTATGAACTTTTTAAAGTGTCAAAGTGGTAGTTGCGTAGCTGTCAATGGAGGGACAGAAAGCTCTCAGATTTCATCAAAAAGATCTTAATTTGTGTTCCGAATACAAAAGTCTTACAAGTTTGGAAGGACATGAGGGTGAGTAATTAATGACAGAATTTGTATTTTTGGTTGAACTATCCCTTTAATCAGGAGTTTTGAGCATTCTCACATAACTCTGTCCTCATTCATTTGCATGTTCATCTGTAAGTGTTGTGTGAGCTGTTTAATATTAGGTTTTTGTTTAAAATCCTCCACTACGGCACCACCCTGCAATATCAAGCCCTGTCCCCCAGAACCCCCCGATAAAATATGTTCCCACGGCTATGCATACATGTTGTATCTTAAAGCAGTCTGTTAAACTGTGGCTTCAGTATCAGTGTGGGATCAAATCAGGTTTTAGTGTTTTGGTGTACTTGTGGATACTTTTGGATTTTAACGCTTTTCACAGTGATTTATTTTTTGGTATTATTTCATCTCACTGTTTCTGCAGAGTGAATAGAGATGATGAGATCAGATCAGTGACGCCCCATCTGACCTGCACTGACTCCGACTGTCAAACCCCCATCAGACAGAGAGTTAAAGACCAGCACAAAACCAGCATGAAGAACAAGTATGAGAGCTTATTTGAGGGAATCAAACTAGAAGAGAATCAAACCCTCCTGAACAGGATCTACACACAGCTCTACATCATAGAGGGAGAGAGTGAAGGGGTGAATGAAGAACATGAGGTTTTACAGATGGAGAAAACAGCCAGAACACAAGACACTCCAATCTACTGCAATGACCTCTTTAAACCCTTACATCAACCAGGACATGAGGAGAAAAACAAAATCAAGACTGTTCTTACTAAAGGCATCGCTGGAATTGGAAAAACCATCTCTGTGCAGAAGTTCATTCTGGACTGGACCGAGGGAAAAGCCAATCAGGATGTAGATTTCATGTTTGTGCTTCCATTTCGAGAGCTGAACTTGATTAAAGATCACCAGTACAGTCTTCACAGACTTCTGCTGGACTTTAATCCTGAACTTCAAGATCTGGACTCAAAGGTTTATGAGGAGTGTAAAGTTGTGTTCATCTTTGATGGTCTGGATGAAAGCAGAATCACACTGATGTTTTCAGATCATAAGAAAGTTTGTGATGTGAATGAGTCTTCAACAGTGGGTGTGTTGATGTCAAACCTCATCAGAGGAGAGCTGCTTCCCTCTGCTCTCATCTGGATCACCTCCAGACCAGCAGCAGCCAATCAGATCCCCTCAAAATACATCAACCGTGTGACAGAAATTCAGGGATTCAATGAGCCTCAGAAGGAGGAATATTTCAGGAAGAGAATCAGTGATGAGCATCAAGCCAGCAGAATCATCTCACACATCAGAAGATCAAGAAGCCTCCACATCATGTGTCACATACCCGTCTTCTGCTGGATCTCAGCCACTGTGCTTCAAAGCCTCCTGAAACAAGATGACAGTGCAGAAATCCCTCAAACTCTGACTGAAATGTACATCCACTTCCTGCTGACTCAGATCAACATGAAGAATCAGAAGTATGATCAGAGAGATCCAGAGAAACTCCTGAAGTCCAACAGAGATGTGATGGTGAAACTTGCTGAACTGGCTTTCAAGCAGCTGATGAAGGGCAATGTGATGTTCTATGAGGAGGACCTGATTGAGAGTGGCATAGTCGTCACTGACGCCTCAGTGTATTCTGGGATTTGCACTGAGATCTTTAAGGAGGAATCTGTGATTCATCAGAGGAAAGTCTACTGCTTCATTCATCTGAGCTTTCAGGAGTTTCTAGCTGCTTTATATCTGTTTTACTGCCATGTATTTAAGAGCATGAATTCATTTAAGACACTGAGGTCCTTTGTGGGTGTGTGGTCCAGGTTCATTGAAATCTCTCTGTATGATCTACAAAAAGCAGCAGTTGATAAATCCTTACAGAGTGAAAATGGACACCTGGATCTTTTCCTGCGTTTCCTGCTGGGCGTCTCACTGCAGTCCAATCAGAGACTCTTACAGGATCTACTGACACACACAGTGAACAGCTCAGAGAGTATCAAGAGAATCACACAGTACATTAAAGACAAAATCAAGGGTCATGAACATCTCTCAGCTGACAGAAGCATCAATCTGTTTCTCTGTCTGCTGGAAATGAAGGATCAGACTCTGTACAGAGAGATTCAGGAGTTTGTGAAATCAGAGAATCACTCAGTGAATCAACTCTCTCCGTCTCACTGCTCAACAATTGCCTACATGCTTCAGATATCAGAGGAGGTGCTGGATGAGTTTGATCTGAAGAAATACAACACATCAGATGAGGGTAGAAGGAGACTGATACCAGCTGTGGTGAACTGCAGAAAAGCTCTGTGAGTATTCATTTATGTGATTGGAGAAACTGTTTTGTTATAATACAGTAACATTGTAATTCCTGTCAATTCATGACACTGTTTTTTTTTTTTGTTTTTTTTTTGGACAACAATTTAAAGGGAAATCAAAATGTTTGAAGAGGACAATTTAAACAGGAATCCAGAAATCATGAATAGTGTCAGTGCAGCAAAATAAAGAAACAGTGTTAAACTGTGAAGATGAATGATCAGAACTTGAATGATAAAGTACTTTATGGCTTGATGTACAAGAACAGTGACTCATTCTTAAATGTTTTGATCTCTTATTTCATTTAAACATTTTACTGCACTGTTTAGTCAAATCAGTTGCTGTGGAATATAAATTGAAGTGTATTGGTCATGTGATTTTAGCAAACAGAGCTTTACCTGCATCAAATATATGACTAACTTGTCTTGAGTCAGTTATAAAGGTTTATAATAACCTTATAATAATAACCTGATTGTACAAATCCTGTAGAGCATGGCCCTAGCAATGCCAAGGTCATGGGTTTGATCCCAGGGATTGCACTCAGTAACAAATGTATAGTATAATGCAATGTAAGTCGCTTTGGATAAAAGCGTCTGCCAAATGCGTAAATGTAAATATTCAGAGTTCACCTCCTGATGAAAAATAGAGTACTAGACATGTGATCAATGTGCAGAAAACAGTATTTTAATCCACCATTTCCTCTTTATTGAACCCTATTTCATCTTGTGTTACAGACTCACTGACTGTAATCTCACTGATCAGTGCTGTGAAAGTTTGTCTTCATGTCTACAATCATCAAACTCTCTGAGAGAGCTGGACCTGAGTCACAATGACCTGCAGGATTCAGGAGTGAAGATTCTCGCTGATGGACTGAAGAATTTACACTGTCAACTCAACAAACTGAGGTAAATTAAAGATGCCCTTTCTGGTCCTGATCTCCTGGGCCCAGCTGCTCAAAAAGTTTGCCGGTTTTTCAAAGCAAAATTGGATTGGATCATCCTGATCCAGACATACTTTTTCAGATGACCAAATCTGGATTACTAGTGCTCTATGGAGCCCCTAAAGGGACTTGATGATGTAAAAATATGAGATGGGGGGGGGGGGGGTAGCTTTGCATTATTTTAACATTTTACTGCACTGTTTTGTCAAATCAGTTGCTGTGGAATATAAATCAAAGTGTATCGGTCATGTGATTCCAGCAAACAGAGCTTTACCTGCATCAAATATATGACTAACTTGTCTTGAGCCAGTTTTCTAATAACCTTATAATAATATCCTGATTGTCAGATGACCAAATCTGGATTACTAGGGGAGGGGTTGGGGGTATTTCAATGCTTTTGCGTTTCGCATAGCTTTCACCCAAGAAACTTTGCGTTCACAAGAAAGAAATTTTGACTGGTTCATCTTTTATTATTGTGCCAGTGTAGTTTAGTAAAAATACTTTAAATTAAATATAATTTCCTTTTTTCTCAGTGGCATGAGATTTTGTGACTTTTTACATTACCTATCTACACACACAAAAAACTGGGCTTGATTCAGTTGTTATGATGGTATGTAGAAAAAAAAAGTAACACTCAGGGTCTTCTACATCGAAAATGAATGGGAAAGGCATTTTTTTTGTTTGTGTGTTGTTGTTTTTTGTTGTTGTTTTTTTCCCTTCATTTTTTTAATAAAATCAGTAAATCTGGCATTACTCCGGCATTTTACACACAGGAATGAAGACCTGGTACTAGAACAGAAATGCAATGTGGAACAAACATGCTCATTCACACACAAACAGACAAACAAAAACAGACTTCAAACCCTTCGAACAACAACAACCTTTAACCTTTCACAAAAATACTGATTTTAATGTATTTTATAATGTTTAAATGTATATATTCACAAAATATTTCCAAAAAGTTGTGATAGGAACAGTTGGTCACATCCAGAAAAATGACCAAAGACCCTGTGTGTAAAGGGGAAATGAGAAAATAATTTTTTCACTGATTTAAAATGTCAAAGTTGTGAGAAGTGGAGATGAACAAAAAACAATCAATCAATTCTGCTCCATCAACACTGTGACATTGAGTAAAACACTGAACCCAGAGTTACTCCAGCTGAACTGACCTGTAATCAGTGATCTGTGGAGAAAAAGTGACACACTGAATAAATTAATCAATTAATCACTTAAAACAGACTTAAAGGGATAGTGCACCCAAAAATGAAACTTTTGTCATCATTTACTCACCCTTATGTTGTTCCAAACCTGTATGAGTTTCTTTCTTCTGTTGAACTCAGAAGAAGATATTTGGAGAAATATGAAGAAATTTGAATATTGTTGGTAACCAGACAGTTGACGGCACCCATTCGCTTCCATAGTATTTTTTCCGCGGGACCCAATGCAACAGAGTGTGGTGTGGGACAAGATTTGATGTGCGTGGGCGCTTAGACGCTTATAAATATCTAAAAACTAATAAATTGTTATTAATATATTGCACAAAAGCAACAAGAACAACTAAAATTAAAGCTGCAAGCAGCATTTACGGGGACCAAGCACAAATAAGGCACAACAAGCCAGCCAACATGGCTGTGAGCATCAGACCAACTGCAACAGTGAGCAATTAAAAGACCTTTTAAGATCATTTTAGGCAAAAGAGCTGAAAAATCACAAATACAGTCAATAAAAAAGATTTACTAGTTCATCACTTTCGATGGCGCTGTGACCAAATTAATGTGGTATGGTCAGAGTGAGGTGATAATGACACTCGCAAAGTTTGGTGTCAATATGTCAAAGCATTGCAGAGCTATAGACTCAAAAGTCATTTTGGCATCAAGCCTCAAATTCGTTGCTTTGAATACGGTTTCGTCTATCAACACAAAATCCATAACTTTTTACCAACATGGTCTGAAGATGATACAATTTGATTTTGGTGAAAACTGGACCAACCTTCTAGGAGTAGTTCGAAAAAGTATGTTTTTAAAGAAAATTAAAATGACTGACAGGAAGTTTGGCTATGGCAAAATTGGCATCAATGTTCTCAGCATGACCCACGGAATCTAATAAGACCAGTGTCATTACAATAGGCCACATTTATATAAAGCTATTAGCATTTTTAAAAAATTTCATTATAAAATTTGACCACAAGGAGGCGCTATGTCAAAACCTATTGTGTACCTTCAGAGCATGGTGCCGATGGCACAACCTGAGTTTCGTGATGGTACATCAATGCATTCATATAATATAGCATTTTATATCAGAATACTGTATTTTATACTGTATCATAATTTATGATTTTTGGACAAACCCATCAGAAGTTATAATCAAAAATAGCCATTTTTCGTATCTCCGCAACAGTAGGGGGCTCTGCGCCGAAACGCTGCATGTTGCCTCAGGTCATGCTTGTGATGACATGTACCGAGTTTGGTAAGATTACAATAAAGTGTTGTGGAGATATAGCGTCAAGTCTGATTTCGCGAGCTTTTCTTCTAATTCATTTGTGCTGTTTTCGAGAACGGATTGTTCTATCAAAAAGCTTTTGATAACTTTTTGCAATGATCTGGTTCAATTTTTGTGAAAATTGGAGTAACGCCCTAGAAGGAGTTCGAAAAAGTAGGTTTTTCAGAAAAATCTAAGTGGCGGGAAAATTTCATGACGGAAAATTTAGGGTGCAATATATGAGTGAAACTTTGGACAGGTGGTGGCGCTAGAGGGATTGAGTTAGAGACTCCAAATTTGCTATGGACACAGTTAAGACTGGCCTCTATCAGTGTGCCAAATTTCACAACTTTCCTGCATACGGTTCTATGGGCTGCCAGTGACTTATATGGCGGAAACGGAAGAAGAATAATAAGAATGCCAACGGATACAATAGGTGCCTAAGCACCTTCGGTGTTTGGCCCCTAATGAAATAAAAACGATTTACAGTCGCAAGCATATGCGAGATTGTATTAATAATACGTGTTTGCAGTGTTAAGCAATGTAGCCAATCACAGACATATCTGTTGATTTCTGAGATGCAATGGCCAATCAGAGGTGTTTATGTTAGAATCCTGTCACCACTTTTTTGTGCTGAAATTTGCACGCTCACGAATCCTATTATAGCACATGAAGTATAGAAATTATGAAAGATTTATTGTTCATATATTGATTGTGTTATAATAGAGCTTTGTGAGATCGTGATGGACGGAGATGTCAGTTTTTTAGTCATTATAAAGGGAGCGCTCTTTGAGAGCATTCTGCCATACCAAACCATGCAGCAGCAGCTTGCTTTTCTGTTGAAACTAACTGTGGTTTGTGAAAGCTGATGCTTTAATCACAAATATTTTATCAGAACCATTTATACTGGGATGTTGTGGCGACACAAAACTTAATATTTCATGTAAATTTCATGGATGTACTGACAAAAATCTATATAGGCTACTTTTATACAGGATTTTGCGGGTGGGAGCGGGACAAGATGTTATTTTGAGGGAGTGGGACAGAATCCTGCGGGAGCGGATGGGTGCGGGACTGAAAAATCCATCCTGCGCAGGTCTCATGGAGGTCAAAGGGTGCCGTCAACTTTTTGATTACCAACATTCTTTAAAATATCTTCTTTTGAGTTCAACAGAAGAAAGAAACTCATACAGGTTTGGAACAACATAAGCGTGAGTACATTTTTAATTTTGGGGTGAACTATCCCTTTAAGGAAACACACCAAATATAAATTACACAAGTAGTATATTTATTTCCATTGGTTTTTCTACATGAAATGAAGCAAGTTAAATGTGTATGAATAGAAATCAAAATCAAAATTGTGGTTTTCTGTATATCCAAATTAAACTATATTGCTCTTTTTTTTTTCCCTTTCCAACACTACAACTGACACAATATATTTGACACTGTGTGTGTGTGTGTGTGTGTAGATTATCTTACTGTATGGTGACAGAGGAAGGCTGTTGTTTTCTGGCTTCAGCTCTGAGTTCAAACCCCTCACACCTGAGAGAGCTGGATCTGAGCTACAATCACCCAGGACAATCATTAGTCAAGCTGCTCTCTGATCCAAACTACAGACTGGACAAACTCAAGTATGTTCAACACTAACAATCATCCTGTCATGTGTGTTTGGACATGTGTGTGCTATAAACTCATATGTTCATGTGTGCTATAAACTCATATATTCGTCTGAAGATGATCTTGATTCAGATCAACAGCTGCTTGTGACTCATAACAGCAGCATCTGAGAAACAGACTCAATCTCTGATCCCAAAACATCAATTCAAAGCTTGTTGCTGCTCTAGAAAGTAAATTCTCAGTGCTGTCAGAGACATGAAGCAAAAACAGATCCAAGATACAGACTCAGAGATCACAGTCTAAATGAGAAGAAATGATATTTGTCCTCATGATACTGAATAAAGCACAGCATCTGAACAACAAGAGATTTCTGCAGTTAGTAGATGAATATCAGTTATTGATTAAAACACTTGAACAAATGAAAAGATAAAGACACAATTGATCAGTGAATGTAAAGGTGAGTCTGTAGATCAAGACTTGAGGATCTTATTCAGTGATAGAGGCTGTGAATCAGGAACTACATCAAATGATGGAGGACAGACAGAAGATCTCAAAGGATCTTCATCAGAAGAGACACCGGCCTGAGTTTGAGATATAGTTCACTATTTTCCAGGTCTTAAGATATATGATAACTTTTGTGTGATGAAGAGACTAAAATTAAGTATTTCACACATTCCTTATGAGCTCAGATCAGATTTTTCATGTTTGCATTTTAAAAATGTTACTTAATTTTGTCTGTTTTTGATGAATTAACATGATGAGAAAATAATTTACAATACCCACTTTTCAAATTATTTTTCATAAAAAATCATTATGTAAATCAACTGTGACAATTTGTTTTATAGTGTGGATCATGGAGGAGAGATCAGAATTACAGCAGGACCACAGAAATGTAGGAGACACACACACACACACACATCTTTATCATTATCATTGTTTTGTTGTAATAAATGTTATAATCTCTTCTTGTGTTCAGATGCATGTGATCTCACACTGGATTCAAACACAGTAAACACTCATCTCGCTCTGTCTGAGAGGAACAGAAAGGTGACACATGTGGAGGAGAAGCAGCCGTATCCTGATCATCCAGAGAGATTTCATGAGTATCATCCTCAGGTTCTGTGTAGAGAGAGTCTGACTGGACGCTGTTACTGGGAGGTTGAATGGAGAGAATGGGTTAATATATCAGTGACGTATAAAGAAATCAGCAGGAAAGGAGGGAGTCATGATTATTTGTTTGGATACAATGAAAAGTCCTGGAGTCTGGACTGTATTAAAAACAGATTCACTGTCAGACACAATAATAAGATCACAGAAATATCTGATCCTTCACGTCTCTCTAACAGAGTAGGAGTGTATCTGGACTGGTCGGCCGGCACTCTGTCCTTCTACAGCGTCTCTGACACACACACACTCACACACTTACACACACTCAACAGCACATTCACTGAACCCCTCTATGCTGGATTTGGGGTTTATTGCCATGGTGGTTCAGTGTCTCTGTGTGAGATTAAACATCTTCCTGTGAGAAACAACTGAGACACACAGATGAGTGAAAGAAACACACTCACATTATCTCTCTCTTTAACTCACACAGCTGTAAACTCTTTCTCTCTTCTAATCTTAATTTCAGTGTGTATATAGAAACACACACATTGACTTCAGTCTAAATGAGACACACCACAGACTTCTATTGTGTTTCTATAAAGACATTTGAATGCGGCTCAACAGCAGTTTTGTCTTTCTGAGTCTCTGAGCGCCACCTGGAGGAAGATTGAGTTTCTTGCTCACAGGAAACAGTTCTTAGTGTTTGCTCTGTTACTATGGTAACTGAGTATCACAGAAATGCCAGGCTCAACCCTCACCCAATCACAGCGCACTCCCTCGCCCGAATACTGATCACACGCACCTGCACCTCATCATCACCATAATCACGGCAGCATAAAGGACTCACACGAACACTCACTCCTTGTCTGGTCTCGTTAGCATCAAGTCTTACCTTCATGCTCACCTTAAGGACACCAGTCGATTACTTACCTGTCTCCAGCGTGTTCCCAGTTCTCCCTCCTTGGCTTCGTCTTTGTGTGTGTTCTCCAACGTCTCCTTTGCTCCAAGTTCCCAGTGATCTGCCAGCACTCTGTCTCTGCAACAAAAAGGACAGTATCATTTCTCTTATACTTAACATTCACCTGAAGATTCACCATTTACTCACCTGCTTCATTATTGACTCAACTGGTTGTTCAATAAACACCTTTTACCGAACTTCCTGTGTCTCCGACCCTCTGTGTTGTAACACTGAGGATCAGGTCAGAGGTCATCTTCTAAACACACTTCATTACAAATGTTAAAGACTGTGGAGCTCAAATCACTATATACAAGCAATCAATTGTAATTTCATCAACTAATAATCAAAAGTCTTTTTTCTAACAATGTGGTTTTTTTTTTTTTTTTTTTTCCTCAAATGTGTTTAGCACTCAAGATTGGTCAACACTATATATTATAAAAATATATATTCAGATGATAAATATAAAAACACAGAGAACTTTAAAAAACGCTGTTTCTGTAATGCTGTAATTAATAAAGACTTGTTTATGTTTGAAAGACTTAAAATCTGGTTTGAACCTCCAATCACAAGCAGCTTTTCCACAAGCTGATGTAAATACTAATATATGGAAGCTGCACAATGTCATTCACACAAATACAAATTGAAAGTCTTTTAAAAATAAAATAAAATAATTTTCTTGTCCAAACTGAAATGTAACCAACAGACTGATTAGAAATGTTAAAAAGCATATATATATATATATATATATATATATATATATATATATATATATATAATATTATTATTAATTTTTTTTTTTTTTTTTTTTAAGTTTTTGTCAATTTTTTTTTTTTTTTTTTTTTTGATAGGTCTACCATTATTTTGGAAATTCTCATGAGGACCTTTTTTTTTTTTTGTATTTACATAAAAATGTGTATATCAAACATTCATGCAGATAAGAACTGTGAAAAATGAATTTTACAGCTGGCAAGAAGTACTTGCTGATGTTGAAACAATGTCTGTCTGTTGTAGAGAAGCCACAGTATTTGATCTTCATGCCTCTGTAATATCTCACCCCTGTGGTGACCTTTAAGTGTAGGTCTTTCTTGTCTGGTCCTCAGGTTCTTCATCACTGCAGTGTTCAGGATGTTGGTGATACTCATCTCCTTCCAACACTAAATGTCATCCAGCAGGTGGCGCTGACGCTTACAGAATTAACTTTAACTAACATAACCTGAAGTCTGAATGACTGAGAATGATGATAATGTAAATGATTGACAGTGATAACAATGATATTGGATAATGAAGGTAATAACTATTGAAGACAAATGCTGAATTAATGTGCAATTTTACTAATAAAAGCGATGATGATTTGATGAGGTAACAAAGCACCTCAAGGAATAGTTTATCCAATAATAAAAAACACCATTAAATACTATTTTAATATTGTTTACAATGAAATATGTCATTATATATTTTTACCATGTTTCAAACAGAAAACACGACAGCATAAGGAACATGATATATAAAAATAACACCCTCATGTCGTTTCAAACACATTTGCTGTTAAAGAGAATGTTGAAAAATCTTCATGCGTTTTTTTTTTTTTTGTTCATGATGACAATGTCTGTAAAGTCCCAAAAAGGACAAAAACAATAACTGCTCCATGAGAGTCATTCACTATATTTCAAGTCTTCTGACGTCATATGATATTTGTGTGATAAAATGATTCTTTAAAGGGGATATATTACACCCTTTTACAAAGTCTTTGATTTTGTTTTTGGGCTCTACTAGAACATGTTTTTATGGAAGCTTGTTTACACCAATAAATAAAAAAGGTAATTGCGACTTTTTCTCTGATAATTCTGACTTTTTTCTCAGAATTACATGATATAAAGTCGCAATTGCGAGTTATAAAGTCAGAGTTGCTGGATATAAACTTGCAATTGTAGATTAAAAGTCGTAATTATCTTTTAAAATGTTCGGCTGCAGCAGTGTGTTGTGATTGGTCAAGCACTTCGAGGGTGTTTGTGAAATGCCCCGCCCCTTACCATAAGCCCCGCCCTTTTATTCAGCGTATGAATTATTTAAATGAGGAATATTGTGAAGAAAACTAAAGACTACAATGGAGGTGTTTCAGGGAGTTCAGAAACACTGACACTGATACAGAGAAGAACGGGAACTGTACAGAGCTTTTTCAAGCTCATACAGCAACATTAAACACTAAAGAAAGATGCAAAAACAACAACACATGTTTAGAACAACATGAGTGTGAATAAATAATTGGAGAATCTTAATTTTTGGGAGAATAATTCATTCCATAAAGAAAGAGCTATAGTTTCCATCATGACATTATAGAGTTTGTTTATATCCACTTACATAACGGTGAGCTGAGCGTAAAGAGTGTGTGTGTGTGTGTGTGTGTGTGTGTGTCTGTGTAAACTGACGTTACAACCATCACAAACACTTCTGGACACGAACATATGCAGGTTACCAAATCAGCAGCTGAAAACTGATTACAACATCTGAACCGCTCACAGACACAGAAAACACTATATGAAGAACTACCATGGTACATGTCCACAACTACACAGGGTTACCATGGTATCATGACCAAAAACATGGTCTTAGTAAGTAGGTAACTCTACCTAACCCAGATAAAACTCAAAATAAATCTTTTGTACATTAAAGAAGTGACCTGAGTGAATATAATGCTACTTGTCAAAAAAACTAACAAACAAAAACACACGATATTACCATCATACACTTACACAAAAATGATATATCGTATAGCATAAAAAGCTGGTATTACTAAAGACTTTATATATATAGAAAGACTGTCCACTCTTATTATTAGGAATGGGAGAAAGTGCAACACGCAATATGGCAGAATAAGTCCCGCCTTCTAAATAAGAGCCAATCGCAGATAGGTAAAGTCATCGCGTCACTGCAGCGGCCGTTAGAAGCTCCGGTTCCCATAGAAACAGTCAGACAAGCGCTCCCTAGAGAGACGCGCACTTAGGACTGTGCATGCATTAGCTAGATCCAGCCTGAAAAATGCAATTTTTTTTGTCATGATTTGAGCGTTTAGAAACAAAATTTATGAGACAGTTGTTGTCAGATTTCATTGGTGATTTCGGTAACACTTTACAATAAGGTTCATTAGTTAAACATTAGTTAATATATTAACTAACATAACATGAACTAACCATGTGCGATACATTTGTTACTGTATTTACTAATCTCCGTTAACATTAATGAAAATACAGTTGTTCATTGTTTGTTCATGTTAGTTCACAGCGCATTAACTAATGTTAACTAATGAACCTTATTGTGTTACCGTGATTTCAAATATGAAATTTAATCGAAAGCTTGGCGAACAGCTTTGGAGAATTTGATGTTTCCCCATTCAAAGAGACAGAAGCTGTAGTTGCATGACCGAGAGGCGTTTCAAAGATGAAATGACTTGTCTTAAATGGACTTTGGTATTACCATGCAACATGTCCAAGATAATACAAATTAAAACACCATGATAATACCTTTGTTTGTTCTATTCTGCCAAAACAAATAAATACATGACTTATTCTGCGCAAACAAAGCACAAAATAATCTTTATCATTGTGTAGATTTTATAATGCAGCACAATTTAATGTGTTGATTTTGGTGTCTGTGTTTCTTGAACATTCTTATGCATTACCCCGCTACATGTAAAAATTAAATAAATAAATCAACATGCATGTAAATAAAATAAACAAATGTGGTACTACCAAGCTACATGTAAAAAATACAAATTAAAAATACAGAGATGTGACAAATATATGTGACTTATTCTGCGCAAACAAGGGAAAACAGCATAAAACAATCATTCATTCCATCATTGTGCAGATTTATATTGCAGCTCCGTGTTTCTAATTTAGAACAGAATGAAGCATTTAATATGTTGATTTGGTGTCTGGGTTTCCTGAATGTTTATTTTTAAAGAGTGCTTTTGAAAAACACCATAGTTTTTATTTAAGCATTACCATGCACTACATGCCAAAAATAATGCAATAAAAACATAGTAATACCATGGTAGCATGATGGTTTCAGTGGCAGAAAGCAGTCATGTTCATGAGCGTTTCCTTCAGTGTGCTGTGGAAACTTCAGAGGTTTGGTTGATGGTGGTGAGGTCAGGAGAGCTGCAGACTCTTATTGTGTTAGCAGGAGTTCAGCCAGAGACCGACGGCATCATAAAGCATTATGCTGAAAAAAAACAGCTTAAGATGACTCCATGCCGTCCAGACATGAGCACGTTCAGCGCTCACACCCATAATCTCAAACATGTTTCTGGACTGTAAATGTGACTCTGTGGCTTTGAGTGAGGTTGAAGTTGGGAAAGTCTCAGAAAACTGAAGCAGATACAGTTACTGGTTCATTTGTCCGAACAATATTAAAATTCTGAATGCTTCTATTTATTTCCATGGATTATGAAAAGTAGTGCGTCATTTTGAAGAATAAGTATTGCTGCAGCATTGAACCTGTTTGTTAAAGGAGGTGAATATCAAGTGTTTTAATGTTGTTTATATGTCTATGTGGTGTTTTTAATATGCTTGAAGACAAACCATGTGCAAATTCATCAGTCAACACCATTTTTTAGTATTTTCTCTTTAAAACTGCAGTGATCTAACACAGTTTCAAAAACACAGTTTGAAATCACTGGTGTTTCTGACGTCACAAACTACCTTATCACGTCAAAGTGCTGGCGGACTTAAGCATATCATTAACTGACCGCACAAGGGAGTCTCAAAAGAAGGGAGTCTCGGTATATTTTTCTGTTGATATGAAAAATTGTGTAGATTTAGCAATATAGCGGGTGTATATTACGATGTTATGATGAACTATATGCCTTTCTGAGTTGTTAAAGCGTTTGTAATGATACTGATTGTTAGAGGGCAGCTGTCTGACTTGTGAATGTGAACATAGTTTGTGTAACATTAGCAAAACATTATTAGCTGTTTGATAACGTTGTCAAGCAAAATGCTAATCATATTAATTACCGTTATGTGTCCAACGTTGTAAAAAAGTGATACCATTGTGCAGCGTTTACCTCAGTAAGTTGACCGAGTGGATCTCGTCTGAGCTTGTGCGAGTGAGTGGAGGCGGGGCTAATTAGCATATTCATTGATCCACGTATACTAAATGAGGCAAGGGTGTAGAGCTGCATTCAAGCTATTTTAAGGCATGAAGGGAAAAAAACTTTTAAATATATAATTTTGGTCATCAAAGATGAGTTTTAAGAGATAAAATTATTGACAACAGGTGGACTTTAAGTGTATTAGTATACAGTACTTCAGTGTACTATTATAATTTTTGTCCATATTTTGAAATAGATTTTTATATTTTTTAATATATTGTAATATATTTTATATTTTCTCTTTTACTTTAAGTTTTAGCAATTTATATATATATATATATATATATATATATATATATATATATATATATATATATATATATATATAGTTAACGATAATAACCTACTTGCTTTGATGTTTGTGTAAGTCTGGACGTCTAACGTGTCGACATGATGTGTTTTGAAAGCCGTGATGTGCCCTAAAACTTTTCCACAGCTCGAGACAATTTCAAAACCACACTTTAAAAATATATTCCTGAAGAAACCCAGACACCAAATCAACACAATTAAATGCTCCCTTCTGTTCTGAAACACAAACACACAGAACTGCTTCATAAATCAGCTCAAGATTATTGTGTGCAGTTTTCCCTTGATTGTCTCGTTTTATTCGTCTTTATCAGTTATTTAATTTTTACTGATAAAATATAACAAATAATCATAATGTTTTACACATTCGAATATTTTTTCTCAGCTGCATCATATATCAAATAAAAATAAAATATCAAACATGTTGGGAAGAATATGGACAGTGCTGAGCTCATTATTGACTCATTAGAGGTTTTATTTCTGTCTTTGCTTGATCTTTTTGTTAAATATTCCATTAAAAATGAGAACGTTCTGCTCTTTTCCAGTTAATAAAAGCAGACGGAGATCAGAGACTGTCGAGCTGTAAAAAGGGCAAAAAAAGTATAATAAAAACACCAGCAAAGAGCAAATGACAGAATTTATATGTTTGGGTGGAATATTCTTTTGAAATGTCCTGAGGCTTTTGTTATGTCTGAACTACGTCCGTTTAATTGTCTGGCTTTTCATCTCCATTGTTTCATCACTGTTATACAAATATACATATTCATGCAAGAACAAATGAACAAACTCACACTATTACCACTGTCACCCATGCCATCTTGCTACAGAAAATGATCCTCACCGCGCACAAGATTTCTAATCGAATGCATTTAAACAAAAAGATCTACCATTATGAGTGTTTCGTATTAAACTGCTTTATGCAACTTTGATCAGGTTTGTAATCTGAATGTAAATCCATCCCTTAAAGGGATAGTTCACCCAAAAATGAAAATTTACTGTTAATTTACTTACCCTCAGGCCATCCAAGATGTAGATGACTTTTTATCTTCAGTCTTACAGTAAAGAAGATTTTTCTAGTGGTCCTCTGTGATTCATACAATGGAAGTCAATGGGTGTCGTCACTTTGAGATTCAAAACAACATGCAGACAAAACAAAATTAATACCTGTGGCTCCTGACGATACATTGAGGTCTCAAGAAGCGAAACAGTCAGTATACGCAAGAAACTGAACATTATTTACAACATTTTTACGTCTAATCCACAGAATAAGTCTTATTGTAAAACATTATGTACTGTGCTAAACATTTTTATTTTATACAAAATATATATTTTATGACATAATATTTACACTACAATTGCTATGAAACCAAAGCCATATGTCTAACCAAGTTGTGTTCCAAAAATCAAAGTTCCTATGAGATTTTGTTTAGGTGCAATACCAATAACAGCCACCAGGTGTCAAACACACTCTATTGAAGTTATCTTTTAACAAATTAATATATTTCTGTCAAAATATCACTTTTGTCACAAAACAGTTGCCAAATATGGAACTTTGAGCCTCAGAACTTTCCAAACATAAGCGTTTTATCGAGATTAGAATTTTTACAATACATTTTATAATATGAAACATAACACCGCCCACTAGTGGGAGGAGCCAGCTAAACGTTTTTAAAATATGTAATGTAATGTCCTGTTTCAAAACGGATTTCACAAGGTGAATTATGAGTTTTTAAGCTTTTGAATGATACCTAATTATGATGATTACTATGAATACAATAAAAAGAGTGCCGTTCATGGTAACACATTTGGTATGTGTGAAGTTTCCACAGTCTGAGCAGTGAAAGTGACCCAGCGGTTCCTTGTGATCCAATAGGATGTTTACTTATGAGAAAAACATCTCGGAATTTCCTATGGACATAATGAAACTTTGGGATTTTAACACATTAACTCAGATAAACCTTTAAACAACACATTCACTGTGGTCAAGCTTTTGTGTTTGTTAGCAACCCAAAGCACTTCAGCAACTGTGATTCAAGCTTGAAAAAATTATTTCCCTGATTTCACTTTGTAAATCATTTCCATCTGTTCAATTTGCCAGATATGTCCAGCATGTCCTGGAATTTCTTCACTTATTGTTTTTGATGAAAGCTCTGAGCTGATGTCCAGTCCTCTGAATGTCACTGATATTGACTTAATATATTACATTGAGATCAAACAAAGTTTAAATAATATATCTGTTCTATGGTCTTGGTAAAACGACCCTTCAGTGCCCTAAAAATCTTTCAATCAAAATGGAATAACTCACTTTCCTCTTCCAGAAACATCATGATGACGATACAAGCGGGAAAAATCACAAAAATGTTGCCCACCGTAAAACTATAGCAAACACACTTTTTAATACTTGTTCCTGACTTCATTTCTTTAAAATGCAATGCTGTGTGTGCATGAAAAACATCTTTTAAAAGACTCCATTCTAGTGAGTAACAGCCACTTTTCATGATCCAACCAAATTCCCAATGGATAATTAAGTCAGGACTTGCATATTCTTCTTGACGAACATCCTTTTTAACTCATAAATAAATCAGACCACGGAAGCAAGAATGATTTTGAACTGTGTTTCATTTTGTCTAAGTGTCTTTCTCGAGAGAACAATGATTTTAGATCATCAACAGTGATTATTGGAGTTTGAATTTACAGACTTAATCTACAACACACAAACTAAACATTGTCCTATAATCACACTGTTCAGAAAAACATACACTACTGGCGGAAGCTAGATATTTTACTTGTTAAATATGGATATATTTTTTTTACACAAAAATGAAAATAATGTCATTTATTACTCACCCTCATGTCGTTCCACACCTGTAAGACCTCCGTTCATCTTCGGAACGCAAATTAAGATATTTTTGATGAAATCCGATGGCTCAGTGAGGCCTGCATAGCCAGCAATGACATTTCCTCTCTCAAGATCCATAAATGTACTAAAAACATATTTAAATCAGTTCATGTGAGTACAGTGGTTCAATATTCTGCGAGAATATTTTTGGTGCGCCAAAAAAACAAAATAACGACTTATATAGTGATGGCCGATTTCAAAGCACTGCTTCAGGAAGCTTCGGAGCGTTATGAATCTTTTGTGTCGAATCATGATTCGAATCGCATGTCAAACCGCCAAACTGCTGAAATCACGTGACTTTGGCGCTCTGAACCGCTGATTCAACACAAAAGATGATAACGCTCCGAAGCTTCCTGAAGCAATGTTTTGAAATCGGCCATCACAAGTCGTTTTTTTTTTTTTTTTTGGTGCACAAAAAATATTCTTGTCGCTTTATAATATTAATATTGAACCACTGTACTCACATGAACTGATTTAAATATGTTTTTAGTGCATTAATGGATCTTGATAGAGAAAATGTCATTGCTGACTATGCAGGCCTCACTGAGCCATCGGATTTCATCAAAAATATCTTAATTTGTGTTCTGAAGATTGTGGAATGGCATGAGGGTGAGTAATAAATGACATTATTTTCATTTTTGGGTGAACTAACCCTTTAAACAAGGATTTGATCATGCTGTGAAGTGTAACAATCTTCAGACCGTTGGCGCCCTCTGCAGGCATTTGTAATAATAAGTTGATTGGTTTTTATATCATGTATTTCAACAGCGTTGTTCAATAAAACCATACGCTTTTGATACTTAAATTATTTGAACTAAATGTTACGTCATTGTTACTATATATGTATTTTAAGTCGTTTTAAAATAAACGGCTGTGCCGATTACTCGATTAATCATCAAAATAATCGACAGATTACTCGATTATCAAAATAATCCGTAGTGACAGCCCTAATTTCTATTTCAAATAAATGCTGTTCATTTGAACTCTTTGTTCATCAAAGAATCCTGAAAATCAGTTTTCACAAAAATATGAAGCAGTGCAACTGTTTTCAACACTGATAATATTCAGAAATATTTCTTGAGCAGCAAATCATCATATTAGAATGATTTCTGAAGGATCATGTGGCACTGAAGACTGGCTTTGATCACCAGAATAAATTACTTTTTATAATACATTCACAGCTATAAACAGCCATTTTAAATTGTAATGATATTTCAGAACAGTGCTGTTTTTATCAAACAAATGCAGCCTACATCTTTACTTACTATTTGCTCAAAATTTGAATAAAAAATGCCAAACGTCTTTTTATTGCAACGGGATGCCACACGCAAACTACTGTTTGCTTATACTATATTTATCATTGCATTATGTAATATATTAGGCATTATAGTGTACACGTCACAGTATGCAGTACGCTAGTACTCCATTTTGAACACAGCAAATGAAATTTAAATTAAAAGTAGTTTTGCTCACCTGATAATGACCGACTATCAGAGATACATTACTGTGTTTTACATTAGTGAACGTCTGACAGCTGCATTTCCTCAACAGAGCAACAAAAACCACTAACATACAGTAAGTGTTCAGTAAGAGCTAAATGACGCTCTCATTTGGGCCTATGAGACACTTTTAAATTTTAATCTTGAGGTCCATAAACTAACAGCTCGACCTCAATAATGGTTTTGCGGTGTCCGCTTCCCTCCATTGTGTTTTTTAAATGGAAATGTCTTGGAATTGATTCAAACAAACATTGACTCTTACTGGATTCAGACCTCCACTCAAAACAAACACTGAAACCATCAGCTTTCATTTCGAAGATAATAAAGTTCACATAGCAAATTCTATTAAACCTTTTAAACATTTGTTGTATTTGGATTGTTGATCATTGATTCCGATGTTTAACAGATTTAAAGAGCTGAGCTTTACTGTGCTTGTCATGAAGAAAATAAACTAGATTTTACATAGTCTGAATAAAATTTGAGTGGAGTTTTTCATGTCAAAACTTGTGGGTGGTTGAGTAACAAACATAAGGAAAAAAGCAGGAGGGTGGAGAGCAGGTCTGACATCAGAGTAATGCGAAGCTCCCACTCTTTTAAAAAGTCAGGCCGTGCCGTGTGTTCACTATAAAGCACAGCGCGCAGGAAAGCAGCACATCCGCAGCAGAAACACACATCTGGATTTGCTTTTTTGGAGGAGTGAGGTACGTACAGCACTGATTCAATTACAAAACCATGTCTAGAGCTGCTGTCTGCCAAACAACATGTCATTTTAAATGAAATTTACTTGATGTGTGCACTGGATATCTTAAATTCATGCTTTGATTTAGAGCAATTTTGAAAGAAACTAATAAAGCATGTTTGCTCAGAGGAGTGTCCTAGAACAACAAGTTCTGTTTCTACAGAAGTAGAAGAACAGAAAAAAGAAAAAGCCAGAGAAAAGGCAAAAGAAAGAGAAGTTTTGGCATTTTTAATTCTGTTTTAAGCTTCATTACATATTTGTCAGACTTTTAAGTCTAGTTAGAAATCAAAAAGTACATTATTGTCAGGTTTATCTGTATCTCTTGGTATGAATGTCTGAAAAGAACCCTATTCAATGCAAATTTCAATTGTTAGTTCATGCCTTCATTTGGAGGATGTTTTGTCTTAAAGTATTTAAAGAAATGTCACAAAAGGCTCAGGTTGATTCTGCTCTCAGATCAGCCCGTTAAGTGTCCTCTCGACACTCAGCATCATGTATTTTTTTGTGATCAGGTTTGCATCTTTTATTTCTGAGCATTTGATGTTTTGTATCAATTATCTTTAAATTGATTATGCAATTGGCATGATACATTTACCTGACTAATAATAAATTGTTACATTTGAATTTATTCTGACTTATTCTGAAATTATTAAATCTAGTAGATTATGTTGTATCCATTGTAACTGCAAATCTGCGTTCAGGTTAGTAACAGACTAAAGTCCAGTTTTAGTGGAGAATAGGGCACACCAAATGATGTTTTATTAACAAAATTCGGGAGGAGCGCTTTCAAACGATCACGTCATTTCAACCAGCTGTCAGCAATCAGTGATCAACATGTCTACCCAATCAGCATAAGCAGAGGACATTGTAAATATGCAGTTGACTCACCCACAGTTTTTTAGCATCCCTCCACCACCCTGTCTCCTCACACTTGCCTGGTTATCTTCCTAAACCAGAATACGGGAGGAGTACTCTCGGTTCGGGCCAAATACTGAGCTCGGAGCCCTCTCCTCGGACAGCACGCCAAATACGCATACTATTTATTTATCTGACTTATTTGTAAGTGTGAATTCGTGAACTGAGATTTTAGAGCTCCATCTAACTCTTGGCATTAGTTCAAGTGTACTTGGACTGTGAAGGCTAAAAAAGTGAATGTTGCTCGACCGACCTAAATAGGAGCCTTACCTCTGTTTAATGTAATGTAACTCTAGCTAAGGAAACCATGGCATGACCAAACCAAAGATACCATCAGACAAAGTGTATACAGATCTATGGGGACTAAACAAAACACTTTTAGAAAAAGCAAGCATTGATTGGAGCCAGTGCCAGTCCTCCATATATGCAAAAAAATTAAAGTGTATTGACGGCGTTTTGTGCACACAACCCGAGACGGAGCAAAACACGGACAAGTATAGGCTACTTTGGGCTTCTGGTGTGGGCTTAAACAGACAGATACACACAAAAATATGTCAAAATGTCACTCTTGGCAAGTTTTCACTTAGTAAACATAAACAGTTGGGAAAGTAAACAAATTCTTGTCAGTATATTAGATCTGTGCATTCGGTCTTAAAGTGACAGCAGCCTGATAAACCTGCTGTGGTCTGTCATTTAATGTTAATCAAAGAAACAAAAGAAAAGGAGAGAATGATTCGCTTTTCACTGAATAACTTTAGTAACTTTAATAAGAATCAATGGATATTTAAAGGGTTAGTTCACCCAAAAATGAAAATTGTGTCATTAATTACTCACCCTCATGTTGTTCCACACCCGTAAGACTTTCGTTCATCTTCAGAAAACAAATTAATATATTTTCGATGAAATTCAAGAGGTGTCTGAACCACACATAGGCAGCAACGTCATTGCACTTTTCAAGTCCTAGAAAGACGTCGTTAAAATAGTCCACGTGGCTACAGTGGTTCAACCTTAATGTTATGAAGTGACAAAAATACTTTTTGCGCACAAAAACAAAACATCAAAACAAAAACAAACTATTACGCATCTTCTAGTACAGAATCTCCGATCAAAACACGTGAAGAAGAAGCAGAAACAAGTGATAGAAGATTGCTCATGCAAATGTAAAATAACACAATCATCAAACATTAAACAGCATGTAAATCAAAACTGCCTAAAGTTACTGAATGAAATGTGGACCTAGGATGAGCTACAGGACTGTGAAGCTTTGGGTGTGCTGATGAACTCGATCTACTCATCTGTGTTTGATCATCGTTCTGAATCCCATCCGGACGAAGTCTTTGGCAAAAATGCAATTTTCTCAGCTTTTTGTTTAAAATGTTGCCTTTTTTTTAAACTTACCCACAGTTCAAGTGTTGATAAAAAAAGATGCATGAAGCTAGAATAAATTTTTTTTTTAAACCGAGAGTTAAAGTAGGCCTACAGTAAAAGGTATATTTCAAGTATACAAAATAATACCTAAATAGGAACATATAGTATACTATGCATATATAAAATTATACTATACATATAAACTATACATATATAAATGTAACAAATTATTATTGTTGTTATTAAAGTGCAAATACAATATATAAATAGTAAACTATAAGTATGATGTTATGTTCACTTAAAGAAAACTTACAAGTAAACTTGCAGTATAAAACTACTAAACTAGTAGTTTACTGAGAGTATACTTTAAAGTGTACTTTCATAAATTAAAAAATGTACTACTAGTATACTTATAAGTTCACTTGTAGTACAGATGCAGTACAAATGAGAACTACTATTACACTTATAGTACACTTAAAAGTATATTTTTATATACTAAAAAGTAGGCCAATTTACTCCCAAGCAGTACTGGAATAGTACACTTACAAGTTTACAAGTACATTGATACTAGTATACTTACTACATAAAGTATGGTTAAAAATATACTTCAACATTACTTAAGTATACTTAATAAAAATGAACTTAAAGTATACTTCTTTTTCATCTTGCAAGACAATATTCATATATTTTTATATAAATTAATTTGACTATCCACAATGCACATGATTTGCTTTATCAATGCGTTTATTAATTTGAAGAGTGTTTCAGAGAAGATATTAAGAAGATATTTGATTTCAAAATAACATTTTTGTAAAGATAAGATCAGAAAAGGTAAATGTAGTACAATCAAAGTAACTGTGGAGCAGCATGACTGCATACGGTCTCACAGGTCCGTAACACAAACATAGTTCTTTGACCCTGAACAGGACGCATCGTTCCAGCAACGGTTAGCTGTAGGGTGGAAAAATTAAATAAGTTATTCTGATCATTAGGCCGCGTGTCCACCAAAGCTGTCCACGTAACGAGCCGCCGAGCGTCTATTTCACGCTGAAGCACACTGTGATCGCTTAGAGTTGAAGAATGTTCAACTTTGGATAAAATGCAGTGCTCATCACTGTCACTTTGTACCCAGCCATCCAATCACAGTGGAGGAGGGGCGGGACAAATACAGCACCGACGACCAACCGCCACATTCTGCTTGTACAACGTCAACAGGTGACAACAACAAGCATAATCATTTAAAACAAGAGCCAGAGCAAATACTTTACACTGAATTGACATTTTTATATAGAAACAAACTATCTGAGGAATGAGTGGATATTCCGTGGATATTCCGCAAAGCGTCTCGACTCCTAACTGAAAAATAAAACCTGCATAGCTGAAATGCTCTGAAGCGCCCACAGCTAGGTGTTTTAAAACGCTTTGGTGGACACACGGCCTTATAGTGGTGTTACACCATGTCTACACCGGACACAAACGGTGCAACACGACAACAGTCGCATCTGGTGTAGACACAATGTTACAATCAAAATAAAATAGAATGTTCAACTTAAAGCACTTTGTGAAATCCAAATGAGCCATTTCATGTACTCTTATTATATTAAATTATAGTATTGAGAAGCATAATTGAAAGTAGGCTATAGTTTGTTTGCACGACGTCATTGCTGTGGCGTGAAATGCAGCTGGAGGGCAGGAAGTGAATTGTTATCACAAGCTCAACTGTTTTGCATTGTTTATGGTTGCTCAAATTGATCAAACCGAGAAACCACAAGGAGCTTTTATTGGTTACGTAACTTATATCATTTCTTAACTTTAAAAGTTGTCTCCTTTATAGCGTTTTGCGTCTGCTGATACTGACGTGAATATGGATACCTGCTTACCTTTTTTGTTTTTGACTTGGATAAATATTCACATTCTTTATGGTATCATTTGCAGGGAAGAGAAGCTATTTTATCATGATCATTTGGTGTTTTCACTTCAGTTTTGTAGGATTCCGTTCACAATATTGATCTGGTTACCGTGAAAACAGTGTCACGCGCTGCTGCTTCAGCCATCATATGGTAGAAAATGTCCAAATAATAAATGTTCAACAAGCTGACAGAAGTCGATCTATTTCTTTGTTGGAAGGGTGTAAATGTAACTGAAGTTTTAATGCTTTTTTTGTAAATATTCACTTTCCCATATGACCATGGAGCAGAATCAGAGGGTCACATTCAGCGGACAGACACCGATACACTATATTTTTTGTAATTATTTCAACAAATGACAACCAAAATCAAACCCATAGAAGCTTGTGAACAGTTTTGAAGTGGCTGTGTGCAAGTTATACTCATTCACAAGCCGAGTGAGAGTCATAATCGCATATCTAATGTTTATTAAACCAAACAAAATACAACACTTTCAAAAACACTCAGCTGTGTGATTATTTTATTGAGTGATAGTGGGTTCAATCAGTGACATTATTAGATTTGCTATACGGCGTCTTTCCGTCACCTCCTCAACCTGCTTCCCTAGTGTTTTTACAGGTAGAAAAGGCGAAAATTGTATTACACCGTCCTGAATGATGATGTGAGCTCTCGAATCAGCAATGGTGACATTTTTCGCAATCACTAGCAGAAAGGCAGCACGATATAAACAAACCAGAATAGAACTGAAGCGGCGTGACGGCAGCTTCACATTCTCTACCTCCTCGATGGCAGTCAAGTCTTTCAATTCAGTAAAAAAGTCACTCCTTTCTTTCACACCTTTTCTTCTTCTCATCCATTCAGATTTTCACTTCTTGCCCTCCAGCTCAGTTTCGCGCATCATCAGAACCACGTGATTGCAAACAAGCTATTCAAATATTAGTCAGTGGAATATTATACACTGTAGATTTCTAAAATGATTTTAACAAGGGTTATGTGACCCTGGACCACAAAACCAGTCATTAGTCGCACGGGTATATTTGTAGCAACAGCCAACAATTGTATGGATCAAAATGATTGATTTTTCTTTTATGCCAAAAATCATTAGGATATTAAGTAAAGATCATGTTCCATGAAGATATCCTACTGTAAATATATATATATATATATAAAAAAATATATTTTTGTGAGTAGATATGCATTGCTATGGACTTCATTTGGACAACTTTAAAGGCGATTTTCTCAGTATTTTGATTCTTTTGCACCCTCAGTTTTTCAAATATTGTTCTATCCTAACAAAACATACATAAATGGAAAGCTTATTTATTCAGCTTTCAGATGATTTATAAATCTCAGTTTTGAAAAATTGACCCTTAAGAGGGTCACAAATGTCTTACCTTCTGCATTCCCCATGGAGAAGATCATGAAAAGAAGCAGAACATTTCTCAGCATTGTCATGATGAACCTGAAATTAAATAGCAGGAAAGGTTAAATGTCTGCACTCATATGCTGCTCACTGTGGGAAGCACAAAAATACTTTAGATAGAAAATTTATTCAGTCTAGGTTCCAAAAACTCACCTTGGTTTTCAAATCGTTGAAAAGGAAGATTTTGTGAAGTTCCAGAAACAACCCTGCTTTTATACTTTATTTAATGTCACGCATGTATAGATTAGGATAGGCACGAGGATGAAACAGGATGTGATTGTTTGATAGTTTGATTTCCTGAGATACGGACACAAACACATGCAGGAATTTGTCTTCATACCCCACAGAGTGAAGATGGTTGAAAACTTCTCTCCCTCCTGTCCTTCCTTCATATTTGTTCCTTCGTCCTTCCCTTCACCTTCTTCCCTTCACTCAGTTCACTTGAATGATTATATAAAAATGGCATTCTTTATCAATGCAAGTCAATCAATAGACATGTTTTGTCTCATGTAAATCAAGAATAAAGTACTCAAGCGGGTGACTGTTGCTATGATTAACTCCTTATTTGGCGAACATTAACTTGTGTTTGTGAGCATCTATTTAAAATGAACATATGACTATTTTTAGTTTTTTAAAAATGTTTTAACTTTTTATTCATCAATGAATCATTAATATGAAGCAGCACACTTGTTTTCAACATTGATAATAATCAGAAATTCTTTGATCACAGGAATAAATTACATTTCACTATATATTCACATAGAAAACAGCTATTTTAAATTGAAATATTATTTCACAATATTACTGTTTTTATGGTATTTGTTGTTGTTGTTGTTGTTTGACTTTCAAAAACATTTGAACAGTAAACAAACTTTTGAACAGTAAACAGAGTTAGAGTCTTATTCATCAGGTTCAGACAGTCCCATAATTCATGGGATAAACATACATAAAACACAGAACAAACTTAAAATGCTTAAACAGCTTAACTGATTCACACATCATTCATAGTTGCTTCTTCTGACTACATCTTCTGACTACTGACCGATTAAGGGCTTAAAAAATCAAAGTTGTTGACCAAGACAGATTCCCCTGAAAACACTGGAGATATTGTGCAACTACACAACGTTTTCAGATGTCACTTCCAGGATTCACTCACATGTCGTTTCAAACATGTTTATTTTATTATTTGGATCATAAAACACTGCTTTTTTACACAAAATGAAAGCAAGACATATGAGTTTAGAATGACATCACATGAAGGCCTTTTCAAATGTGGGTGAAATATCAAGTGAACTATTGCTTTACCAAACACTACCAGTCAAAAGTTTGGAATAATTAAGATTTTTTAATTTTTGAATAAAATCTCATGCTCACCAAGGCTGCATTTATTTGATCAAAGAGTAAAAAATTAATACAATTTAAAATAACTATTTTCTGTTTTAATATATTCTACATTACAAACATTTCTTAGTATTATCAGTATCGAAAAAAACAACAAAATATTTTTGTGCAAACCATTATACATTGTTTTTTCTTCATAATTCTTTGATGAATAGGATATGGATGCTTTTTTCCACCACAGAATAAAACAATTTAAAAGATAACTGCGACTTTTTATCTCACAATTCTGACTTTTTTTCTCTCGCAATTCTGACTTTTTTTCTCGCAAGTGCGCGTTTTTTATCTCACAATTCTGACTTTTCTCACAATTGCAAGTTTATATCTCGCAATTCTGACTTCAATTCTGATATATAAACTTGCAATTGCAAGTTATAAAGTCAATTTCTGACAATTCTGACTTTTTTTTGCAACTGTGAGTTTATATCTCGCAATTCTGACTTTTTTCTCTGGCAATTCTTACTTTTTTCTCGCAAGTGCAAGTTTATATCTTGCAATTCTGACTTCTTTTTTCAGAATTCATGTATAAACTTGCCATTGCAAGTTGTAAAGTCCATTTCTGAGAGAAAAAAAGCAATTCTGACTTTATAACACAATTGCGACTTTATATCATGCAATTCTAACTTTTTCTCGCAATTGCTAGTTTATGTCATGCAATTCTGAGAAAAAAGTCAGAATTGCGAGATATAATCTCAAAATTGCGAGAAAACAAGTCAGAATTATGAGAATTATAACTTTTCTTTTTTTTTTTATTCATTGGTGGAAACAAGCTTCCATAATAAAAAGTTCAAAAGAACAGCATTTATTTGAAATAGAATCTTTTGTGACTTTATAAATGTCTTTACTGTCACTTCTGATCAATTCAATGCATCCTTGCTGAATAAAAGTATTACTTTCTTGAAATCTTCATTTTGAATAGTACCGTATCACAGTTTCCACAAAAATATTGAGCAGCACAACAGTTTTCAACATCGATAATAATTAATCGTAATTACTCCAAATGGAAGTGCAATTAAATGTAAAAACTGACACTAAACATCTCTTCTCTTCACAGAAACATGGAGCAAGACATAACAGCAACAACACTGTCAATCCTTTCTACAATTCCTACAACCGTCTCCTGGAACAACCTGACCAATGACACCCAGTGTCCAAATTGGGAAGTGTGGGACTGGTTGTACATCATGCAGCCTGCTTACATGTTCATCATCTGTGTGCTGGGAATTCTCGGGAACGTCTTCGTCCTGCTGGTCTTCGGCCTGCATAAGAAAGCATGTACGGTGGCGGAAATCTACCTCGGGAACCTGGCGGCCGCCGACCTCCTGTTGGTTTTGTGTCTGCCGTTCTGGGCGATCAACGTCGCCAATGGGTTTGAATGGCGATTCGGGTCGGTCATGTGCCGTCTGGTCAACACGGGCATCAGAATGAACATGTTTTGCAGTATTTATTTGCTTGTTTTGGTCAGTGCTGATCGTTACGTCGCACTCGTCCATGCCCTGTCACGCGGTAGAATGAGACGACCTCGATACGCCAAACTCAACTGCATCGCCGTTTGGTGCTTTGGATTAGTACTCAACATCCCAACACTTCATTTCCGGGATACTCAATTCATCCCAGAGCTGAACATCACGGCTTGCATTCTGGACTATCCGAGTCCCGATGTCGGCCTAGCTTGTGACATCCTTCTCATTTTGCTCGGCTTCATCATCCCAATTTTGGTGATCTCCTACTGCACACTGAAGATCATTCGAGCCCTCAGCAAGCAAATCGTTGATCGCTTTAATGCGGAAAACACGGAAAGAAAAGCCACCATCCTGGTGCTGGTCGTGCTGTTGGTGTTTCTCTTGTGTTGGGTGCCGTTTCACCTCGTGACCCTCATGGATATCCTGATGCGCTTCGGTGTCCTCGGCGGATGCAGCTTTCAATCCGGTCTCGACATCTCCAATCAGATATTCACCTACCTGGCTTTGAGCAACAGCGTTCTGAACCCGATACTTTATGTGATCGTGGGCAAGAACTTCAGGAAGAAAGTCAAAGAGCTGATGAAGCAACTTACAGAGAAAACGGATTCGACAAGCGGTTCTACGAGATCACAGCTCTCGTCAACCTTAAAGACCTTCACAACATATTAAAACCATTATGTATACAGTGTTCATAGGTAATTATTATTTATAATGTTTATTTAATATGTCAGTTTTTATGTATACTGTAAAAAAATATTTTTTGAAGTTGTAAATAAAACATATTATTGGAGTGTTTTACAAGAAAACACTATTTTAGTTTTTCTACTTCAAAATTTCACATTTAATTCAATGCCGTTTCTTTGTAATTCTTTGTGAAATTTAGCAATTTTTGAGTGAAAATTGTTTAAGTAAATGTTTTTCCAGGTTACAAAAGGTGTACTTTTCATTTTATATTTTGAGATGTTTTTGAAAGTCATTTTTTGTATGCTGATGTCATGCTGATGTTAAAAATAATTAAGCTCTGAAATTAACAGAAGAATATTGCAGTCAAACTCATAATTACACTCAAAACTCCAGATTGCATAGATGTTTGCATGTTACTGTGGATAAAAGCTGCTAAATGAATAGTAGTATTTAAAAGCTGTGTTATTATTGCAAAATACTTAAAGGTCTACTGAAGTGCCGTGCAACGCGTAGCATTATTCAATGTGTTGAAAAACTGAAAAAAGGAGACAGGGTGGGACGTCTCAAACAACTCCTCCCCTTTTTTTAAAATAGCCAATAGCAATTTGTTTATATCACAACTGGCCAGAGCTGTTGAGCTTGGTAAAGCCTCAGTTTCCTTCTAATCTCTAACCGTTTCTCCTCCTGTGCAGAATTTTAAAGTCCGATATGTAATGGAGGTTAAGCTTTGCACTGGTTCAGGTTAATTCGAACCCCTGCAGACAGTCAGTCAGAACTGTGTAGCGACATCAATGAGGAATTAAATCGGCACACTCCAGAATATCTTTCAGTGAGTTTACCGATTTAAGGGTACTAAAACCCAAAAAACTTCCATTTGATTTCAGGGGTACATTAGGACAATACAAAGGCACTACTGTGGTAATATGGCACTTTTTGTGTGTGTAATGCATGTTAAATATCAGACAAATACAGACTGTTAGAGAAAGTCAAAGAGCTGATAAAGCAACTTTAGGCTGGAATACACTACATGACTTCTAAACACTAGGCATCATGCTCTTGCTGACTTTGTAAATGGTTACAAACTGGACATCATACACTAAACGACGTTGTTCTGAACACAACAAACTCACACTGAAACATGAGTGGATAGACGCGGTCAGTACGGACTCTACAGATGCAGTCAGTGCAGTCTGGTGCGGTCAGTTGTTTTATGATAATTTGTTATGCATGTTCTGTTCATTTACTTTTGTATTTTTATTGCATTTTATTGGCAGACAGGATGGAATTATAGTCTGAAGCTAAAAAAAACGGAGAGTAACTCCGACTGCCTGAAATCTGCAGAACGCCGCAGATTTTCAGCAACTATTGTACTGCAAATCGGGGCAAAAATATGAGCAAAAGTCACATAGTGTCCAGACTTTAAGAAAACAGCTCTCATCAACTTTAAAGATGAGATAACATATTAAAGGGATAGTTAGATATAGAGATAATTATGTCATCATTTACTCACCCTAAAATTGTTCCAAACCTGCATGCATTTCTTTATTCTGCTGAACACAAAAGATACACTACCAGTCAAAAGTTTGGACACGGTAAGATTTTTAAAAGAAGTTTCGTCTGCTCACCAAGGCTGCATTTATTTAATTAAAAATACAGTAAAAACAGTGATATTGTGAAATATTATTACAATTTAAAATAACTGTTTTCTGTTTGAATATATTTTATAAAGTAATTTATTCCTGTGATCAAAGCTGAATTTTCAGCATCATTACTCCAGTCTTCAGTGTCACATGATCCTTCAGAAATCATTCTAATATGACCCTAAAATGCAGCCTTGGTGAGCAGATGAAACTTATTTTAAAAACATTAAAAATCTTACAGATTCCAAACATTTGACTGGTAGTGTACATTGAATATGTTAGTAACCGGACAGTTGATGGTAGCCATTGACTTCCATAGTATTTTTTCTCCATACTATGGAAGTTAATGTCAAAGCATTAACTGTTGGGTTGCCCATATACTTCAAAATATCTTCTTTTCTGTTCAACAAAAGAAAGAAATTCATACAGGTTTGAAACAACTTGAAGGTGAGTAAATGATGACAGAATTTTCATTTTTAGGGTGAACTGTCCCTTTAAGACCATTATGTATACAATGTTCATAGGCACAAACTGTTTGTGAAATGTTTGTTAAATATGTCAGTTTTGATGTATGTGGTGTTACTCATTTTAAAATGGTGCACATTTCTGAAGTGAGAATCTGAAGTGCTTTAAATATCTGAAAAATCTATATGTAGAAGCATTTTGTTATCCTTATGAAATATTGTGCTTCTTGTTCAAAAAACATGGTACTATCATGGAACTTTTTGTCTGTGCAATGCATGTAAAATATCAGACAGACTTTCGAGCAATGATGATGTCTGCAGACTGTGTGTTTCCAGTGTTTGTTCCCAAGGTCAGAAAATGACTAGTTGGTCAA